>JAQSUU010000347.1:1800000-2290000 GCA_038087645.1 Saccharum hybrid cultivar R570 | reverse complement strand
AGAACACAGGAGGCCGCCCAGCTCGGACTCGGAGCACTCCAGAAACATTTGCTATGCATGTGCAGCCGGCCGTGTGATGATTTGATTAACAATGAATTTATCCATCGAAAGGAGGATAATGAGGCTAACGAGTGCGTACGCAAGCTTCTTTCCTGCATGGCAGTGCGATTGGGAGCCATCATCTTGTTAGGCCCACACGCCAGGGATTCATGCGTATATACGCGCTTTTATTCTGGATATCCTAGACGTTTAACAAGGAGATAACTCACGGGCGTGGCAAGGAGCAAGAATCTACAAATTTCTCTCTAGCTCCAACGAACTAGCGGAGCACCGCACGCATGCTGCCGCACCCGGGCGCCGCTGAGTGCAGCCTGAGCCATGCTACTGAGTCCTCCGAAGGGCCTGCTACTGAGTCCTCCGAAGGGCGGGCGACGCCGAGCAAGCGGTCGGCACTGAGCCTGGGCCTTGACGCCCCCAATTGCTCGACCCACGGTAGGCCAAGGTAAACGGGGCAACTCTCGCGGGTTCAAAAGACAGCGACCCCTAACGATTTCGCAGGGCCCTCTCTCGGGCCCCACTCACACAGTGCTATGATCCATCAGCGCCTGGCACCAAAGCCGAGGTCCCAGACCAAGAGCTCGGGTGTCCCAGAAGGACATCCAACCCACGTTAGTGGAAGCCACCACAGCAACCCGGAATAGATTCCGGGGAGGAGAATCTTCGTGGGGCAAACCCCCGAAATAGTGGTGCTGTTGAAGTACGAGGCGTCGGATAGCCCTTGAGAATAGATTCCAAGGAGGAGAATATTCGTGGGGCAAAGCCCCGGAATAGTGGTGCTATTGAAGTATGGCGTGTCGGGTAGCCCTTGAGAAGATGTCTTGTTTGGTCATCCTAAGGAGTTTACAATCAGGTTTGGACACTCAAACATAAGCCTATGATGTTGAGCTCATTTTTAGAAAACTTTGGACACTTGTTTCATATTTTTCTGAGGTCGGATGAATTTTACTACGAATTTTCTAAGGTTTATTCATTTTGTATAAAAGAAAAAGGAGGATAAACTCTCAGGGTGACACGTGGCGGCTCCTGATTGGCGGCAGCACGTGCGGTCACTGATAGGTGGGGTCAGGTCAATGGTCAGCGTTGACCGATTAATGGTCAACGTTGACTTAGCTTGACTAGGCCCACTAGGCTTGGTCATGGGCCAGATATGGGCTGGTCAGGGCGGGGCTGGCTCGAACACATGTCAGGCGCTAGGGCTAGCCACGTGGCTTGGCTGGGCTCGGTCCACGCACCTGGCTCAAGGTTGCCGCAGGGCTTGGTCAAAATGGACCGCAGACTGGTCCATGCTGGACCGGGTACATACGTGGGCGTTAGTGCGTGGTGCACGGTGCATCGGGTACACCTGGGGTCAGATAGGGAGCAGGCGCTCAGCTTGCTCCCATCGCAAGGTGTTGGACGCGGAGTCTCAGAGGGCTCGCCAGCGATGATGTCGAACAGCGGGGCTTGGTGGCGGTCCGGTGGCATGGCTACAGCCTCCTAGAGTACTACGGTGCTCTGGTGGACGCGGCACCTTGTGGTTCGGCGTGGCCGGTCATGGTGATGCGGTGGTCGCAGTGGTGATGGTGTTGCGTGGCTGGCACTGGGCAGGGCATCAGCGGCCTCCTACAGCTTCTCAGAGCTCTGAGGACACTACAGGGCCAAAAAGGTGGGGCTTTAGGGCTTAGATGAGGCCGACCATGGCCTTAGCGTCACGGCGGCAATGGCAGGCCACGGTGGTGCGGCTGCGCTTGCGATTGGAGTCTAAGGCGGCTCCTTTCTTGCATTTGGGGTCACGGATGAACCTAGAGACTCGATGCCGATGACCAAAGGGCGCGGCGAAGTCCCCATCGCGGCCAGGTGCGCGGCAGAGCTCCGGCGAGCGTCCGGCTGCAGCAGGGTGGGAGTAGTAGCACCGAGATGCTTTCTATGCAAATTTCTAAGGTGTCGAGAAAATGACACACAATTCAAAATAGATCTATTCAGCGGCAAACAATATGAAAAACAACCTATGCAAGATCACATGTTTTGTTAGCTTAAGGCACCGACAACAAATCTTAGTGATGAAGCATTCACCTTGGCAGAAATTAATGGAGTTAACACTAGGCAGTATGCTTCAATTCTTGCAAAGGAAGTCACCGTTAACTATAGTAGAGCCCTCGGAGGTCTTGGAGAAATATTGTCCGTTCGAAATGGACTATTGGAAAAGGAATAAATAACAAAATGCATTGAGGTAATCATCTAGACAAGGCAACCAAAAACAACCGAATGCAAAGAAAACATGAATATAGTTTGTAGTTTCCTAGTCTCATCTGTTGCTACTGCAATAAAGCAGGATTCTTTTATTTTTGTGCCGTGCGTGTCAATTTCTAATATGTGGCTAGTATACTTGTGCTATATGCCTATATGGTGGGTAAAGCAGTGATAGCCAATAAAGTGGCTCATTTTTGGACGCGAGCCTATATATTCAGCCCTCCCACAGTATGGGTGGCTGCAATATGAAAGTGACAAAGTTGATGAGTACGCTGAGTAGCATGGAAGTATGAATGAAATCAATGGTGGCCATTTGTGAGGTTTCCGCTTCCAAAAGGAATGAGATACGTCAGGAGATTTAGCTTGAGTGTCAACGTGGCAGGATGAACTTAAGTCATTCATCTCTCCGTGAGCATTGCCTTCGTGCTTCCTATAGGCCTATGTGTCACCGAAGCAGAATTCGTCATGATATAAAAAAAAATCTAAAGCTCTATCAAATGTACAGTGCTGGTTCATCAGCATACGGGTCTCAAGGTTGAAGCCTCGTCGTGCCCTATAGGCCTTATCAGCATGACCAGATATTTAATAATGACAAGAAGAAATACTGCTTGTGTTTAAGGTGGAACATCAAAAAGAAATCAAAATTACCTCGTTCCATTGTAAAACAAAAATTAAAGCACTAGAAGGGAAAGTAATTATCAGGGTACTTTTGTAATTGTCCTGGTCATTCTCTTTGAAGGTCATGCTATTAATTTGGTCTGCCTGTTTCTGGCTTTTGCCCATGGGGCCTCACCAGCACCGCACCGCACCGCTGTTCTGTCCACCAGAAAAAAAAAATTCCATGCGGCGGTGCCACACAGAGCCTTACGGGCGACACGCCTTACCGCCGTCCAGTCCGTGCATCCAGGATCACAAGGTCTTAGTGGGCCAGGTTTAGACGCATAAAACAATCAAGCAGCACCGTCTTACCAAAGCAATCAGCGGTGCCGCACTTCAAGCTCGTGTGCGACTGTGCCGCATAAATATTTTTCCACATCCACCACTGCCAGCTGTAAGCAGGGCTCACCATTGCCCTCACGCACTCAACGTCCTGCCATGATGACCATAGAATGGACAGGCCAGTCAGTAGTGATTTTAGCAGCTTCCTAACTTCTGTCACTATTTAGTTGTTCTATGTACTGATTACCATAGGATGGTGTATTTATTTGTCATATATGGAATAGGATGTGTTATGTGCTACTTGAATGCACCATGTGAGAAGAAGCCACCACAAAGCATAGAATGCTAATACATACTAGTTTCTGTTGTTATTATTAAGTAACTGTTGCAACAAATTAAATTAATCGTACAAAATAAAGGCAAGCCGTGAAAGCTAATGCAGCGTGAATGACCTGAATGACCGAGACTAGGTATCTTTGAAAAATCAACTCTGAATTAACCACTTAGGAAAGAGTTACATTAATTAGTCTTGTAAATTAGTATAGTTGTTATCGTAACTCAAAGTAGCCATACAATAAGTTATTTAGTGTCCGCGCGTGTGTGCGCGCACGTCGTGAATCAATGGATGTTGCCCCCCAATATATATGTATTGCTGTGTACCCAATAGGTCAATCAGTGGATGTTGCCCAAATATATATGTATATATAGCTGTGTACCCGGTAGGTGAATCAGTGGATGGGTAAATTACAGGGTAATTATTCCCAATATATATGTATAGCTGTGTACGCGGTAGGTGAATCAAAGGATGTTGCCACAATATATATATATATATATGTATAGCTGTGCACCGGTAGGTGAATCAGTGGAAGGGTAATTTATTTTTTGAGGGAACAGGAGGGGCTCAGGAGCCCCTATTGAAAATTTATTAAAAAGGCAACCGAGGGGGTTACAGAGTCAAAATAGACACCAGCATAAAACAGGCAGACAGACAGACAGGGGAAAGAGAATTCAAGAGACAATGAAAGAAACAAAGAAAATTAAGCAGATTACACAAACTGCTCTAGCCATGAAACAATGTGGGGGAAATATTTCTTCTTGGCTCTACACAGGAGTTGCCTGAAGTTGAACTTGAAGATCTCCATGCCCCTCAAGTTGCTTGCTAGTATTCCTTTGAAGATCACATCATTCCTTAGGGTCCAAATGCTCCAGCCCATGATGATGATGATTTCCATAAAGAAGGGAACTCCCAATTGCCTTCTGAAATCCTCAAAAAACTGTATAGGGTCATTATAGTTGCTAACTGTCACCCTAATAAGGCTCCAGCATGCAATGGCCAAATCACACTCTAGAAAGAGGTGCACTAGAGTTTCCTCAGTGTTGACAGAACAGAGAACACAATCATATGAGGGTAAGTGGAAATGCTTTCTTTTCAGGATATTGCATGTGCTGAGCCTGTCCCTGGATAGAAGCCAGAATAACACTTTGTGTTTGTGTTGATTGGAAGACTTCCTGATCCATTTAAAAATTGGATGAGCACTACATGTGCCAATGAGGTGTCTGTAAGCCCTTTTGGAGGTAAAGATGGAGCTGCCCCAGATATACAACCAGACATCTTTCACACCATCTAGTTGCAGGTTCTGAAAAATATTTTCTATCTGTTGGAACTGCTGAAAAGCTTCAATGGAGAGAGGAAGGTTAAACAGACTGATGATAGAGCTGGCCGAGGATGCATTCTTGAGTGATATGTCAGGTTTCTTGGCAAAAGAATAGAGCTCAGGGTACTCCAGTTTCAGTGGCTGACCATGCCAACAATCATCCCAAAGAAGACAAGTAGCCCCCACCTGCATTGCCACAGAGGCCATTCCCTTAAACTTATCTAGCAACTTCAGAATATCCTTCCACTAAAAAGAACCTTTTTTGTATGATTGGGAAGCCTACCATTGCTATAGTACTTTTCCCAGACAAGATGCACTCAGGGAATGTCTGCCTTATTAAAGAATTTATGAAGGTTCTTAAGAAGAAGAGCCTCATTTTGATATTTCAGATCCAGTACTCCTAGGCCCCCCTCATCTGGTGACCATCTTCTAGGCTGCCTTTGCCTTTATTCTATTGGTCTCATCTGACCCCCTCCAGAGACAATGTTTTCTGAACTTGTCCACCTGTTCTCTTATTGTAACATGAAGATTGAAGGTGCACATAAAGAAGGTTGGTAGGGAGGTGAAGACAGAGTTAGTCATCTGCAATTTACCAGCTTGTGACAGGAAGAGTGAAGTGTTGACAAGCCTCCTTTCACATCTTGTGACAAGAGGCAAGAAATCTTCAACTCTAGGCTTGGTTAACCCCAAAGGCAATCCCAAGTAAGTGAAAGGAAGGCTTCCAATTGAGCATCCAAAAGGTTGCTGCTAGATGCTAGAGCTTTTCTTTAGAAAGGTTGATGGGAATCATCATAGATTTAAAAAAAATCACCTTTAACCCAATGGAAGACGCAAATGAGCTCAGGAGAGCTTTCAGAAGAAAGAGCTGTCTTCCACACCCTTCCATGATGATCAAGGTATCATCAACATACTGAAGAATTGGGATGTCACTTGAATATTGCAGAGGAATAGGAAGATATATTGAGCAGCCCAAGATCCTTTGCTTTGTTGACAATTGATTGGAAGAGGTTTGCAACTAAGACAAATAGTAGAGGAGAGAGAGAATCCCCTTGTCTCACTCCTCTTCTATAGTGAAACACCTTCCCAGGGGAACCATTCAGCAACACAAAAGAGATTCCAGTGTTGAAAATCAGGCTCATCCAAGACAACCACTTCTCTCCAAAGCTTTTTTTCCTCATAATTTCTAGCATGGCTCCATGTTCTATCTTCTCAAAGGCTTTCTCAAAATCTAGTTTGAGAATAATGATTTCTTTCCTTGAAGAATGACATAAATGTAGATATTCAAAAGACCAGGCCAAGCAGTCTTGGATAGTCCTTATCCTGATAAACCCATATTGGATTGCATGAACTAGTTTTGTGATTAGGGGCTGCAACCTGTTGGCTAGTAGCTTGGTGAGCACTTTGATAGAGGAGTTGAGTAATGAAATGGGCCTGAAGTCACCAATTCTAGTTGGCCCATCAACCTTTGGGACAAGTGTGATGAAGGAGCCATTTATCCTCTGAAGGAAAATCTGACCTTGATGGAAAGCATTACACAGCCCATAGAAGTCTTGCTTTATTATGGGCCAACATTTTTTCAAGAATTCATTATTAAATCCATCAAGGCCCGAGGATTTATCCAGTGGCAACTGCTTTATGATCTCATCTATTTCCTACTGACCAAAAGATTCTTCAAGGGAATTAAGATCAACATCCTAAGAAAAGAGAGAGTCCAAATCAAATAGCATTTGCTCAAAACTGGAGGATCCTAGTCTCTCTTCAAAGTCATTCCAAATGAGATCTGCCTTTTGACTGTGCTCAAAAATCTGATTACCAGAATGGTCAAACAGGGAGGTGATCAAATTCTTTCTGTGCTTCAAGGTTGCCTGTGCATGAAAGAGTTTTGAGCACTCATCTCCTAGTTGCACCCATTTGATACTACCCCTTTGTTTCCAATAAATCATCTACTGGTGAAGGAGACTAGATAGCTTCTGGTTCAAGATTTCCCTAAAATTCCACTCATGCAATTCCAGGTCCCTCCATTCTTCAATAGAGTCCAAAAATGAGATAATAAGTTTAACAATACCAATGGTCTTCTTCAAATTGGAAAGCTGAGCTTGACAACATTTAAGGTTGTTTGTGAGGGCTTTGAACTTGGTAGTCAGAAGCTTGGCTGCATCTTGTTGAGGGAAACTGACATTCTAGGAATCTCACACAACTGATAGAAACTCATTGTGGGTCATCCCAAAGTTCTCAAACCTAAACACTCTTCCTCTTGGGATGACAGTTTTAATCTCAACCAAACAGGGCTAGTGGTCAGAGGTTTCCATGACTAAAGAGTGAGCAAGAGTGTGGGGGTACCTGGTTGTCCAAGATTGGGAAGAAAAAAACTAGTCTAACCTATCAAGGAGTGGGGGTTGTTGTTTATTGGTCCAAGTGAACTTTCTGCCATGGAGGGGGATCTCTACCAAACCCAAGGAGCTGATAGAATTGTTGAACAAGAGCATTTCACTAGTGTTACCTCTTGGCCTATTCCTATCCTTAGACTTCCTGATGAGATTGAAATCTCCCACAACCAACCAATGTATATCATCAGGCATATGTATGTTTTCAAGCCATTCTAAAAAAGCAATTTTCCCTTTAGAGTCATAGGGCCCATAAACTGAGGTAAGAATCCAAGAATCATCATTAAACTGAGAAGAAAACTCCACTGAAATTGCATACTCATTCTGAAAGACCTCAAACCCAGCAAAAAAGCAACTCTTTCAAGCCACTAAAATCCCACCAGAGGCACCCACTGATGGTAAAAACAAAAGGCATCAAAAGCCTTTGGGCAGAATTTTCTTATGTAACTGAGATGAAAGCTACTTCTCTTGGTTTCTTGAATGCTGATGATATCATAGTTGCTTTCTGTAATCTTGTTCCTGAGAGATTCCCACTTGTTTTCTGCATTTATTCCTCTGATGTTCCAATAGAGGACTTTCCATGTTCTGTTATGTTGTCTATTATCAATAAAACATGAAGGATGAAAGCACTCAAGTGCAGCCAAGCATAGCAAGGGTACATTAAAGAGTGCCATAAAAAGAAGTCTTAAAGCTATTACAGATACTGCAACCAGAGTAGTGAAAGAGTAGCAGACATTTTAAAGACAAGCTAAATTATTAAACATCAAAAGAAAGACAGAGAAGCAGAGGCTATTGCAGAAACCTTCAGCAATCTTCAGGTGCTTCCACCCATCAAAGGGTCTGTCTTCAGTCTTCCGCTTCATTGTTGGGTTCATCAAGCCTCCTTGTCCTTCTTGGGGGGCACAGTACCAATAGGTGTTGTACCCTTCTTCTTCTTATTGAGCGCTATGTCAGTGACTTGGGATGCCGCAATGTCATAGAATGTAGCACTCAGCTTTCTGATTGCCTTCTTGGAGACTAATGTTGGAGCAAAGTTGCATCCCAGGCATCCCCTGTCTTTGTAGGTAGGACTCTTGAAGCCTTTCTTATTCTTCTGGACCCTAGGGCTTCTCGTCACCTGGGTTTCGACCAGGGCAACAATCGTCTTCCTACTTCTCTTGTTAACAGCCTTAATGCTGGACTCAGGCCAGGCAGGAATAGAAACCGAACCATCACTATCGACAGGAGGTGCTTTGTCAGTATCAACATCAGTGTCTTCAACTTCAGATAGGGGTGACAGCTTGCAGGAGAGGGGGGACTTGCTTGGGCCGCTGCTTGGTAAAGAGAAATTGACATTTCGACCTTCACCAATGGTTGTCAGGAGATCTATAGACTGCATTAATTCCTTAGCCTTTTCAAAATGGCTTGGGGACATCAATAGAGCAGTGAAGAATTCAGCCCATTCACTAGGGATAGAGAATTGCACCACACCTGGCTATGGGGCAAAATAATTCTTCCACATCCCAGAGCTGTCCACAAAACCAGGCAGGGTAGTAGGCAAAGAGGGCCTAGTATATAGATTGGGCTGAAAGTTGGTGAAGACAAAGCCCATATGCAAATTTTGTGGCCCATAAACAATTCCTTAGGTTGCTTCCTCATTTAGCTGCTGCTGGATTTCATCATCTGCCATAAGATCATCTTCCTAGATCTCCAAAGGGAGAAAGTTTTTAGGTTCATTGACTACTAGAATATTTCCTTCAACAGCTGAGGAATCAACTGCTAGTTCAACATTACCCTGTTCTGGAATTGAATCCTGCTCCTCTTGATTATCTTTCTCTTCTTCATTGATCTGATTAAGAAAATTATTGACATCAAATGCATTTCCTGATTGTGAGGACCAGGAAACGCCGAGTTCACAATCATTTCTTGTGGGTCAGCATGCACATTGAGATCAAGCTCCTAGGGACCAGCCAACTCCTCATTCAGATCAAAATTGGGTTTGTTCTAAACATTGTCAGGCCATTCTCCCCAGTTTGCAGCAGCAGCTCCATCATTTGCCTAATTATTCTGTCCTCCATTCTCACCACCAATCCCCTAAGGAACAAGTTGGGACCATTCTGATGATTGGGCTAATGATTATGTTGGGCTGCAGGTCCTGGCCCATTCTGCCCAAAGCCAAACAAATCAAAAGGACATCCCGGCGGGAAATCATCAGGGCCAGGAGCGGGGTCCTCATCCTATGGTAGTCCTCTAAGCAGGTTTCCTTGCAAGACTTCGCACTGCATGGTCCAAGACTCCCCTTGAAAGCCCTCTCCCTCAATCAGAACAAGGAACTAAGGAATGTACTCAAAGTCAACAACTCTTGCATGCACCAATAGTCTAGAGAGGTGCCTACCATCATCAATCCAGTACAGCACTCTACCAAAGGTACTAATGGTATTTGCGGCAAACTCATCTTCTCTGTAATCTGGCGGAAACCCCATCAACAAAACTAGCACTCTTTGTTGAAGTTAATTGCACGCTAGTTTCTACCTTTGTTATGCTCAACAAAAGTGATCGAAACATCACCAAAGATATAAGCACCATGACTAATGAGCCGATCTCTATCCAAGGCATTCCTTAACCTAACATATGCCTAGCCTAAATGAGTAGGTTGCATGTCCATGAAGATTATATTCTCATTAGCCAAGAACTACGCAACCACATCACGGATAGCCTGGAAAGTTATTTGATGCGCCGACATCGGGTTGATAGAGACGATTGCCAAATCTTGATTCTTGGCACAAGGATGCATCAGCACCACTCTCTCCATCGGCTTCCGTGGTCCCACTTCCAGGTGATTCAGCCCTCGAGGAACAAAAGGCGTCGGGTTAGCTCTGAAAAACGCCATTGTCAATGGCAACGATGAGAGCTCTGATGGTTGGGAAGGCTACGAGATGGAGAGTGAATTAGGGTTTTCTTCAACAGTGCACTGGTTCTTAGGGAGCGGAGAGCTCCAATGTATAATACAGGGAGGCAAAGGGTCACCCTGGGCATTCACAAAGCCCAAGGATCGCGGAGGAGACAAGGGGCCCGCTGTCATACTAATCATCTTGAACCACCGAGAACAATCAATGACAGGGCCAAAATCTTTAGAGAAATTATCCAGTTCTCCCGTTCGCACTATCCTGCAGCTTCTTCCAATTCTCATAGCATGAGGCTGCAACATGGCCCCACTCTTTACATGTATCACATTTAATAGGAAATTTACATGCAGCCCTTGGGTGCTCTGAGGAGTGGCACCGCCGGCAACGCATAGGAGCCAAGGGGGCAGAGCCACTCTATTTATCTGCAATGAATTTCTTTCAACTGCAATCGAGGGGCCCAAATTCAAATCCAGATTCAATGGTTCATGCTCAGAATGATCCTGCAACTTAGAATGAACAGATACTGCATGACGTTGATCACTAGGGAAATTAGGACCCTGCAGATGCTTTCCAGCAGATGACTGACGAGGTCTGCTTGCCCGGTCAGATTTAATAGACTGTTTTGGCCATTGAAGCCGCTCGAATGCAGAAACTCTTGGAATCACAATGCGATCAAAAACTAAAGAACGAGCTGGAGCAGCAGACATGCTTTGCTTCTGAAGAACAGGGATGGAGTTGGCTCTAGTAAGGACAGAGGCAGGGCTGCTTTTTGCAAGAGATTTCCCCGATTTCTTCACTGCATCAGCAAAGGAAGGCCTTTCTCCAACCTCAATCCATGGGAACTTAGGCTTTCCACTAGAAAGCGAGCGCGCCGCAGCCAAACCAGCCTCATTGAAGAGATGGAAACTGAGCCCAAATTCAAGACAAGAAAACTTACTGCGCTTGTAGAATTCAAAGCTAACTTGCTTGCAGAAGGTCTGGAAGAGGAAAACTCTGTCATCAACCAGACACACTTGGAAGCTTGCAACCGGTTCCCCAAAGAGGGAGGTTAGGATATCAGCAACAAAAGAGTCTTCCAGACGGAAGCGACATCTTCCGAAGGCAACAAGGAGGGAGAAAGAACCCTCAACCTCAGAGGAGGGGGCGACATGCTTACCAAACTACTCCCGAATGAAAGCCAAAAACCTTGTCCAGCTGCCATGGCCGCAAAAGGCTGCAGGGGAGCCCCCGGAGGCATGGTGGGAGGAGGGGAGGGGGTGATGGTGGGGGGACCGGGGCGGGGGGAGGGGGTGTGGGGGCGGTGGGAGCAGGTGGGGCCTCACCGGGGCAGGGGGGGCAGGAGCAGCAGCCTCCACGGCCACCACGGGTGGGGACGCGAGGGCTAGCTCTCATCTTTCCCGCTGTTGATGGGTAAATTAAAGGGTAATTATTCATTACGTGTGCCTATAAAGCTACAGCCATCTAGGGTAGAAAATCACTTGCCTCTTTTGGCTCCTTATGAAATTGTGTCCAAGCATCCATCCAAAGAAATAGCATCATAGCATGACAGTGGTACATCGATGGTGATCCCTTGAAGAGGTTTCACCTGGGGATAGGATACATCAGGTGTATTTTATCAAAGGTTGAGATATGAGAAGTCTCAATGTCGTTGGATGACAGAATTTAAATGCGCCAAAGTGGTAGTATATCTATCACCGCTACCATACTCGGCTCACAGGTGACAGCCATATATAATTTTGGACCCTTGGTCGCAGAGACAAAAACCCATGGTCCAGAAAAGGTCGAGTAGCGCAATCCAGAACAACATCTTCAGCACAAGAGTGGGAGGCGGTCCAGAAGAACATCTTCGCTTTGTACGCGCAAAAGGCACCAAGTACTCTTGATCCTCCCACCATGGCCAAATCATGCGGTCCTGTTGAACACGAGCTAGGTCACCAAGAGTCCAAGAGTATCTTGCACGGACAAAGCACAAATTAAACATTGCACCTCTCTATGTGTGTTACGTTTTGGGTGCCAACTTAATTACTATATCCTATTTAATCTTCATCCACGGCCTCTAATAAATTTCCACCCCACCCACCCAGTCCGCTCACTATAGATTATCCAGACATAAAAGGTTATAAACTTATAGGGTCTTCGTTTATCAACTAACTGGACTGTCATTTTGTGGATACAGGAGCCTTCACATCTGCTACTTGTACACTGCCATTTTGTGGATACAGGAACCTACACCTCTGCTACTTGTGCACTGCTGTCCACGGCTGCACCTGATCTCCTGCCCACGTCACTACTACACAAACCAGCCACCCTGCCCGCCAAGTGAACTGCGAAGGCATGTTCTGGCTGGATGTGCGCGGTGCGTCGCCTCTAGCCGGGCGCTGGACCGCGTGGCCAAGAGGTTGTGCGTGCCATCTGTGCCCGAATTGTTCTGCTCGACCATTCGCGTCGTGGTTCATGTACGGCCTCTCAGGGAGCGGCTTGGACGCCGTGCTGGCTGTGGAGGCGGTGTTCGCATTGATCGTCAACATGGCATGCGGCAGGATAGCAGCCACAACAAAAAATAAGAATACTTGTACTGATCCTACCAATTTATTATGCATTTCCTTTATTCCGGTACTTTTCCCCTTGTTACCTCATAGTACCTCTATTTTTCTAGTCTCTCAATCTCTCCTCACCAGTAGTCCTCATTTCTCCAACCATAATAAAATTTCTCTTGTAATAAAACTAAGCTTTGGACATTCAATGTAGGAATTAGATTTGATTCATCATATTTGCAACATCTTTTATTTATAAGAAAATACCATGATCAAACCAAATGACCCAATTCATTGGCTTGCCAATTTTATCATGAAGAAATCCTATCTCCAAACATGAAGCAGCTAACAAAAATCGTACAAGTGTAAGAAAGACAACAATGAAGAGACGGTGCAAGAGATTTTGATGGACCCAAAATCTGTATCGAAAATTCAGGACTAACTTGTACATGACTCGCGAGTTAATCTTGAGTATAAATCAAGCACACATTCCTGCAGTGTGTCTTGCCTTTGCCACGTTTTAGATATAAGGTTTCTACAATCAAATATTATATTTTGCAACAACGACTAGATTATCGAGCCTTGTGAGTCATTAATATAGCAATAGTTATTGGCAAAGGTTTTTCTAGGCCACTACTAACTAGAAAATAGTGACGGGCTAATACTCTTTCCATCTCCTTTTATTATTTAACTAATAACATGGCAATGTGCGGTCATCACTGACCATCACCTTCTAGTGCAAAATGTGACAGACCAGTCATTATTTATTTTGGCGGCTTTATTTACTTCTGTCACTGTTTTGTTGTTCTATGTAATATTACCGTAGGATGTTGTGTATGTGTGTTCATCATATTTGGAATGTATAGCATGTGTTACGTTCTGCTTCAATGCACCATGTGAGATGAAGCCAGCGCAAAGCATAGGAAGCCATGTGTGGAAGAAAGCTCTTCCCAAACACCTTCCGTTTTGTAGTCAAAATGATACACCAAAGATACTAGAAGAATGTTTGTGAAGATAGAGTGATGCTGAAGTAGCAATATAGTGCTATATGTGTGAACGGGTGAATATATATCTACCTGGGGGGAGAGAAATTTTTGCTCTTTTAATAGGTATAGATATAGATGTACTAGACGCTCTCAATTAATAATGTAACTACCTGGTGGATGGTGAATATTCAAAGAGAGCGTAAACTCCCAGTTTACTTCTTATGCCTCTATATATAGCTAGCTGCACACCATGTGGTGTATGCGAAAACACACTTTGTATACTTCCTGGTTCAACAGAGACAATAATATCCAAAATAGCGATGAAGGAGTTGATGAGAACAAGAATATAGGCATATGGCATGGCATTGGGAATTTGGTGGCGACCCAGCCGCAAAAGCATTTGAGTTAGTGGGGGATGGGATGCACCAGGAGTTTTAGATACAGGAGGGAGATAAAAGGTAGAGATATTGGGAATTCGGTGGCGACCCGGGCTTTGTTCTGTTGCAAAAATTTTTGTAAAATGACCATGTAGCACGTTTCATTGTTATTTGATAATTAGTGTCCAATCATAGTCTAATTAGGCTTAAAAGATTCGTCTCGTCCATTTCGTCTAAACTGTGTAATTAGTTTTATTTTTTATCTATATTTAATGTTTCATGCATGTGTCTAATGATTTGATGTGACGGGGAATCTGAAAAATTTTGCAAAATTTTCTGGGAACTAAACCGGCCCCCAGCCACAAAAGCATTTGAGATAGTGGGGATGGGATGCACCAGGAGTTTTAGATACCGGAGAGAGATAAAAGGTAGAGCTAAAATTACACCTTCTGCCAGCAAGCCCTCTGCGGTATCCTGTTCGTAGCAGATCCCATGCACATCCTGGTTCGGTGCTCCTCCATTCAACAGAGGCATTGTGTGGAACAGTCGAGACTTCAGGAGAGACGTCCAGCACTGCACAGGTCCCAGCTGAAGTCGACGTGGACCAGACTTGACTTAACCTTCTTTCTCCAACACAAGTTGCAGGCATTCAATGATATATATTTTGAAGCCTATGATAGGCTGGAGAACAATTTTAACAGCACATTTGACGATCGATTCTATACATATCTCTGTTGTATATGATCTTTTAACAATTTTCATCACTTGTATTCTTGGTTTCTAAGATTATCAGCCGTGAAAGGATAGAACGAACAGATCGGAATTATCTTGGGGACGACTGTTCCATGATGGGTAGCAACCAGGACAGCACACAGCTAACTGTTGTTCTAATAATAAACTAAGTTCATCATGCCAACGTGTATGCCCAGTCCTCCTGTTTGGCTGGGACTGTATGCTGATTCCATCACTGTTAACCGTAACATACAGGATATATTCATCATACCAACCTGCTGTATGCTTACATGTTGTCCAAAACAATCCATAATAAACTCACACCATCACGCATGATGCAGCAGGATAGATATATTAGATGCACCTGAAATATTTTTTCCAACTAACTTCCCTATTTTCCCAAATTTGCTAAATTAAAAAATTTATAAACATACTAATTTTCCAATAGCTTATATATGACGTAATATGATAAGGTCGTTTTAGAGTACCATATATAGCAGAACTCAATCCTGAAACGGGTGTAGCACTGTGTTACATTACAGTGCTTGAGAGCTGGCGACTGAGTTCCCAGTTCATTGGTGCATGGTTAATCTTCATCATGCATGTAGCATTGTGAATCTAACTTTTACTTGTAATCTATAAGCAAAGTACCATCGATGCAACAAACAATTTGTTCCGGGCATGCCAAGTTTCTTTTTATAAAGATAGAGTTCTTGTGCAAATGTGGTACGCTCTAAATGCAGCTTTTGTTGTCAGGTAAAACAATGAGAGCATAAATGTTCTATGTAAAACATGCGCCTATAAATAAAACTACACTACACCATCGAATTGATAAATAAATCAGTGAATGATAATTATTTTTGCAGTTGCAGATCAACGACAACATATCTGAGGCTCCCACTAGGAATGTGATACATCAGGAGCCTGAGCCTTATCAGCACGGAGAGCACATGTCATCCACCATCATGTTACAGCCACTGTCCAGGACATCAACACTGAAGAAGATGCGTCTGAGGATAATGGGCCGTCCACTGTAGCCCAACCGACTACAGTGCCCAAGCAGAGCATCCGCACACGAGTTCCCAACGTCCGCGTCCATGGGCTACAGTGGGATTAATCATAGGCTGTAGAGACAGACAAGCCATCCGACTAAGCCAGGTGTATAAGAGAGGAGTACAACTTGGAGAGAAGGCTAACATGTAATGAAACAACAGAATTCTTGGCTCTTGCATGTTCCTTCTTCCTTACTTCCACTTCCTTTCCCTCCGTTAATGACTGGTATTAGATACACCGATCCCGATCGTGAGTCCAATTCCATATTCCATCGATTGATTGTTAACGGCTTCGGGTTAGATCGAGGACGCAGGTGATTATTAGTGAGCTGCTATCGTTGGTGTCTTCGTAATTCCCCAGCACGATGATCGATTTGTGGGGAATTCTCCCGATTTGGAGCACAATTCTTCTACACCACCACCACCCCTGCCACATCACCACTACACTCGCCATCAACGCCGATTGGGCACTATGAGTCACGAATACAAGCAGCTCATGGAGGAGATGCAGCACTTGTTCAAGAAGCAGAACGCCCTCCTCGACAAACGCTTCTCCAATATGGAAGTCAACTTCGAGCGCTGGATCACTGACTCCAAGATGTGCTAGCTAGAGTGAGCATCTTTAGGTGATTGACAAGGCCACTGGAGATCTCGAGTCGGGGCGCCGTATCATGAGGGCATCGTAGATGATCTGCGCCTCAAGGTTGGAAAGCTGAACAAGCATTGGGAGCACACCGTCCGTGACCAATCCTCTACTTTGGCCGGCCTCCCCACGGCATTGCCTCTGGAGCACGCGGTTCAGCGCCCACCTGCTGACATACAGGCTGCTCAGGTCAGGGGTAAGCCTACGTGCCCCCAAACTGAATTTCACCACATTAGATGGTACCCACGCTCGGTTGTGGATCTCTCGCGCCGAGAACTACTTTGATATGTACGCGGTAGAAGCTTCTCGCTGGGTTCAGATATCTCGGTTGTATGGTAGGGACTTTATGCCGAGTCCATCACCGTTAACCGTAACATGAAGGATAGTTCATCATTGCCAACCTGCTGTATGCTTACGTGTTGCCCAAAACAATCCATAATAAACTCACGCCATCACGCATGCAGCAGGATAGATCAAGTAGATGCAACTTCACTCGAAGAAGCAGCATAGGGTTATTTTCAAAATTGATTTTGAAAAGGCATACGACAAGGTAAAATAAAGTTTTTTACAACAAACATTAAAGATGAAAGGGTTCTCACAAACATGGTGTAAATGGGTGGAGAAGTTCACGCAAGGAGGAAATATTAATATTAAGGTTAATGACCAATTAGGTCCTTACTTCCAAACAAGAAAAGGCTTAAGGCAGGGTGACCCAATGTCGCCAATACTATTTAATATAGTGGCTGACATGCCGGCCGTACTAATTGCTAGAGCCAAGGAAGCAGGGCGAGTTGAAGGGGTTATTCCTCATCTTATCCAAGATGGATTATCTATTCTTCAGTATGCGGATGACACGGTCATTTTTATGAGTCATGATGTTGAAAAAGCAGTAAATATGAAATTAATTCTTACCACTTTTGAACAACTATCGGGGCTCAAAATAAACTTTCATAAAAGTGAGATCTTCTACTTTGGGAAAGCAAAAGAACATGAAGAATACTATTCACAGTTGTTTGGATGTAAAGTGGGGAAGTACCCCTTCCGCTATCTTGGTCTACCAATGCATACTAAGAAACTAAATAATAAAGATTGGCAAATGATTGAAAACAGAATCGAAAAGAGGCTTAGCGGGTGGAAAGGTAAAATGCTCTCTGTTGGGGGTCATTTGGTCTTAATAAACTCGGTGCTCTCTAGTTTACCAATGTTTATGCTTTCTTTTTTCGAGATCCCAAGGGGAGTGTTAGAAAAAATCGATTGTTTTAGATCAAGATTCTATTGGCAAAACGACCAACACAAGAGAAAATATAGATTAGCTAGATGGGAAATGTTGTGCCAACCGAAAATTCAAGGTGGTTTAGGCATACAAAATTTGGACATTCAGAACAAATGTTTGTTGAGTAAATGGCTGTTTAAATTGTTAAATGAGGACGGTATGTGGCAGGAAATTTTGAGGAATAAATACATAAAAGATAAGACGTTAGGGAGCTGCGTTAAAAAGCCAACAGATTCTCATTTTTGGAAAATCTTGATGAATGTAAAAGACACCTTCTTGGGTTTTGGTTCCTTCAAAGTGAAAGACGGGTCACAAACACGATTCTGGTTTGACACTTGGTTGGGAAACAAACCACTAAAAGATAGATTTCCTTCGTTGTTCAATATCGTGAGAAGAAAACAAGATTATGTGGCACAAGTTCTTAGTTCATCCCCACTAAATATTTCATTCCATCGTAATTTAGTGGGCGCAAACCTAAGGGATTAGCACAGAATTGTTTCCTCTTTACAAGATGTGAACTTACCTGAAGAAAGGGATATTTTTGTATGGACGTTACATTCATGAGGGATTTTCTCTGTTAAATCCATGTATGCTACATTAATTAACAATAGAGTGAGAGTGTCACAGGATATTTGGCAAATTAAGGTACCTACAAAAATATAAATATTTTTGTGGTACCTTAAGAAGGGGGTGACTCTAACTAAGGATAACCTAGTTAGGCGTAATTGGAACGGCGACACGAAGTGCTGCTTCTGTCATTGTCCAGAAACTATCCGACATCTTTTTCTGGATTGTATGTATGCCAAGTTTCTGTGGCGAGCAGTACATTTACTGTTTGGATTAACACCTCCACAGAATATAGATGATCTTTTTAATGGGTGGTCAAAGAAGGGTAATAAAAAAGAAAACTCATTGTTATTGACTGCAGCATCGGCACTTTGTTGGGCAGTTTGGATAACAAGAAACGAGGTGGTTTTTGACAAATGTAGACCAAAATCTTTTTTGCAGGTACTATTCAGGGGAACTCACTGGCTCCGACAGTGGGCAAATTTGCAGCGGCATGATGATCTACAGGACCAGTTGGTCTCAGCTGGCCAACATCTGGAGTCGTCAGCTTTGCATTTCTTCGGTTCCAATGGATGGTTTTCAACAAGTTTTATTGGTCTCTCTTAGTCAAAACTCTATTCGTTTGTTTTATACTTGTGTCTCGTTGTAAACTCGGAACCTTTTACAGCTCGTGTGCTACCCTTTGGGTTACCTTTTGTAATAATTGGCCTGATTCTATCGATTGATAGATGATGCCGGATATATACTATCCTTTATCAAAAAAAAGATCAAGTAGATGCAACTGTAATTACATTTCCCAACTATCTTCCCTATTTTTTCTGAATTTCTATATTAAAAAATATATAAACGTACAATTTTTCTGTTAGCTCCTATACGAGATAATATGAGACGGTCATTTTAGAGTACCATTGCAGAACTCGATCCTTAAACGTGTGTAGCTTTGTGTTACATTACAGTGCTTGAGAGCTATTGACTGAGTTCCCAGATCATTGATGTAGCATTGTGAATAACTTTTCCTTGACATCTACAAAGAAAGTAGTGCCATTGATGCAACAAAAAAAAAGTTCCGGGCATGCCAAGTTTCTTTTTATAAAGCTAGAGTTCTTGTGCAAATGTGGTGTGCTCTAAATGCAGCTACGTCATGTTGGGTAAAACAATGAGAGCATAAATGTTCGATGCAAGACATGCGCCTATAAATAAAGCTACACTACACCATTGAATTGATAAAGAAATATGTAAGTGAAGGATAATTATTTTTGCAGTAACAGATCAACAGCAACATTGCCGGCTCCCTCTGGGAATGTGATACATCAGGAGCTTGAGCCTTATCATCATGGAGAGCACATGTCATCCACCATCATGGGAGAATTATCCCAGCACTACTTGTGGGACAAATACCACCATTTCCTTGTGGCTCCTCGATCAAGCTGTTCTTCCATCTGTCCTACTTCCTCTGCCATAGTTCTCTGGGAGAACGCAGAACTGAACTCCTCTGCAGGGTCGTCCTTCCTCCAGCAGGTCCAAGACACCGGCCAGCTCGCTCCACCAATCTCGCCTTCCAGCTAGATTATTTGAAAAATATGTAGTAATTGTAAATGTTTCATCCTACATTTTTATTAATATGAAAAATAATAGTATTGATCAGACTTTATAATACAGTATGTCATGATTAATCAGGTTTTAATTATAATATCATGAGAGATTTTACGGTGTTTGGAAAGAAAGGAGCTATCCATTCAGATAGGTCAGTTGGCTATAAAATGAAAAGAACCAATTCAGAGAAACTTAATTTGTGGACCGAAACTAAAATATGTGGGCCAGGATCTAGATCAAAATTAAATTCGAAGTGTATAATAATATTTTGACATCTTAGGATTTCTGGCATGGCTGAAGAAGTGTAGGCAGGCGACAGTTCGGAGGATCAGCAGATCAGCGATGGGACGAGGCAATGGTGGAGATCTCCGGACAAGCAACCGGCACCAGTGAGCCCTTGTAGGCGGGAGGCGGCGGCGAGGCCTTTCCCGCAGATCCATGCGATGTTCGGTCGTACAATAGAAAGAGAAGAAAGGAGATATTTTTACGCCTCGTTGTGCTGCTGAACATAACATGAGAGTCATCATTGCAGGTGGTTATTTTAGTTTTTTGGAGATTTTTTCCCTGCGTTCTTCGGTGGCCGATGCAGCCTTCCCCACGCTTGCCGATGTCCTGCGGCCCCTTCCTGCCGTTGGCCAGGCATCTCCCTCCTTGTCTCCGACGTGGCCGAGTTTTCAACGGCGACAAGGGAACGAAGACGATGACATATGGGTCTCACATTTCATACTCAAATAGGATGGATTTGCTAGAGAAAACAATAAAATATAGGTAGTATTAAAATGAGTGGCTACCCAAAGAGATAGTAGGTAGTCTGTTTTATGTAGTATTGCACGAGATCCTCCAAATTGTTTTCTCGCTCACGGGACCTATGTGTTCAAGGCCCCACATGTTCTAGTTTTTGGAGATTTTTTTACACCTCATTGTGTTTCTGAACATAGCATGAGAATCATCATCGCAGGTGGTTATTTTAGTTTTTGGAGTTTTTTTTACCCCGCGTTGTGCTGCTGAGCAGAGCATGAGAATAACGATAGAAAGACGTGCACAGGATAAATGACCCTTATAGTGTAAGTCGGAATACTGATTATAGGATGTACCACACTTTAATATTGTTATATAGGCTGGTGGATGGTTGAATAATCAAAGAGAGCGTAAAATATCAGTTTACTTCTTACGCCTCTATATATAGAGCTAGCTGCAGACCCTACGAAGGGGGTATGTTTGAAAACACACTTGTATACTTCCTGTTTCAACACAGACAATAGTATCCAGAATAGTGACGAAGGTGTTGATGAGCACAAGATTATAGGCATATAGCATGGCAATGGGAATTTGGTGGCGACCCGGCCGCGAAAGCATTCGAGTTAGTGGGGATGGGATGCACCGGGAGTTGTTGCCTTTGCCAAGAAAGTTTCCTTTCTATCCAGCAGAGATGTAAAAGGCATAGCAAAGAAACATTCTTCTGCCAGCAAGGCCTCTGCGGTAGCTTGTTTGAATAAGACTCCTGGCGCATACAGGTTCGGTGCTCCTCCGTTCAAAGAAAGGAATAGAGTCGAGACTTGAGGAAAGACGCCTGACGTTGACATAGACCAGACTTGACCTAACCATCTTTCTCCGACCCAGGTTGTAGGCATTCAATGATATATATGTTTTGCAGCTGACGATCGATTCTATACATATCTCTGTTGCATATGACCTTTAATTTTAACAATTTGCATCACTTGTGTCTCTTGGTTTATAAGATTATTAGGCGTCACTACTACACAAATGATTTTAGGAGACGGTGCCCAAACATTAACGGTGGCGGGCACAAAATCCAACCGCCTCCTAAAATGCGGGGCTATCAATGGAAGCAGTCATTTTCATTTAGTGAAGCGGTCACGTCTACCCGCCTCGTAAAATCATTTTACGGAGGTGGTCAAAAAAGTAACCGCCTCCAAAAATTGATTTATAGAGGCTTTCATTTTAAAACAACCACCTCCAAAAATAGACTATTTTCGGAGGCGGTCGTTCTAATACACCTGTCTCCATAATATCATTTTCGGAGGCAAACAACTCTAAAGCCCGCCTCCATAAAGGCCGAGGCCCAACAGGCCCAGACGTGGCCCGATAGCCATTTACGATATAAATACACGAAAGTTAGGGTTTTCATTCACTCAGTCATTTCTCTTCCTCTCCCTCTCTCCTCAGCCGAGCGGCGCACTCCCTTCCTCTCCTCTCCCTCTCCCTCCTCTCCCTCTCCCTCACTCGCCCTCTCCTCTCTCCGTCCGACGCCCTCACTCGCCCTCTCCTCTCTCTCCCTCCGACGCGGCGGCGCTAGGCGAGCGGGCGCGGAGCTGCGGCCATGCGAGCACGCGGCGGTGCTCGGCCCTTGGCACTAGGGCGCTAGGCGAGCGGGCGCGGTGCTGCGGCCATGCATGCAAGCCGGCTGCACATGGGCTATAGGTCGTGCTGCGAGTGCCACCAGGTCGCTAGCCGGCACCACCCTGGTGTTTGGCGCGGCAGCGACGATGAGCAGTTGCACGAAAGCGCTACTGGCAACAGCGAGCGGGTGGTGGCAGGCGTGCCAAGGTCAGCACCGTCGGCGTTCAGTTGCCTCTTCATCCTGTGGTTCTTCATGTTCCTGCACCTGTCGATCTGGATATATGTTTCTCATTGTCAGACGTGATGCACCCGAGCGAACAGCGGCCGCAGGTGATCATCTCCAACACAAACACATCGAAGGCGAACACGTCCGTTACTCGGGTCATCTTTCCCGTGCACCCCCATTCTGGATTTCCCAGTGGATGACACTCTTCTCCCAATCCAGGACGAGCTTTGATGAGGTCTGTTGATTCAATGAGAGGAAGAGAGGGAGAGCAAATAGCTAATTACCACAACACCCTCAAGAATAAATTTTAAATTTTATAAATATTTTTCTTAATTAAATAGCCAGTAAATAAATAAAAAATAAAAGTACCTGGAAACACCCACGGTACTTTTCCAACCGTTGTAAAAGAGCTCATATTTATTTATTTATTATTGAAAAGAGAAACACCATCTGTACGTGGACCAGAAATCCGCAGCATCGACCTTTTTTCTTCAGATGTTTGTTCTTGTTTTAATTAGAGGATGCTCTCTATTCTTCGTTCGTGCTTTTTACCTGGTCACTAATTACGAACTTGGCAGTCCTTGTGCATCAATCCTATTCCTGTGCACGAGCCAGCAAAAGGAAGAGGTTCGAGTTGATGTTTTCTCCCCGTAAATTCATTTGGAATCGTAGGATGGCAACAGTATTCCTTTGGATTTCCTGAGGTGTTTTCCTATGATGAACCAAAGATATCTAAAGTACAAATTCATTAGGATTGTTTAACTATGTAATTTTCCTATAAAAATCCTTCATTCCAAAGGAGGGCTTACTCTCTCTTGCCACATTAGTGTTTTGCATGCCATGGAGATGAAGGAATTCAGTTGAAAACTCCTGATTCATTTTTGCTTCATATAAGGCCAGGATACAAATGCTGTGTTTTATAGGGGTGACTCAATTGGCACTTAACAAATAATATGTAAAATTGAAGGAATTTACTATCTCAAAAATAGAAATAGGTAACCAGGAAAGCTACAGGTTAGGCTGCTCTTGTCTCTACCATAATCCTGCAATATCTATTATTTTCATTGACTACACCGGTAGTGTTTATGCAAAAGATCGCACTTTTTTGCACGCGACAGTTGTGGACCTAAAAACATGCAGCACTCATGACAGTTGGATGTTACATTCGATCAACCATTGGACTTGGGATATAAGTTTGTTACTTTATTTCACTCACTGGAAATGGTTGCAAACTACTGAGTCTTGATTGTCACCTGCCAGATAGCCCAGCTCCCTTGCGCATATTATGCACCAGCAGGTTCTGTCAGTAATATCTCGCCTCGTCGTGCTGCAAGCCCCAAGCACCGCCAGCAGCTAGCTCGATCGCGCGTGCCTCCTTGCCGGCCGCCCGCACGCGGCGGCGTCGACCGTGCGGCTGGCGCGGGCGGCTGCGCGCCGGGGGTGACGAGCTGATCGCGCGTACTAGCTAATAGAGCTAGCTCTCGCCGGCGCCGGTATATATATATGGTGGAGCCTAGCTTGCGCCGCCGCCGCCGCCTGACGATCGATTGAGCTCGATCGCGAGACCCCCTGCCGGCGTCGCGCAAGCTGGCCGGCGCAGTCGTAATGCTTAGAATTGAATGCGCCACCGGTCGGCTTTACCAGGCGCCAAAAATACTACAGACGCATCTTAACAACAGGCGTCTGACACTTAGTGCAAACTACAGACGCGTCTAATATAACAACGTCTGTAAGTTAAAATGCGTCTGTGATAACAAGAAAACTACAGACACTTCCACTTGACACGCGTCTGTAACAAATCTTCCGACGCCCCTTCTACAAACGCGTCTGTAATAAAATGTTACTACAGACGCGCGTTAACTGGACAAGTTACTACAGACGCTTGTTTCCTAATACGCGTCTGTAGTTTTTTTGTCACAAACGCGTTTTGGTATGGCGTCTGTCGCAGCGCTGGTGGATTTGCCCTTTTTTGACATAGTGCACGTCCAGTTATTATCATGAAGGCAATGTCCATCACTGCATTGGGACTGCCGTTATATAAACTTCGTCAACCTCAATGGCTGAGTCAGAGTTACTTGTATATATGTGTCATTTTACATAAACTTGTATATATGTGCTGCAATGTAGCACTGGTGAATCTTATTAGCTATCAGAAAACAGAAAATAAATTCACAGATCTCAAAAAAGAAGAAAATCCACGCCTCCTTTAGTATGGAATGGCCCGACTGAAACAGGGTAGGTGATGACCGAGGAGCATGCTGATTTGCTGACTAGTACGGTTCTCGGAGTTTAATGGGGATGAGATGCATCGGGAGTTTTAGCTCAAGCTTCAACCTGGTAGACATAGCTGCCTCAAATACATGTCGTGGATTACCTGAGGGCTGAAGTCCGTGGCGAAGAACACGGAGTTCGAGCAAGCCTAACCACACTGGACGAACACTGCGAGACCATCTTGTTTTGGTGCTCCAACTAGCAGCGTTTTCTGTGGACTCCATTCAAAATGAGTAGAGCAACTTGATTACAACTGAATGGCCGCCAGCCTTCAAGGGCCCACGTGCGCACGACGGCATCGGCATCCATGCGACAAGTTCGTTCCCAAATACATGCTTGCGTGCAGACCGGTGTATGCCAGACCTCATGTGCACAAAGCTAAGCATTTTGTTGATGCCGAATTGGGTCACACACTTGCAAAAGCTAGCATGTCCGAGGTAGCACACGACCTAGCACGCCATAAAAACGTGATAAAACCAGCGAGGCCGACCAAAAAGTCGGTCAGGCCGATTCGGGATCCGTTCTTCGCTTGATAGTCTTCCGAACACCTCTCGATAAGACCCCACTAGTATAGAAATGATTTTTGCAGACGTATTCTATTTCTTTCACAGACGATTTACTGAGCAAATAGCTACACAGGCACTGTAGCTTATAAACCATACCTAGAAATACATTTTTAAGGACGATTCTGTTAACTAAACTGTCACCGAAAACATAACTATTTTTAAGGATGGTTGGCTTAATTCTGGGAGGGTTGCTTATGTCAACTGCCTCTGAAAATAGGCTATTTCTAGGGACGTTTAATTTAAGTCAACCATCCCTAGAAATTGATCTTTAAAGGCGCCCTTAAAAATAGCGCTGCAGCAAAAATAAATTTATAACTATTTCAAATGAAGTCAGATGAGGACAATATTTATATCAAATTATAGAGCTTGACGGATCAAAAACTTTGTAGTTGATGAATTCTTATTTGAGATGGTTTAGGGGCCCAAATATACATATTAAGTTCTCAGATTTTGAATTTTAAATTTTTTATCTTTCAAATGATCTTGGATGGAGACATGTCCTATGTCAAAGTTGTAATGCTTGATATGAGATCTAAAACTTTGTAGTTTAGAATTTTCCCAATTAATATTGTTTATGAGTCAAAAATATTTATTATAACATTTTCATATATCAATACAAATGGATAGCATCATAGATGTAATCATAAGTGACTGTGTGGTGCGGTGGTTGGAGATAGAATATTAATGCGAGAGGTTGTGGGTTTCAATCCCGATGGCTTCGCATGTTTAGAACTAGCAAAATTAAATCTTATTAGTGGTGGTCGGTTCTTTGGGCTTCAGCCACATTAAAAAAACCTATTTTTACGACTTCTAAGTGACTTTTAAAAAAGTCTAAAAAATTTTTTAGAGACGGTGGACTTAAGTCAACCGACCTTGAAAAAGGGTTTTAAGGACGGTTGT
The DNA here is from genome assembly GCA_038087645.1 of Saccharum hybrid cultivar R570. Lineage (NCBI taxonomy): Eukaryota > Viridiplantae > Streptophyta > Magnoliopsida > Poales > Poaceae > Saccharum > Saccharum hybrid cultivar. The sequence continues at coordinate 2,263,767 of JAQSUU010000347.1, read as the reverse complement.
CTAAGAAAATTGTACCTGAAAGTAAGGACAGTTTTAAAACCGTATTAGAAAATAACTTATTTATACGATCGATGGTATATTAACAGTTTTTGCTAACCGGCTTGAAGACCATTTTTGACCATCTGTAAAAACATTTTTGTACTAGTGTCCCGTCAAAGAGGGGAATAGCAAGGTTGCTCTAGGGTCAGTAAGGCCACCTAGAACATCATCAAATGCCATCGAGAGACGTGACAAACAGCAAGTATAGAGTTAGGACACAAGGGGTAGTATATGTGTTTTTGATGATTGGAAGTTGAATTCTTCAATCAGCCGTGATTCTCTCGTTTTTAGAGGTGTGGTCTTATTCTAGTAGGAAACATCTTCCAAACGCAATCTTCAACGTTCCCATGACCAAAAATGGTTCTAGGCTGAGTTGGACTCGGTCAAGTCCCAAAACAGGGAAACCAGCCTGGCCAGTTTTCTCGAGGCCAGGCAGCCATGCCGGGTGATGCATAGGAAAAATTGGCTTAGCTGGTTTGCTTGGGAACCCGGCTAGACGGCTTTGGCAGATCTGGAACAAAACCACCATTTTCTTTATTTATGCTCCAATTTTATTGTTCTTATATTTTCTTTATCATCTTGATGAAGACTGATCTTGTTGAAAAGCTCCTGGAACATCATCTGGTAGAGAGATTTTGTCAGCATACCTCCCAACTGCTAGTCAGTCCAAATGAACTTCACTTCGGTTTGGCCATCGTGCGTGTAATCCTGGATGAGAAACCTTGTGTCTATGTGTTTACTCTTGTAATGATGCACTAGATTTTTTATCAAGGAAATAGCAGACTTTTTGTCCACCCTTAGCACCGGCTTGGTAGGCTTCGTTTGGAAAATGTCAGCCAGCAACCATGCTAACCACACTCCTTGGCAAGCAAAGGTAGCAGCGGCAATGTCCTCATCCTCAGAAACTGACAATTTGATAACGCCACCACCTTTTGCATTGATGCCTTTCTGTAATCAATGTCTCCTCCAAGATGACTATCACTGAACCCATGTAGTGCTGCACCTTCCTCCTTTCTGGGCTATAAGAGACACTACAGCTTCTAGTCCCAGCTATGAACCTCAAATTATGTTTCACTCCTGCCAGATGCTCGTCATAGGGCTCCTCCACAAATCTGTTCACATACCCAAGTCAGGCCTTGTGGTGCACCAGGTACCTCAAACGAGTGTGCTGAGTTGCTGACAAGTAATGTTCTCATAGTTCAGTGGCGACCCTTAGAGAGAGATTCTAATGAGGATACGATGCATCAGGAGTTTTAGTGCGAGAATGAACTTGACAAACAGATGGATAGGATGCCGGCCTCTGTCTTGGTCATTCTGTTACTACTTACTAGCATTGATCGCAGCACCAGCATAAGTGTATTGTCCAGCTCTGTGTACTCCCTCCCTAAACTCCACTTCCATGGAGCATCTACTTATGATATTAGTGGAAAATTAAATTCTTGACCATCCAAACAGCAACTATTTGCCACTTTGGGGGTTCGCTTCACCAAAACGGCACTAAAAGGTTGTGTATAGTTAGATTCCATAACATTTTCCTTATTAATCCATTTGTTTTAAATAAAAGAATGAGATTAGTTAATTTGATCCCATGACAGCGACATTTCCAATGGCTTCTCTCAGGGTTCGGGTCACTTCTTAAGCAACTGCCATCACACTACAGACCAAGCATAGTACTACAATGTGTAATGAAATTACCATTGTACAGTACATCATACCAAGACCCTCGGTGCCAAGGAAGCAATTTCTTCTATTACCCCAACCCCGCCGTCATGTTGCTATATAATGAGTACTTGGAGGGGTAGCATAAAACCTCAACTTGTCTCTCAACATTGTTTTTGAGTTTGGTCTATTAAGTTTTACCTCCTGCAGTGGCTAGAGAGTTCTCGCTATCAGTCTGTTGTGGAATTTTTCCCTAATGTGACTGATTATAAATTGACAAAGGGTTGGAGCGAAGATTAATGCAATTCCAATTGTACCCGAGGGCTAGATTTCTTGTGAGGATGGGAAGCATTGGGAAATTAAGACGATGATGCAATATAATGTCAATTGTACATGAGGGCTAGATTTGTAGTCCAAGAGTAATATCTGGTTACTGCTCATAGACTTAAGCACTTCTTGCATAGCCTAAATTCACTTATCTGAATTCTTATTTTCTATTATCCTTTTAAAAGAGACTGGATCATCAACTTTCCCAATATCGTTTTTTTATCTGAAACAGGAGGGGGTGTAACCCCCTACTGTGCTTTATTAAAAACACAAACAGGTCCGGTACAAGTCCTCAAGAGACAAAAAAAAAGGAAACAAAGAAAACACGTTTAATTACACATAAACTTCTATCCATAAATCTAGATGGGGCAGATACTTTCCTTTTGCTCTTAGCTTAACTAGAGAAAATTCTTGTTTGAAGATGGATTTGAAGCGCTGAACTGAAGCTGGGATGTTCCTTAAGATTACGTCATTCCGAATTGTCTAGATGGACCAGCACATGGTGATTAGAATTTCCATGAAAAAGGGTACTCTAAGCTAACTTCTGAAGCGTTCTAGGACTGACAGCAAATCCAGTTGCGCTGGCATGGAGAGGTTTAAACTGTTCCAGCAATCTACAGCAAAGGGACAGCCTCCTTAGAAGATGAAAAAGCGTTTCTTCTGTAGTATTGAGGCAATGAACATAGCTTAATCCGGTAGGAACGTGTTCCTTCACCGCAGAAGATTACAAGTACTGAGCCTGTCTTTGAGTACTAACCAGAAGAAGAACTTAGGCTCTGTTTAGTTCCTTCAAACTTCTAAAAATTTTACAAGATTTCCCGTCACATTGAATCTTTGGACGTATGCATGGAGCATTAAATATAGGTAAAAAATAACTAATTACACAGTTTTGTTGTAAATCACGAGACGAATCTTTCGAACTTAATTAGCCCATGATTGGACACTAATTGCCAAATACAAACGAAAGTGTTACTATGCTTCCAAAAACTTTACAGGTGCAACTAAACACAACCTTGCGCTTGTTCTAGCAAGAAGATTTCCAAATCTTTAGGGAACTTTATATCAATATGCTTTCCTTTTGCTCTTCTCTTGCGAAGTTGATCGTTAATTGTAACTTTTCTACCACTCTTCTTAGCAGGGTCTAGTTAATATTGGGGGAAAACAACAATAACTAAATGTAATATTTCATATTTGTACTCTGTAGTGTACATAAACAAATTTCAGATAGTTTAACAGAGCCTAGCTAATTTACTGAAAGAGATTCTAGGTAATTTAGTGAAATGAACAGTAGTGTACAGAAAGATTTTCAGATTAGCATAACACCTTCAGTGTTGTGTGCTGCAGAATTTATTTGAATGTTTTCGTCCATGGCCGCATCTGAATCCAAATGATCACTTGTATTGTCAGCTCGAGAGGCACGTGGATGTAACCTGCTTGTTCTTTCCCCTGTAGGAATAAACCATTTTATAAAGGCATGATTTTTTATACCAACAAGAATAAAAGCCACAAGTGTTCATAGTTGCTCCAGTTCATACATATGAACAAGTCATGGCGCATTCAATTGTATGAGAACTGACAGGCTTTGGTTAGCTTATAGTGCAATTGGTGGGAGATTAATGGAATTACTATCAATATTAAGATACCGAGTTCCTGATAGGATCATGAAAGTTTCCTAAGCATAACTGAAACATTGGATTATAAACATGGCTGCGGAAAATGCTACTTTCCTAGTTTCTCTTATGTAACATGCTACAATACATCAGATTTTTGTATGATACTCCCTACCCCCAGGGGGAGTCGAATCCCCGTTGCCTCCTTGAAAGAGAGATGTCCTGAACCACTAGACCATGGGGGCATCACTAGACGATAGCACTGTATACAAACCACTCATCGTTATACTATATTTTTTGGATGATAAAACAGAGGCCAACTCATCAAATTCTCTATCAATTTCATCAACAGTTCATCGAGTTGCCAGTGGAGCCATGTTCCCTGTGAAGTAGCAATAGAATCAATGAAGATTTTGCCAAAAGAAATAATCTAAAAAAACAATTTGATAAACATGAATGCTGGAGTGGGCAGGAGGCATGGATGCCCTAGCGCAACAATATGCAAGGGTTGATGTCGAGGACAGCCATGGATGCAATGCATCTTGACCAAGGTTTTCATTTTCGGAAATTAAAATTTATCGGGGGTCATAGATAAAGAGGATAAACAGGATATATCGGAAATATCGGACCAAATTCAAATAAAATTTAATTTGAATTTAAGTAAATTTAAATAAATTTAAACAAAATTTATACGAAAAAGATAGATTATTTCTTATTGGCACCTATGGATAAATAGGATATATCGGAAATATCGGGATATTTCGGCCGATAAAAAAAACCATGATCTTGACCAATCGAAGGCCGGGGTGTCGGTGCAGAGTCGGAGTCATCGCATCTTCATGGATGGTCAGAGTGTGAGGAAAGCGCCGTGGAGATGGGGGCAGCAGCGGCGGCGGCAGTGTGGATCAGGGCCAGGATGATAGGATGTGCAGCGGCATGGATCGGAATTTTGGGGCAGGTGAGTTCAGCAGCACGGAGATGCGCCGGCAGAGGCATCCGGCCGTGAGGATGGTGAAGCACAGCCTTTGCGGCTGCTTTGACCAAGGAGTAATCATGGGAGGCTACTATTGGTTGCTTGATGGCAGAAGGTTAGAGGGGAAAAAAATATATACAAAGTACTAGTACTCACCTTGTGGACTTTACGGTTGCCTATTTCTCCTCTCACGGAATGGCTTGGCTTATTTCTTCGTAGATGAAAAGGACTCCTTATTGCTGTATATATATGTTGACGTCGTCCAATGCAATATGGCGGGAGTGAAGAAAAAATCACTGAGTAATTGGAGGGAAAGTAGCGTCATTGGTGAATGTATATTGGGAGGGAACAATTTTCACCAATTACAAGGAGGGAAAAGGTGCGCTCGGTGCAAAAAAAACAAGGCCATAATATTTCTACTGGTAGAAATTATAATATTTAATGGCCAATGTTAATTATTTTCATATATGTGTTTATTGAAAAAAAAAAGGTAATTATTTTAGGTCGGCCTGTTCATGGTCCGGTTAAAGCGGTTTCTAGGTAAAACGAACCCAAGCTGTAAGAGTTCCTATTTCTACGGTCTAGAAACTACGGGTTAGACGGCTTCCATGGGTTCGAGTGCGGAACTGGCCGTCGAGCAAGGACGCATTGGCGCAGGTCGGCCCGCGGAGGGGATAGCAACGATGGATGACTCATCATCGTCTTCGTGGCCGCCGCCCGTGGAGACAGGAGTGGATTTGAACGATCCCCGGTCGCCGTGCTATGTGGCTCGGTGCCGGAGCGCTATGTTGCTCGACGCAGGAGCAGGGTACGCGAACGAGATGGTTGGGGCCTGTTGCATGGGCGCCGCCACCACCTGCATCGGGGAGGGCGAGCACATCTCGTCGTCCAACCCAGACCCGGACCCAGAGCCTTCGTCGGAGGAGTTGTTGCTGGGAGATGCCGCCGCCGCTGCTGCCGCCTCCAGGACAGGCGCATTGATTGGCATGGCCTTGCTCTTGGCCCTGGCGCCACCCTTGGACGACGACGACGCGCCGGCGATGGTGGCGCAGATGGCCTGGAGCTTGGAGTTGGTGGCAGGGTCGAGGGGCCGGGACACCGCTTTGTCGGGGAAAAGTTGAGCCGCGCCGCGTCCCGGCGGAGGCGGTACGCTGCTTGGTGGTACGCCAGTACCACCTCCTCGGTGGTGTCGAAGGTGCCGAGCCATAGGCGGGTGCGGTTCCGGGGGAGCTGGAACTTGGCCACTAATGAGTACAGGCCCGATCTTCCGAGAGGTAGCTGGATCTTGCACAAAGGGTGATAGGACAGCGGAAATTAAAATATTTTTAGGCTTTTTGTGGACTCTAGGTAATGAACAAATATGAATCTAAGGCAAACGAGAATATACCTCGCGGTAAACCTGAAATCTTCTGATACCACTTGATGAGTACATGCCCGATCTTCCGAGAGGTAGCTGGTAAGTTCGATTTGTGGAGATCTCGACGTTGGCGATCCGGCTTCAAATCAGACACGATTCGAACCCTGCAACCATTACACCACTGCTCCGTTGGTTATCAACCAAGCACAACTTGATTGACCTCGCCAAGAAGGCTTTTCCTGCAAGCGAATCGAAGAGCACAAGCAAGAAGGTAAAACACGCAATCTGAAATTGCAAATATGAATAATGCGAATATCAATAGAGGGTTCGAGAACTCGATTCCAAAGGACTAATCGACACAGTGGAGGAGATCAAGAACAGGGGCCCTGGGTCACTATAAAAAAGGATTTGTCACCACAGTTACAATGAACGATTCGGTTTCTCGATGAAAAACTAAACTCTAAACAAAACCCAATTGTCTAATAGTGGTGGCGGCTGTGTTTATAGTCTAAGACTCGACCTAGGGTTGGGGACGGCCAGGGGTTGGGCGCCCACAACTTGGGCTTAAGGCCCGACGCGATACATGACCAAGTTGGCCCAAATAGGTGACGCAACACCTTGCCGTGGTCACACAGAATGATCCACGGACCTTCTGGAGCTGGGACCAGATCCAAAACGATGGCGTCGTCGTCCCCTTTCCAACGCATCCAAGAACACCCCGTTTCGATGTCGTATAAGAAAGTTATGACCGAAACAGTGACGACGTGTCTGCTGAATCCGAGGGTGACGTGGCAGCTGAGTTGGGGACGAATTACAAATTGGGGAAGACCATAACGTCGGTATGTCCAGCGTGGCGATGTCCTCATCATCCTCCCCTTCTTGAATTGGAGTCGTCCTCGACTCCATCTTGGCAATGTCCTCATCAGCCACCCACTTGCCTCAGTGGCGCTGCCGCACACTGCGGTACAGCTTCTGCGGCCGCTGTTGCGGCGCCGCCGCTGCCGCCACTGGGACGGGGACCGCGGGCTTCACTGCACGGGTTTCTCGGGTAAACCCGCAGTCCGATGGAACCCGCGTGGAGTGTGTTCGACGGTTCCTCCTGGGTCTGGTCCGGTCCGGTATCCGATTATGACGAACCAATGAACAGGGCGAATTTTAGGTAATGATTAAAATTCGGCTTCTAACCTCTTCAAATAAGATGTGCCACTTGAAATCTTCCAATGGTATATTCTTAAAACAATGTTCTTTCAATGCTATAGAACTAATTTAACACTAATATCCAATACAACAAACAAAAATATATTCATAGAAGGCGAAGACCTCCGTCGACCTGGACTGCAAAAGTTGGCTAGAGTGTACTAAAGGTTCATGAGTTCCTCATAGTGTTATAACAGAGTTGGAAACCGTGAACATTTGGGTGCATTTGGTTTCTCAGGGAAACTTGCCTCGCCTCACCTACACGGAATCCAAGAAACTCACCTAGCCGAGCAAGCCGAATGTGCTCTCGGGCTTTGGCAAAGATTTTGCTTGCCAGCACAGGCTCCCATGCAACTCGCCGCTCAACCAAACATTTGGCTCTCTTACAATTCCTTACCAAGTAAGGTGAGGCAAGATACGACCAAGGATCTGATCCAAACACACCCATTATCATGGGCCGGAGGCAGGAATTATACATAGAAGAGGGGTCAGTCAAAGATATTCAATACATGTGAATTGAGTGTAGCTCATCTGTTTAGGTTCTCGTGGTGGAACCTGGCACCCTATGTTAATTATCGATGTACTTGCTCCTATTTTCTGAATTTATTCCAGTGTGGCAACTCATTTGGATGAGTGTGCGTGTATGCTTGTAAGCATTTGCCACGCCCCGTTAGCATCGACCCTGACAGTGCCTACAAAATACGAATTCGAATGTTCTTGAGTACGAATACAAATGGATGGTTCTAATTCGAACCATATTAGAAATATACTTGATTAATATATTAAAGTCATAAATAAATAATTATTTAAATCATATACTAAATATTTATAAAAAGTAATATAGAATACCATAATTGTCTATTCATAAAGATCAAGCCGAATACCAACATTTAAACCATTATTAGTTTTGTTTTAGCTGATTTTTTTTGTTACGAATAAGTAACTCACTCATGTATTCATCTTGTCCTTAAGAATCGTTATTTGGGCCTGTGGGCCAAGCATGTATTCGTGTCCCTGTAGCCCATATTCTCCAATGTGGTCTGCCTATCTGTCCATCCCGGACTCGTGGTGATGCCGCCGCCGCCGCGAACTGACAAACGGACGCTGCCCTATCCAACACGAACCATCAACGCCGTGATCCACCAGGCTGCGAGGCTGCGCATTGGTGGTGACAGTGGAGGTCTAACCCAGTGAGGCGAGCACAGGCAGCAGGCGTGCTGTGGCCGAGCAGCGAAGGAAAACGGCCTTGCTAGTGCATACATTCGCTGTGTTTTTGTCAGATTCGAGCAGAAGTGAGCAGGTACTATTTTCTGTTTGTTCAGTTAATGGTTAATTTAGTCGTGCGACCAATTGGTTAATTTAGCCGTGTGACCTGTTGTTGCTTCATTGCTCTGTACTTTTATTTTTCAATTGCTTCATTCATTAACTGTCTTATTACTCAATATTCTGCAAACTAATGAAAAAACTGTAGTTATATAGAAACAACCTATATTTCTAACTTCTTTTGTAGCAAAAAGCAACAAAAATAGTCCTGCTTTTAGCTTTGCTTTCATTTTGTCACACCCCAAAATTTATGATTTTGGGTTGTGCATAGAACACATTAAGTATAATAAATGATTTCAATATTGATATAAAATTTTCCAATATTAGTTTAAGTTTTCACAAGATTAGATGTAGAAAATGGTGTTTTTCAAATATTTTAGAATTAATTTGATGGGCTTTTGTTGATGTGATGGTTGCTTTTAGTGTTTGTGAGTACAAACGGTTTCAAGATACGATAGGACGATGTTTTTTTTCGCTCCAGAGAAATTTTCCAACCTTTTCTGGAATTAAATTCCTTTTTCTTTGAGCTTTATCTTTTTCCTTGGTCATCTCAATAATCTTTCCATGAGTTTCAAACTCTTTATTTTGATCCATCATGTTCATATATACCTTGGGAAATTTTCTCAGAATTTTCTCTAATTTCTGTGATTCTTCGTGGCTTAAATATGATTTTAGGATTTTCATGGAACTATCTTTAAACAGAAAATAAATCCCGAAATTAGAAATTCTGAAAAGTTTCCAAACCCTAACAATATATATATATGCGCCGGCATAGCCCTCGATGCGCTGATTCCAGAAGTACAGCCTGTTTTCCAAGTCGTCGTTCGTAGCCCCGTAGATCGGACGCCGAAGTTTGGAAAAGCTAGATTTCCGGCAAACCTTCGGCGGGCTTTTCCAGCCGTCACGTTTGTCTCCGACGAAAACCACCACCACTGCGAGGTTCGTCTCGTCGTACTCCACACCATAGATTGCTTGTTGGCATCAATCCATCATCGTTTGACTGGTTCCTCTTCGTTTTTCCTTTTCCAGCGAGTTTTTCGGCGAACTTCTCCATGAACGGGCCTTCGTCTTCTCTGTTTTCTAGACAACCATGGCCCTCACCCTCTCGGACCGCAGCAGCCCGGCTCTGCGTCGCCCCGAAGACCCATGCCCCGGCCCTGCTCACGCCGCCCCTGCGTGGCACGTCCGCCGGCTACACGCTTTGCCTGCGTGTGTGCAGTGCAGGTCGCCCAGCAGCTCCGGCCATGCGGGCCAGCGCCGCCGCTGGCTGGCCGGCCGAGCTTCCCCCATGCTGGCGCCACCCAGGTTCAAGCCGAGTTCAGCTCTGCCTTTTCTTCCCCAAGCTGAAGTTCATGTCCACGCAGCCTGGGAAGAACACGATCTGCACAGACAAAGGTAGAAGATGACATATTTACAAGTTTACCATCGATCGTATTATCTCTGTTGTTTTCTCGTTTTAAGTCCGATTCGAGTGGTTCAAGTTGCGTTAGATTCATGTCGTCACGCTCTAAGTAGTAGTGGTAACCTTTATCATGTTACTGGTCTATAAATTTATTGATTTAAAATGTAATTTGATTAATATTTATTTATTAGTTTTTAATTAGAAACCACCTAGGGTTTGAAACATGTTCGTGTTGCGTTGAAACCATGCCGGCCGTAAGCTACGTGTTAGCAATGGTGTCTAACATGTCACGTGTCTCTGAATTTTATAAGTTAAATATCACATTGGTTAATATATATGCAACCAAGTTTCTATTTAAAAAGCAATTTAGGTTTACAATTTGGTCTTTTTATAATCAAACATTAACTTGATTAATATTAACTTAAATGTTTCTTAATTATAATTTGTTTAGTTTAAATACAAAACATGAAATAGTTCGGTTAGTGCCCTCACATGTTCCATGTTATCTAAGTTATAAATATTTAAATTGATTAATGCTTATGCAATTGGGTCTATAATTAGAAGCAAACAAAAGCAACTTTGGGTTTAATCTCCGGTCTTTCATGAAAACAATGCTAATATTATTAATATCATGCCTTTTAAAATTATGATTTGATTAGGTCAACCTTGAAATATGTATTGATTTAAATTAGTTGCTCACATCTAAGTTATGTTTATCTAAACTATAAATGCTTAAATGCCTTAAATAATATATAATCATGTGTAAATAATATATCACTAAGATTTGACTTTGACTTGTATAACTCAATATAATTTAGTCAATTCAACTTTAAAAATATCCATTACCTCTTTTCATTAAATAAAATAAATCAACCGTAAAGTTTGCTCTTTTAGTTATGTTGTAAACCTCGATAGATGTGTCCTCGGTAATAGTAGCTCCGTTCTTAGTCGTTCTTGCGATCATAGCAACATACCGTATTGTTTAGTACGTTCTCTTTCAAAGTATCTCCTTTGTTTGATGTTTGTTCTTAGTTGTGTTTGTTGTCTATTCTGCTTGGTTGCTACAAATAGAGGAAGCATGGTTCATTAGCAATGAAGACTAAGAGCTGAGGACCGACAGTCAAAGCAGAAGTTGGAGACCAAAAGATAGTAGTTGAAGACTTCTGAGCAACTTAACTTTGGGAAAAGACAAGTATAGCATGGGATCATCCTTGTTTCCTATTCACCTTTAATACACTTAATTCATGTGCATGTGTCTACCTTGTTACCCCTAAGGATATTCTAGCTTTTGTATCTTGTACCTTGACACCGGTGGAACATTGCATTGGGTAGTATTTATGCTAGTGCTCAAGATAAATAACCATGATTTGTAACTTGACTAATGGTATATGCAATAAACATTTAAAAGATGCTTTATAGCAACATGGCTCAAGAGGGCTAGAGCATTGAGTTGTTTTTATGGTGCTCTAGCTTCTCTTCTTAAGGACTTATCTATAAGCGAACATCCAAGACTTACGGTACAACCATGAGAGCTACATGGCTCTGACTTTAGTCATATAAGAGGACATTTTCTAGCTTGTTAGTGGTTACCTTTATGACGTAAAAGGGGCTTGCCATGATGGGTGTAGGACAGCCTCTAGTCCTATGAGTATAGCCGTGATGGAATTGTGTCATTCGAAAAGGGGTTCCTACATCTGCTTGCTGAGTGAATCTAATGGACCTAACTTGTTAGACGAACCTTTGAAAGACTTCATAGTGAACCCTGCTGACCTTCCTTGGAAGGGGTCAAGAGGCTGATCACCTTGGGCAAAAGGGTAAATCACGACTTATGGTGAAAATGTACAACCTCTGCAGAGTGTAAAACTGTTATATCAGCCGTGCTCATGGTCACGAGCGGCCTTAGACCCTTACAGAATAAATGATGAACACTTATGGTAATGATAATACTGATGATATTAAAGCTCACTGATGATTATTGTTTCTTGCTATACATTATTCTCGTTTACATGATCATGAGGTTATTTGGGCTTACATAGTTTGTTGCTACTCAAATGCTAAAAAGATGACTCACTAAAAGTTAATCGCGGTTTAACCAGTGTCAGCCTTTCTGAGCCTCATAAACCCTATGTTATATTTGTTGAGTATGACATATGCTCATCTTGCTATTTTCTCCACACCCCTAGACTTTAGAAAAGTTGCTCTGAAGATTGATGGAGTTATGGAGAAGTTTCCAGAAGACTGATAGAAGTGCTAGGCATATGTTACCCCAGTCAGGAATAGAGCCCGAGCAGAAATTTAGCAGTCATTCCGTGACACTCTGATAGTTGTAAGTGTTAATATAGTATGTATTCCGCTTTATATAAATATTGTTTTGATATTTATATTCTGTTATTGTATGTGTGGACTTCCTGGACACACATATAATGAGTGCTTGGTCTTCTTTGAAAAACCGGGCGTGACACATTTACACTCTTTTACATGATAAGATCCACCACAATTTATATAAGTTAGACGTACATGGCCAATGTGGTTTTATGGATGACGGTTATCGTCATTTTTACTGATGAAGAAGATGTCACTACTAAATCAAGTAAATCCAGTCTGGCGCACAGAAGGCCGGAATTGGGGCGTTGCCGTGGCAGTCTGGCGGAGCGAAGGTGCAGCATGCTGGTGATGGATCTGGAGTGGTGCAGGCGTTCTAGCGCATTGAGGTGAAGAGGAAGGATCTCACGTGTCTCACAACGTGGTGCCCGTGTATTGTGTGTTTATAAGAATCGAAGAAGAAAAAGATAGACTTGGACTAACATGTGGAACCATCTTAAATAGCTTCTGTATGTTATGTGTGTTTAATGAATTAGATTGCATTGGATACATGTATTAATAAGGAGCTGATGCATGGGCCCTATTTTATTTAACCTAGCAAGTAGTATCTATGATTTCCATAATATTTTTCTCACTAATTTTGTGTCCTGTGGTGATACTTTTTCCACTAATAAATGTCATATTAGTGAGGTAAATATTTTTTGCCACAAATATCTTGTTAAATAGTGGCAAAACATTGTTTCACCACTCGATTTGCCACTCAAGATGCTTTCTGTGGCGAATTAATATTTTGTCACTAATAACCAACATAAGAGTGATGAAAACTAGTCTTTTTCACAGATAGTATGGCAAGTAGTGCCAAATTTAAATTTTGCCATGATATTTTCTCACTAATTGTGTGTCCTGCGGCGATAATATATTTTGCCACTATAAATGGCATATCAGTGGGGTAAATATTCTTTTGCCATAGATATCATGTTAAATAGTGGCAAAATAATGTTTCGCCACTTGATTTGTCACTAACGATGTTTTCTGTGGCGAATTAATACTTTGTCACTACTAACCAACATAATAGTGATGAAAACTAGGTTTGTCACAAATAGTACGAGCATTAGTGGCAAAGATAAATTTTGCCACATCATTTTATCACTAATGCTTCGTCTTCCAGTAGTCACTACACACGCCTATAAATCACCTGCCGTCTTGTGAAATAGTGGCAACCTACGGTACAAAAAAAATCCACATCTCCTTTAGTATATATAGAATGGAGATGAAAATGTGAGAACAAGAGTGACATGGTGACTCGATGAGTATGGTGAAGCATGGCAGTGGTTATTTTCAATGGTGACCGTTGTAGAGGTTTCACTTTCACATGGGGATAGGATACACCAGGAGTTTTTGATCAAGTACAGACGCAAAATGTCGGACGGACAGGAAGTAGGAAGCAGAATGTATCAGCGTGGTAGTACATATACCAACACTACCACACACAGTGAGCTCCTCACCGAGTAGATTCAGAGCCTGTTCACCTGGCTTATAATCCGTCTTTTTCAACTTGTTTTTTCAGCCGGAACAGTATTTTTCTCTCACAACAAATCAGTCAATAGTGTTTTTCAGCCGGCTTATCAGCCCAACCGAACGGGGCCTCAGCTTCAAACAAAGGAAACATCAGAAATTCAGAATGGACGTTCTAGCATCCGATATAGTTCTGCTACCTCACCAAAATTAAGCATTCTACTTTTATATGTGTGTTTTGGTTGCTCGATTGTCTTATTTGTTATCTTTTGTCCGCGGCAATGCAACTAAAAAGATTGAATCCCGCTCAGTCCTTTCTCTGTGTAAGTCAATCTTGGCTACCTATATGTACAAGATTATATAGTTGGTTGATTTTATTGATTGTGAGCCAATTGGCTGTCCTCTTCGCAACTACTTGATTTTTTTTATTGTGAGCCAATTGGCTGTCCTCTTCTCACAGATATTTGATTTTATTTTTTTCCTCCCACTATTTGATTTTATTGATTGTGAGCTGCCAATTGGCTGTCCTCTTAGCAACTATTTATGAAAGTGGCATCAACTTCTGCAAAACATCAATAACAAACACCCGACAAGGGCCTAAGAGCATCTCCAAGAGTTTTCAAAACCCACTCCCAATCTATATTTTTTAGCAAGATTGAAAAAAGTGTTCTCCAACAACTTCCTATCTCAACTCTCAATCTTTCTGCAGTCGGGAAAATTGATCCAAACGCGCGTTCCGCAACTATTGACATGCCAATCTTGAGGTAAAAGGATGTTCGAATAATAACAGGGTTCTGATGCAAATGAGCAACAGAGAAAGAAAGTATAAACATGATTGGGGTAATTTAAAAATAGTTTGGGATTCCTAATGCAAAATTGTGGAGCGAGGTTTCGGAGACTGTTGAATATGCTCCCAACTTTTTTTAGCCACTTCTAAAACTCATTGATTTACCAACTAACTTTTTGAGGACTATTGGAGATGCTCTTACATAGGATACATCAAAATATGTCAACAAACATTCTCATTCCACCAAAAAAACTTACATTCCAAATAAGGGTGTGTTTAGTTCAGGGGCTGTAAAGTTTTTGGGTACTGTAGCACATGTGTAACTATAGCAATTAGTGCACAATCATGGACTAATCAGGCTTAAAAGATTTGTCTCGCAAAATGCATGCAAACTGTACAATTAGTTATTTTTTTCTATATTTAATGTTCCATGCATTGTTCCAAACATTCGATGGGATAGGGTGTAAAGTTTTTGAGTTAAACTAAACACCCCTGAGTCACGGAAAAATTCCTCAAAAATCGAGAGGACAAAAATACCTGATTAGATCATCTAGTGGTCAGGTCGATGTGACTAGCAGTAGCGGGGATGGGCATGGCTGGTGAGCAGCATGCAGGTGCGGACGTACGGTCCCATTGTGAGCCCCACAAAATGTGAGGGAAGAAACTACCAGCGGCGGAGGCACAGGGTATGCCAGGTATGCACTGGCATACCCTGCAGCACCGGCAACTAGAGTAGTATATATACGTATAACTGTATATAAGCATCTGTATTGTAAAAAGAAAAAAAAACTTACCTGGTGGTCTCTGGATCACGCCACCACGAAAGGCCCATGTGGGGCGGCCCACGCGGCAAGTTAACGAAAGGACCAGGAAACGCTCTTGGTCACAGCCTCATAGCCCACTGCCCACGCGATGACGCGAGTAGCCACCGAGCGAGTACGCTGCACAGTGCCACCGCAAGGATCGAGACGAACCGTCACGGCGCTGCCTCTCGCCAGACGCCCTGACGCTTGACGCTTTGACGGCAGAGACGCAGTGAGTATGCAGTTTCACTGATCGATCTAATATTCTAATCTCTTGTGCTATTCATCTTTTTTCAGAAAGTATTGTATACTTTCATAGGCTAACATCACAATTCATAAATAATAAAATATTTAATTATTTAGCATTGTGTTTTTTTTAATATTTGTGCAGTTATGAACCAAAACTCAAATATTGCATCACTTTTTCAAAAGCATGCAACAAAGAAGGCGGCGGCTGCTTTTGCTACTTCAAATCATTCCCTTGATCCGGTTGAACCTACGGTGGAAGAGTAGACTCTTGAGAGAGTAATTGAGTAAATTGTAAATCCTATGTCACCGCTACAGCCGTCTTCACTGCCACCGAATAAACAGTAAGAAACTAGCATTGTAAGCTCTTTTATGCCGAAATTTCAATTATTTGTATGACTTTTGAACTATTTATATTTTATTTATTTGATGGTTTCATCTTAAACCATGAATTTAAACCTTATCGTGTTATTTAGTGCATATATACCGAATCACGGTGTCAAATTTATAATTATTACCAAATTGCTAAAATGGTTTTACCGAATTGTATATGAAATTTTTTGGGTGGCATACCCTAAACGAAAATCCTAGATTCGCCACTGGAAACTACCTGTTTCCCTCAACGTGAAAAATGTTGTTTTTTTGTGTGTTGGATAGCACGTCCACTTGGTTTCAATCAGTTGAGAAATGGTTTTTATTATTTTTCTCCTCTTTACTCATTTAGGGGCTCTCCACTCTAGGTTTTCTAGTTGCGCTCTCAAGTTGTATAGCCAAACAGGTCCACTTCCAAGAACTCTGCTCCAAGAAAAAACTAGAGCCAGAACCCAACTCCATGTATTTTTGAGCTCCTCAAGGATTACTCCGGAATCTGGACTTTTATAATTCCTTATGGAGTTGAGGAGAAATTACCAACCATGGCCACCCATTACACAAATATCCTTTTTGTCCATGAGTCTTCTCCATCATCGGTCATCCAAGCACACCGAGGGTTGGGCTGCCTGGCCCCCTCAGTCGCCGCCGGTGGTGGCGGCCTCCTCTGCAGGGCTGCTCCCAGAGCTTGGCCGGGTCAGGCTCCAACTGGCTAACAGCTAGGGTGTGGCTTGCCAGCTGCCAAGTGTGGCAGGACAGCCTGTGGAGCGGTTCGGCTTCTTTAGTGTACTCAGAAAGAAAGAAAGAAAGAAAGAAAGAAAGAAAGAAAGAAACAAAGAAACACCCTGCTGTTCAGCTGTTGTGCAGTCCACATGGTTCATTTGCGGGATATGTGTCCTTAGTTGGTCTTTGATTTCAGACGAGAATATTGATTTAGTGTATTCAGAAAGAAAAACTCTCTTCTGTTCAGCTGTTGTGCAGTCCACTTGGTTCATTTACGGGATGTCCTTAGTTGGTTTTTGATTTGAGACGAGACTACTATTGATTTAGTGTATTCAGAAAGAAAAATTAGTATAAATTAGAGTATCCAGAAAGTTAGATGTGTAATTTATAGAATGTGTATGTGATTTTGTTGCTTGTGAATCCGGATACTGGAGGCGAGCAGTCTTCAAATCGAAGTGATAAAATAATCTGAATTGTTCTAGAGCACAGCGGTCAAGACAAGGTCGTCCATAACAAAAGTGACGCGTGCACCATATTAGTGAAGCCTAATCTTTGTGATGTATCATGCTGAAATTAGCATGGCATATAGACCTTTTCTTTTTATTATCAGAAGTAAATTCAGGGATGTAGTTGATTGCTGTCAAAAGAATTTTCATTGTATTTATATATGACGCACATTTATTTAAGATATTTTGTTGATGCAAAAAATTGCTGCAAAGGGATATAATTACAAAAATCAAAATATACACCAAACATCATCGAGGGGGCATACAGAGCTTTCCCCGAAAAAACTCTCATTCCCGGAGCTAGAGTCAAGCTGCATGCCAAATAGGTTCACATGCTCAACTCCAGAACGGAGCTACTCCATTGTAGAGTTCACTACTATAAAAATAATTTTGCGAGGCACTGCCCAAACATTAACCGAGGCGTTTACAAAATCCAACTGCCTCGGTTAACGCCTGCGATTAACGGAGGCGGTCATTTTTATTTACAGAGGTGGTTGGAAAATGTCTACCTCCGTAAATGGATTTACAGAGGCGATCGTCCAAAAATGGTCTCTGTAAATCGATTTACAGAGGCGGGCCTTTTAAAAATGTCGCCTCCAAAAGTAGAGGCCATTTTCGGAGGCAGGCCTTTTAAAAAGCGGCACCTCCATAAATATTCCTGAGCCCCGGCCAAACCACAATCCAACTCTCTACCGGGCTTATATAAATTGAGGAGTTAGGGTTTCTCCACCAGCACCTCACTCTCTCAGCTCTCTCTCACACCCCCCATGCAGCGGCGCAGTGGACCGGTGCGCCTCCCTCCCTCCACTCTCTCCCTTCCTCCCTCATAGGCACTCGCGCTCGCGCGGCCGGCGGCGCTCAAGCAAATCGTGCCACTCGTGCTCGCGCAGCCAGTGGCAGCTTTGGCGCGGAGGCGATGGTGCCGCGCACCCCAGCGGCAAGGGCCCTGCAACAGTGCCTGGCGGTGGCTAACGAGCCCGAGCTCGATGTCAAGGGCCCTGCAGTGGCTCCCCCGAAGGCGGATCCGGTCCTCCCTCTCCCTCGAGCACCAGAGACCTGGCGGCGGTGCTACGGCGAGGAGTAGCGGTCCCAGTGGCTCTAATGACGGCCCTGGCGAGCGGGTGCCCGGATCCGGTGTCGGGCTCCCTGATCTGGCGAGCAGCTGCAACGGCGCATAGATCCAACGAGCTGCGGCCGCAGCGGTGCTTGGATGGGCTCGGCGGGCTTGTCCATGGGTTCTTGTTTTTTTTCATTTGATTTAGCGAGGCAGGCACTACAACCGCCTCGGTAAAAAAGTGATTTTTGGCGACCTTTGGACCAAGGCAGTTGTGATGCCCGCCTTGGTAAATCAAACATCCGCCTCCAATAAGCTTTGTTTAGTAGTGGTTGGTGGAGTAGAGCTGTAAAAACTGGAACAACGTTGTCCCAAACTAGCGACATCAACTCTCTTACCATATCAGTGTTTTTCATACGTGAGCGGTTCATTAATAACATAGACAACATAGAAACAATAATATCTATGACCCTGTTGGGATTGTTGCCCTTATAAAAACTTGGACCACCTTAGTGGCTAAGAAGCGTTGGGACTACCCCCTTGTATATATAAACTTGGTCGACCTCAATGGTTGAGACGATTAATTGATATAGGTGTTGCTAGTGTAGCGCTGGTTGGTTTTAGGCATCTGTAAAAAATAATATCACAGATCTCAAAAAAAAAGGAAGAAAATTAACACTTAGTATGGAACGGCCTGGCTGAAATAGGGTGTGAGGGGGCAATGAGTAACTACTGATGACGAGTGTGTTGAGTTGCTCTCTATAAAGGTCACCATCGACCTCCTAGTAGAGAGGATTCTAATGGGGATGGGATGCATCAGGAGTTTTAGCGCGAGTCAGAACATGAATGACGGTGCTCAAATACGTCAAGGCCTGCAACTCTGGAAGCTACAGTAGCTTGTAGAATGACGGGGTTCTGTTGTCTCGCGGAGTAACGCCTGAGCATGTAACGGGGAGGAGCAGGACTTGAGCTTTGTAACAAATATATACTCGTACGTACCAGAAAGTTCTACCTAAAAAATGCCACTTCAGTAAATTTGTCACCAGATCAAGAAGGAAAGCTCTCCAGATGGTACCTACAAAGAAGAAACAATCATTTTGAATTTTGTAGGATGTATAAACTAAATATCATATAAAAAGGTGTGAAATCGAAGAAATCGCATCTCGTTCTTCTCCTTAGCTCAGGGTGCATTGAGCTAGCGAGCCTTCAATTGGTCGATCGATCTGTTAATACTTAGTACTAGCATTAGTAGCAACACCAGCAGAAGTGTATTGTCCAGGTCTGCATACTAGGTACATATGATATTTGCAGAAAATTTAATTTTTCACCCTCCAAGCACCTAGCTTCTACAATTTTCCACTTTGGAGATTGGCTTCACCAAAATGGCACTAAAAGGTTTTGTAATTTGATTCCTTGTTATTTTCCTTATTAATCAGTTTGCTTTAAATGAAAAAATTGATTAGTATGATTCCATGACTCTATCCTTCCTTTGTTGAGTGTCTCCTCGGTTCACCCAAGTTTGATGAGTCCACTATCCCTCGAGCCCTACAATTGAGGCTCCCTGATGTTCAGCTGTTGCGCAGTCCACATGGTTCATTTATGGTATGTCCTTAGTTGGTCTTCGATTTAAGATGAGACTGTTGTTCTAGTGTATTCATAAAGAAGAAAACTTCCCTGCTGTTCAGCGGTTGTGCAGTCCACTTGGTTCATTTACGGGATGTCCTCAGTTGGTCTTTGATTTGAGACGAGACTATTGATTTAGTGTATTCAGGAAAAAATAGTATAAATTAGTGTATTCAGAAAGCTAGATATGTAATTTAAAGAACAATATGTGTATGTGATTCTGTTCCTTGTGAATCTGCATACTGGAGGCGAGCACTCTTCACATCGAAGTGATAAAATAATCTGAATTGTTCTAAAGCACAGTGGTCAAGACAACAGGTCGTCATCCACAACAAAAGTGACGCATGCACCATATTAGTGAAGCCTAATCTTGTGATGTACCATGCTGAAATTAGCATGCCATATAGGCCTTTTATTTTTATTATCAGCAAGAAATTCAGTGATGTAATTGATTACTGTTAATAGAATTGACGTTGTATGTATATATGACGCACATTTATTTAAAATATTTTGCCGATACAAAATTCTCTTGCAAAGCCATATGATTACAAAAATCAAAATACACACCAAACATCATTGAGGGGCATATAAGACCTTTCCCTAAAAAAACTCTTATTCCTGAAGTTAGAGTCAGACTGCATGTCAAACAGGTCCCTGCTCTAAGAACTCCAGAGTGGAGCTGCTCCATAGTAGAGTCAATGAAAAGCACTGCTGAAAAAACTAGTATAGAGCGGTCCTAAACAGGCCACCATCAAGCTCTCCTCTATATCAGTGTTTTCCATACGTGAGAGTTTCATTTAATAACATAGAAACAATATCTTTCACCGTGTTGGGATTGCTGCCCCTCATAAAAACTTGGTCCACCTTAGTGGCTAAGAAGCGTTGGGACTGCCCTTATATAAACTTGGTCGACCTCAATGGCTGAGACGAGTTAGGCCTTGTTTAGTTTCCAAATATTTTTGCTTTCTCCATTAAAATAGCATGTTTGGACACATGTATGGAATACTAAATGTGGACGGAAAAAAATAATTGTACAGTTCACGGAAAAATCGCGAGACGAATCTTTTAAGCCTAATTAGTCCATGAAAAGCCTTAAGTGCTACAGTAACATGCATATGATAATGACAGATTAATTAGTATCATTAGATTTGTCTCGCAGTTTCCTGACGGGTTCTGTAATTTGTTTTTTTATTAGTATCCGAAAACCCCTCCCAACATCCTTCCGACACATCCGATGTGACTCCCAAAAAATTTTGCCTCCCCAACTAAACAAGGCCTTACTTGATATATGTGTTGTCAGTGTAGTGCTGGTGGGTTTTAGGCATCAGTAAGAAAAAATATTCACAGATCTAAAAAAACGAAGAAAATTCCCGCCTCCTTTAGTATGGAACAGCCTGTCTGAAATAGGGTGTGGGGGCAAAGAGTAACGACTGATGAGTGTGCTGAGTTGCTCTATATAAGGGTCACCATCGACCTCCTAGAGAGGATTCTAATGGGGATGGGATGCATCAGGAGTTTTAGTGCGAGCCTGAACATGAAAGACGGATCTCAAATACGCCAACATGACGGCAAGGCCTGCAACTCGATCTGCTGATTTTGGATATCTTGGCTAGGTGGATATTTGCATGGGTTGTGTAGTCTCGCAGAGTGCTTGGTTCAGGTGTCTCGCCCGAGCATGCAACGGGGAGGAGCAGGACTTGAGCTTTGTCACAATATACTCGTACGTACCAGAAAGTTCTACCTGAAAATGCTACTTCAGTAAATTCGTCACCAGATTGAGAAGGAAAGCTCTCCAGATGGTAACTACGAACGACAAACAATCATTTTAGATTTTGTTGGATGTATAAACTAAATGCCATATATAAAGGTGTCAAATCAAAGAAATCGCAGCTCGTTCTTCTCCTCAGCTCCGGGTGCGTTGAGCTAGCCTGCCTTCAATTGGTTGATCGATCTGTTGCTACTTAGTGCTAGCATTGGTAGAATGGTAGCAGCACCAGCAGAAGTGTATTGTCCAGGTCTGCAACTCCTTCCGTAAAGGGTTCTTCCATGGAGCATTTAGTAGGTACATATGATATTTGCAGAAAATTGAATTTTTGACCCTCCAAGCAGCTAGCTTCTACAATTTGCTACTTTGAGATTGACTTCACCAAAATGGCACTAAAGGTTTTAATTTTATTCCTTCACATTTTCCTTATTAATCAATTTGCTTTAAACAAAAAAAATTGATTAGTTTGACTGCATGACGCTATCCTTCCTTTGTCAAGCGTCTCCTGAGTTCACCAAAGTTTAGTGATGCTCCAGATGGCCCCACTGTCATCGACCTCTTGAGCCCTAGAATTGAGGCTCCTGGCTGTACGCATGCTTTCCCCGCTGAGGGAGTCGAGCAGAATTTTGACGGCTTCTCTTTCACCTCCACTTCTAGCTGCAAGTCTACAAGGGTCCAGGTTGTTGCTTTCGAGCAGCTGCCATTACACACATTTACACTATATAGCAACCATAGTACTAGTCTATGAGTAAAAGCCCAAAAGTTTAAAGCACCTACCGTTTTAAATCATATCAAGACGCTCAGTGGCAAAGTTTCAAAAAAAAAAGACGCTCAGTGGCAAGGAAGTAATTTCCCCTCACACCCCACTCTCCACTCCCCCTCTCCTATATATATAGTGAGCATTCGGAAAGGGCACAACAGGGGACTGATTTTCCAAACAATAGCACAGTCCCCCTCCCTCTCCACAAACTCTCGTCTCATCTCCCAATATTGCCTTTGAGCTTTTTCTTTTAATCTTGAGCTCTCCCATGGCCGATTACTTGTCCTACTGACTGATGACAACATCAGTCTGTTGTGGAATTTTCCCTAATGTGACTGATTAGAACTGTTGTGGAATTTTCCCTAATGTGACTGATTAGAAATTGACAAAGGGATCTGGAGCCATGAATATAATGCAATTTGTGGTCAAGGGCTAGATTTCTTGTGAGAATGGGATGCATTGGGAAATTAAGATGAAGACAAAGAGGATTATTTAGAGCGCTGGACTGGCTATAAGGTAGCTTGTTACTTAGGACAGTACCAACCTAGAAACTAGGATAGTTTCTATCTGTACTAATTAGGGTGCAAACTAAGCAAAATGGTCCTGTGACATTGAAATCAAGGAAGAGAGGGAAGGAAATGGTTTTCTTATGCAAGAACTATGTCTACACGAGAACCAAGATACAAAGAGATGTGATAGATGTGGATGATATGAAAGAAAAGACATGTGATTGGATAAAAATCTATTTCAAAAAAACAATCCATTGAGAACATGATTCCTTTGTGTACTTTCTATATGACCTGGCAAGTATAGAAATCATCATATAGTTTCAGGGTTGGGGCTACCCTTAGGCAGCTACTGCACACATACCAATTGTACTGCAGAAGAACTCAAGATTAATTAGTTCATTTGGTTGGCACTGATTGAAGATAACATTTATGCATGAGTCCTATGTTTGCATTTGTTACAGGATAACGGCAAGGGAAAGGGTTTGCATTATTAGTAACAGGTGTATAACTGCAAGGAAAACAAATACTACACTAAGTTTGTTGCAAACATTTATGCTTCTAAGAAAATTAAGCATGAGCCTTATCGTTATTCTCTACAAGATCTTTTGGACTGTTCTTATATTAAAAACTTGTGCCCGTTGTGTTGGACTCCTACAAACTTGCTATTGGATCGAGGTGATAGGTTATTTGTTTGCATTTTGGACCATTTTTTTCTTCTACGATTACAAGAATTAAGAACATATGTGATGCACACTCACCAAGCTGCTGAAAGCAGTTGCTTATGCATACCTCATGGGAACTAGGATTTGAAACCCTACTAAGTTGTGCCTCCACCACCACACTCTAAGAGATGGTCCACTAGTTTGAATATGTTTATATTTAATTTGTTAAATATAATTGTCAGTGTTTCGCATGGCTGGCAAGTAAATTCTGTGTCATGTGCGGGGTCCCAATGGAAGTAGCACAAGACGTGGTGGTTTATAATGGTTTAGGTAACATGTCCTAGGCCCAGTGGTTGAGTCAAAAGTGTATTGTTACATCCTAAGTGCTAGGAGTTGGGGCTGAGGTTGTGTTACAAGAGATTGTGGGTATTGGGATGTATTAGCTCTTGTGTGTTGTTGTGTTGGCGTTACCCTTGAAGGGTTTATCCCCATCCCTTCTTCTATAGCCAGAGGGATGGGGTCGTTAGAAGTATAGGGAGCAAGTAGTGATGTCATCGTGCTTGGTGAAATCTTGTTCGACTAGTTGTCCATATGCTGCCTTATCCAATCAGTCCCTAGGTTCTCCCAGTGTTGTCTTGTCTGACTGGCGTCACTATAAAGATGATCCTCTTGCGTGAGTGCGTACTTTGGTCGGCTTCGGTCACGCAGCCAGATCCAAGGAGATGTCAATGACGTCCCACTCCATACCAGGTGGGTAGGAATAGTAGTGTCCCCCTTGGTGGCTAGGTGAGACTCGTGTCAGCACGTGGGCAGGCTTGCTACGCACTCTCTGTTGTTCGACACTAT
This sequence comes from Saccharum hybrid cultivar R570, assembly GCA_038087645.1. Lineage (NCBI taxonomy): Eukaryota > Viridiplantae > Streptophyta > Magnoliopsida > Poales > Poaceae > Saccharum > Saccharum hybrid cultivar. The sequence continues at coordinate 2,239,390 of JAQSUU010000347.1, read as the reverse complement.
GCCTAACGCATACCGCACAGACCCAGACATGGGGTGCATTGTGGCCGTCAGTCCCTGTCCTCGAGTGTGACTTCTGGGCCTTGAATCAGTGAGCTTTGCTTCGGGAATGCCCAATAGGGTTGTGTGGTCAACTGTGACCTCCCTTAGTCAAAGTCGTGTGGACTAGTCGGCCTAGTCTGCCCCATCCTTAGACAGCAATTGGCACCACGGTGAGGATATACTCCTCTGAATTGCTCATCTCTGCCATCAGATTAAGCTTATAGGAGGAATCACTTGGTGCATGCAAGTCAACATAGTACCAGAGCTAGAGGTCTTGAGTTAGAATTGTGTGGCACAATTGAAACAAAATAATTATATAGTCAGCTCATATTTTCACATTTGAGACCTGAAGGAACCTAAATAAAATGCATCAACTCTAAGTTCTTAGATCAGAACAACTCCAACAGAGCCCTATTGTATTTTTGAGAGCTTAGTGGTCTAAATTGAAATCAATAAGTCCTCAAAACTAGAAGCCTATCAAACAACAACCCCCCCCCCCAACAATTAAGCCTGACATTCCTAGGCACTCTCTCCAAGGGCCTCAAATTTTTATTTATATTGTTCCTTTCCTTTTCCTGCATGTGCCCTCATGGAAATTCCCATGCCCCTCTTCCATGTGATACCCCACCACCAAAAAGGCTTCGATTATGTCTGTCTCACACTGAATTCATCCTCCCGCCGCTAGCCAGAATCAGCTCATGTCCTTCCCCACGCCAGTTCCCCTCAAGCTCGTATCATCTTTTCCAACTCAGGGTGACCACCACCTTCTCCCCTAAGCTCTAGCTTGGCCTCAGCCCACTTTCAACACATGGCTGCCCCGGCCTCCGAACATCCCGAGCTCAATATAGTCAGCCACGGATGCCCGGTCTAGCCTAACCTTGACCACGAGCTCCCTCCCCCCCCCCCCCCCCCCCCCCCCCCCCCCACACACACACACATCTTTGGGCATCCTTCTTCTTGACCCCTAACCGTCTTTCTACTCGGTGAGGAGAGGAGAGAAAACTTGTAGCACAAATAATGAGTGGGTACTTGTGTCGATGTCTATTCGAATGAAACTGAAGGCTTGGACGTAAGAGCCCTTGTTAGAGAGTTGAGCTTACAAAATTAGACCTGTAGAAGTAGGGTGCCTTGAAAGTAGAGGCCGTATTTGAGGGTTCCTAGTGAAGTTGGTCTTAGTTGAGCAGACCTTCCTAACAAAATTCTAAATGCCAAAAGAAAAAAAGAACAAGAAGTAAAATATCAGAGCTGGAAGCCCAATTTATAACTTCACGCCTATAACAAGACGAAAAAGTGTACATATAGTAACCCCAAAACTGGAGGGTAACGAGTATGTTAAAAGAATGGTAGCAAGTAGAATTCAGTTGGTGGCTCTTGAAGGGGTCTGTAATGGGGATGGGATACATCAGGAATTTTACATCAAGACTGACCTCTCCAAAGAGTAGTGAAAGAGTGACCCAGACGTAATGCCAGACCAGCAAGATTTTAAAACTACTCGTTTCTGGCTAACAATCAGGACATATCAGTTTGGCCACTTTGGTGTGCTGCGCTGATGGCTGAGCATGCAACAGGCAGAATTTGAGCTCTGGCCCTCATCAGCCTCATGAAGCTTGCTCAACTCGTTGGAATTAGCCTGCTGTGCTTCTGCGCGTCATAAATATTCAGAGATGATTTTGCAGTGAAGCCCTCGGCGGTGGAGTACCGACACACAATTCCAGGTCAATCGCCCTTTGAACTCAACTGCCTATATTTTTTTCTTTTTTTGAAAGAACAACCGCCCCATATTTGAGCACACCAAGCAAGACATCCTGTTGTTACTTCACACAGCGGCGGATCCGGAATAAAAATTGACCTATGGCGAACTTTGTACTACTAATTTATAGGCAACTTTTGTTGTGGGACACTGAAAAAAAGTGTAATTGGCCAGTTCACACCGCAAACAGCAGAATTTGCTAGGTACCATTACAAATTTGTGGTTCTTTGCCGAGACACGCCGCACCGATTATTTTATTCATTTCTCAAATTTTAGGAGAGATAATGTGGAGGAAATGTCTTCTTTGCCCTTGTCTTCAACCTCTGGCCAGCGGCGATGCAGGAGCTGTGAAGCGCCGTGACCGCCGTGCGACGAGCTGGGGTTGCACGAGTCCGAGGGCGATCACCAGGAGGCCCTTGGCCTCGCCCTCAAGGCGCTCGTGCCGCTGTAGGCATCCCACGGCGGGTGGTCGCGCGCGCGCTCTACCTCGCCAGCGCCGTGGCCGCCCGCGCCAACAGCCTCGGTGATGAGCTCGAGTGCCTCGGCGCCGCCGCGGAGATCATCGACTACCTGGCCCCCGCGCAGCGCAAGGGGGTGCCTAGGGAGATGGTTGTGGTCGGTGTAGCCGTGTACGAGCAGCTGGCGCGCGCCAAGACAGCCATAGGGCACGGTGGGACACGGTGGGCGACCTCCAGCCAAACGCACCCCACCGAGGCCCTATCGCTACGCGCCCTGTACCCCTTCCTCCACTTCCTCATCCTGGCCCCGAAGCCAGCCGGGCCGCGCCCACCAGGCCTGCCGCGCTTCTCCAGCCGCCGCACCGCCTCATCACGCCGGCAGCCCTAATCCTGACGCTGCTACTGTGCCCCGAGGAGCGCCTCTTCATTGTCCCGCCCACGCGCCCCGACTAGCTCCCACCTCCCCGTAGTTACCATTCTCCCTCCTCCTCACCGGGCACGGTGGTGGTGCGCCCCCCGTGACCGCCCGTCCTGCCGCCGCCCTTCGCTCAATTTGCCGGTGTGCATGTGAACGGCGCAAGGGGCAGGAGCCCCGTCCCGCTCCCACATGGTGGCAGAGCCCGCTTCCTCCCCGTCCCACTCCCGCAGGTGGTTTTCAGAGGCCCCAGGCGACCTACAAGGATGCGCTGAGGCCTATGCGGGAAGATGCGACCGCCCGCCACCTCTCTGTTCCCTCTCTCACCCTTGCTGCGCATGGGGAAGATGCGACCAAAGACACCATCGGAGGAGAAAGGAGGAGGCGGACCCAGGCGGCATGTTAGGATCTCGTCGGCCAACGAACGATCAAATCGGCGTGGCAGTGTGTTACGGCAAATAATCAGCGAAGGGCTGAAGTTTGAAGACGAGGATAGTTTGGACATTTTCTCCACCTTCTCTCTCCTGAAATCTGAGAAATGAATAAAATAATCGATGCGGTGTGTCTCGGCAAACAACTACGAATTTGTAATGGCACCCAGCAAATTCTGCCATTTGCGGTGTGAACTGGCCAATTATACTTTTCTCTAGTGTTCCACGGCAAAATTTGCCTAATTTATATGATGGAGCAATTATATACAAAATAAAAGATAATAATGTGGTGAAATATATAGGCATAACGATGTCGCGTTCTCCAAAAAATAATGTTCCAATTATACTAAAGATGGAATTTTATTCATAAATCTTAGTTTTTTTTTTTTTGAAGGAATTCATAAATCTTAGTTGATCATAAACATAAACATAATTGAAAGATACAACAAAATATTTAATGATGATAAATGAACATACCAATCGAAGATTGAACGCTACATATGTCGTGAAGGACGCAGCAAATTCAGTCTGCATCTTGATAGCTGGCTTCATGATTCTTTAATCATCAAGTGCCTCAAATATCTCGTGATCATTGTATCATATCATCAAATCATCTAAACAATCATCATCTAGCAGTTCAATGTATCAAACACCAGTTGATTGCCGGACGACATGAGAATCAAATTCAGAGTTTGATGGATCAAACTCAAATTCACTTACCTTTTATACTATGGCAAAATTAGCGTGTCCGTCCATCCTTGGGCCGGCGGCGGAGGCATGGAGCTGGAGCAGCACCGTTCCCAGCTAGTCAGCGACCAAGCATTCCAGGCAGTATAATATCACGGAAGATGATGCGGCGTGGAAACGGAATCGGCGGCGAGCGGAAGAGAAGAAACAGCAACGCTGTTAAAAGGCCAAACGGTTTGACTTCAACCACCTGGGCTTAGCTAATAAGACTACATACGTGGACCAACAGGTCCAGCCCCATTTCCTCTCATGCGCTGAATCGTCGAGTCGTCATCTAATCTACCTCTGCCACTCGCAAAAAGAACAGAAGCCGATGGCACAGCAAATAAAGCCGCCGAGGCCATGCGCAGTCCACGTCAGATTGGTGGATCCGCCCCTGACTTCGCATACAACTTTCTCCTGTACACTATACACACACCACCCATCAGTGCACTAGCGCTCATCTCTTCTTAATTTGTTAATGAAATGACACGCAACTCTTCTATGTTTTGTTTGAGGAAAAAAAGTGCACACATTCAGTTCTGATATTCTTACTCTTAAATGCAGTTTGGTTATCAAAACAAATAAAGATTCTTGGGCCGTTTTCCGGTGCGGGCTACTTTAGCTACTGCTTGCCCTGGGCCCTGGCCACACGGGACGTTGTCTCAACATGGGCCATGTCGCCATTTCGCCCTGGGCTGAGCTGGGCTACGCCACCCTGGCGAGCTGTATCCAATATCCAGACTCCTTTTTCTATACTTTCTATCTGAATTGAGATCAGCCATAATCTGGCTTTGGGCGATGCTTATGCACTTCCAGGGAGGATTGAGATATGAAGAGAATGATGTAGAGTACTGGATGCAGTAACCAAATAAGCTCAAAATAACTGGCGAAGGTGACCAATAAGCAGACCTGCACTGGAACTTGCATACGTTGTTTGCTGTTGCAATTCGCAGGTGATAGTATCAGTCGTGCAGCCCAGATTCGTGAAAACCCGAAGAAGAGGCTAAAGGACAACCATCTTCACCTCCCTCTCTGACCTTTTTTTTTTTGCTCAATATTTTTTGCAAGATCCAGCACACACAGAGACGTTCATATACACAACCGCACATTTACCCTACGAAAACACACACATACACCCTGCCCTTATGAGCACCCTGAAAAACTAATTACGAACTTAGCAGACCTCCAATGGAACTTGTCATGCATAAGTTTGTTGTTGTTGCAATTCGCAAGTGATAGCAGCAGTCAAGCACTCTCAGGCAGACCCCCAGATTCGTGAAAACCCGAAGAACTCAGAGACTACAGGACAACTATCTTCACCTCCCTCTCTGACCTAACTTTTTCTTGCTCAATAATTTTTGCAAGACCCAGTATGTACACATAGAGATGCTCATATACACGACGGCATATTTGCCCTATGAAGGCACATACATACACCCTACCCCTACCTAGGACCTCCGAAGAATTGAGTTGGACCTCCGAAGAATTTGCTATCATAGGCGTCTCGCTGTTGACAGACACGTCACCTACTACTGATAGATTAGCGCCGCTAGATCCTAGGATAAATCTAGGAAGATGTGAGCATATATGGCAAATTGAGAACTTAAACCTAGGTGGATAGATTTCAGGTTCCCTCACAAGAAACTCAGCTAGCTGAGTTATGCTCAATACGCTTTCTTGCTCAATTTTCCTCTCAAATCCTATCAATTGGTAGGATGTCTATCTGAATCCCATACAGGTTTGTGACAAATATTAACACACAATTAAAGGTGTATAGTTGCACTTTGAACTCAACTACCTTCTTTTTTTTGGGAAAGAACAACTGCCCATATTTTAGCACACCAAGCAAGACTTCACATGCTACATGCTACTTTCTCCGATACACTATACTCACACACACACACACCACTCTCAGCAGTGCAAGCACTCAGTTCTCTGCTAATTTGGAGCCGTTTGTGCTCCAATCTGTAAGACGTTCTTAATCTTAATGCAGTTTGGTTATCAAAAAACATGAAGGTTCTTGGGCTGTTCTCATGTGCAGGCTACTTTCGCTGTTGCTCGGCTACAAAATGGTCGCCCCGAGCCCGGGCCCGCGGGACAATTGTGTCAACATGGGCTGCACCAGATGGGCCACGTCGCCAGGTTCTTGGGCCGTTCTCACGTGCGGGCTACTTTTGCTTCTGGTCGGCTACAAAATGGTCACCTGGGCCTGGGCCCGCAGGACGATTGTGTCAACATGGGCTGCACCTGATGGGCCACGTCGCCATTGCGCCCTGGGCTGGGCTACGATACCCTGGCTAGCTGCATCCAGTATCCAGAGTTCTTTTTCTACTTTCTATCGAAATTGAGATCTCTTTCTCAAAAAACAAAAATCTAAATTCAGATCTGATCCTCAAAAAAAATATACTATCTCCGTTTCAAATTATAAGTCGTTTTGGATTTTTTGGTACATCAAATTTACTATGTAGACACGTTCCAAATTATAAGTTGCTTTTGACGTTTTTGGTACATTGAATGTGCTACGTATCTAGACATGTCATGTATTGAATTTGCTACATATTTGCAACGTATTTAAACATATATGTCTAGATACGTAACAAATTCGATGTCCTAAAAATAAATCAAAGCGTCTTATAATTTAAAACAAAGGAAGTATAAATTTGAGATCAGCCATAATCCGGCTTTCGATGATGCTCATGCGCTTCCAGGGAGGATTGGGATATGAAGAGAATGCTGCTGATGCACAGCGGTAGAGTACTGGATACAAATATTCAATAACCAATAAGCTCAATATCATTACCATCAGCCAATAGGCTATAGCACACTCAAAACAACTGCCGAAGGTGACCAATAAGCAGACTTGCAAAAATCCGTAAAGCTCACCACCAATGTTTTCAGATCGGACGACTAATCGCGATTAGTCGCGATTAGTCGTCCTTATCGTAAATAGGGGTTCGATAATGGCCCTCGATTAGTTTTTTTCGATCAGAAAACTTATCGTCCGATAAGTGACGACTAATCACGATTAGTCGTCCGATAAGCTTACCAGGACGATAAGTTGGCCAGTACAGTGTAGATAGAATTCGGCCCACCTTGGCCTGGGCCTGGCCCATTAGGGTTAGAAGGAGAAGAGGAGTGAGTGAATCAGTCATCACTCATCAGTGAACTGCAGCCGCCGCATTTCACTCGCAGTCCCGCACTCCCGCAGTCCCGCTCTGGTTTCTCAAATCCCTCGTAGCCGCCGGCGCCTCCGTCGTCCGCCTGCATCTCTCTCCGGCTTCCCCGCAAGCTACCTCTCTGGATCTTCCTCGCCGGCGTCCGCACTCCGCAGCTACGTCCGCGCCTCTCTCCGGCGTCCGCGCAGCTCCATTCGTGCCTCTCGCCGGCGTCCAGCTTCAAGATGAGCCAACATTCTGCCTCCTCTGAAGGTTGGTGTCTATGTCTTCCTCTTCTACTCTGCTGTTGTGCTTGTTTCCTCCAATTTGTTTTACATTTTTGTGGCTGCGCCGATCTGCAGAAGATGCTCGACGCCATGCAGCTGTTGAGGTCTATTTACCTGAGAATCAAGCTCAGAATGTTGCTGTCTCAGAAGGGGTTGGGGGTAGTTCTGTCTCAGCGTCGTCGGCTGCTCCAACTGAAGCATCTCTGATAGCTGCAGCCATAGCTAAATTGTCGCCAGAGCTTGCTGCCATGGCTGAAGATAAGCATAGGAAGGCAAAATCATCAGATCCTGGATGGAAATATGGGTTTTGGCCAGACCCAGGGAAGAAAGAGTTCATCCAATGTATTTTCTGCAAAAAGGTTGTCCCTTCAGGCATTAAAAGGTTCAAGCAACACCTTGCTGGGGGCTACGGTGATGCAGTGAAATGTGGTAGAGCACCTGAACTAGTCAGCCGTGAGATGGCAGTTTACTTGGGCAAAAGGTCAAGGACTCCGGTAATTGTGGACAGTACGGTGGAGAATGTGGAGGCAGAGACAGAAGAAGAAGAAACTCAAGATGGAGGTGGTGCTTCTGATGTTGCTGAAACTGGGACAAATCCAAAGACAGTTCCAAGTTCTGGGACAAAGTCAAAGCAAGCGAAAAAGATAGCTCAAGCATCAATCACGAACTTTGTGGTTTCTGCTCCACCAAAACCTCAAACACAGAAGTATTCCAAGTCAGTGAGTGCTTTGCTGTGCAAGAGTCCAGAAGAAGTTGTTGCTGAAAGGCATAAGTCCAAGATGTCACAGCCCACTCTTGAGTACTCCACCAAGAGCAAGGAAGCAAAGGAAATTGTAGATGACCATGTGGCTGACTTTTTTTATGAGAATGGAATACCATTAAATGTTATTAACTCAAGAAGTTGGGAGATTATGCTAGAATCTATTGGGCAGTACGGTCCTGGGTATCGCTCACCTTCATACCATGCAATTAGGAATCCACTACTTGATAGGGCTGTGAATAAGACAAATGAGCTGAGAAAGAAGCATGAGGAGGCTTGGAAGGAGTACGGCTGCACAATCATGTCGGATGGATGGACTGACACTAGCCACCGTCATCTCATCAACTTTCTTGCGAATAGCCCAGCAGGAACATTTTTCTTAGGTTCAGTTGACGCTTCAAGCGAGATAGCGAATGCATCCATGTTAGCAGACTTGTTAGAGAAACAAATTGAAAAGGTTGGGAAGGAGTATGTGGTGCAAATTGTCACAGATAATGGATCAAACTACAAGGCTGCAGGAAGAATTCTTATGGAGAGGATCCCAACCTTGTTTTGGACACCATGTGCTGCCCACTGTTTGGATTTGATGATGGAGGACATTGGGAAGATACCTGAGTTTAGCTCTTGCATTAATTCGGCTAAGAAGGTGTCTAGGTTTATCTACAAGCATGGCAGGATTTTGGATCTTATGCGGGAGAAGATTGGTGGTGATCTTGTGAGGCCTGCTGTTACTCGCTTTGCTACATCCTACCTCACATTAGCAAGCATGTATAAGCACAAAAGCGGCTTGAGGACTATGTTTGTGAGTGAGGAATGGCAAACCAATAACTTGGCAAAAAGTGCTGAAGGGAAGAAGGCTGAGAGCACAGTCCTTTCTACTGAGTTTTGGAAAAAAGTGGAGTACTGTATAAAAGCAACACAGCCCCTTCTCATTGCTATGAGGATAGCAGATGGTGATGAAACACCAGCAGCTCCTGAGATAATGGCAGCAATGGATATTGCAAAGAAGACCATCAAGGAATCATTGGCAGACAAACCAAGCTTACGGGATGAGGTACTGAAGTACTATAATGAGAGATGGGAGAACCAGATGGAGCAAAAACTGTATGGTGCAGCCCTCTTTTTGAATCCAGGAAAGTACTTTGCCATAAAGGAAAAGGATAGGAGACAAGCTACAAAGCTAAGGTGCATGTTTAATGACATTATATGGAAGATGGTGCCTGATGAGAGTGAAGCGAGGAAGATAAGCAAGCAGGCTGATGATTATGACAGGGCTGAGGGTGAATGTTTCTCAAAGAGGCTAGCAATAATAGAGAGAAATAGCAAAAATCCTAGTAAGTACTAAGTTCAGCAGTCAGCACTTTCTTTTAATTAATTCTCTATATGATGAGTTGCCTGCTGATTACATTATTGCTTTGCTTTTAATCTACAACTGCAGTTCTATGGTGGGATGCTTTTGGTGGCCTTGCATTCGAGCTACAGAGTTTAGCAAAACGAATTGTAAGTCTCTGCTGTTCGGCATCTGGTTGTGAGCGCAACTGGAGCGCATTTGCTCATGTAAGTGCAATTTATATGCTGCAGCCATCTAACGAATTCTTGTATGCACTCTTATATGCTGCAGCCATCTAATGAATTTGCTCCCTATTTTCTATGGCTACAGGTGCATACTAAAAAGAGGAACCGTTTGGAGCACATTAGGTTGAATAAGTTGGTATTTGTTAGTTACAACCGTAAGATGGCATTTAGGTTTCAGAAAATTCGTGAGCTCGGTTCTAAAGGCCAGAAATCCAACCCATTGCTGCTAGAAGAGTTTCAATGGGAAAATGAGTGGGTAGATATCAACTGTGACCCAGTTCATGCATCTAATGACAGTGATTTGCTCTGGACACATGTTGATGAAGCTGTTGGTGCAAGCGACCATCTCAGAGGCCGCAATATGCCTAGGGATGATGCTGCTCGTGCGAGGAATACTGCTGCTGTCACCCGCACATATAGGAGGAATAACAATAAGAAAAGGAGGCGTCCAAGTCCAAGGTCAGATGCACCAGCAAGACAAATTGAAAGCAGTGATCAAGAAGAAGAGGAAGACAAGGCTGCAACACCAGATCAGCCACAAGGTGCAAGTGCAACAGATGCAGAAATGGAGGACCAGGAAGGGATGGAGGACCAGGAAGAGGAGGAAGAGGAAGACTTAGGCGGACCTGCAAGAAATGATGGAGATGAAGACTTCGATGTGGACGCAGATTTACTTTTCTAATGGCTCAATTGCTGATTCTATGAATCAGTGGATTGGATGCTCACTGCTCAGAACTATTTCCATTTCAGATTTAAGAACTTGTTAAGTTTAATTATGTTATGTACTATTGTAATGTACTGTTGTGAAGTGTGCAGTGTGTACGACTTCACGGTGCAGAACTGCTGTTAGTCTTTATTTGTTAAATTTGTGTACTTCGATAAGTTGTTTTGCCTTGCTCTACTGTCTAAGGACTACCATTAATTTCTTGTTTTTGCCTATTTAACTGATTATCTTCTTTCTTTCTAATTTCAGATTCAGCTTCAACATTGTGGTGATCTGGAAACATTGGCCACTAGTCAGCATGCTCAGCAGTCACGCTCAACAGTTACAGGTAAGTGGCCAAATCAATTCATTACGGACATGATTACATTTCAAACTGTGCTTGGTTGTTTGCCTCTACCATTTACCTATTTATGGCCATGTTTACATATATTTACATCATATATATATATATATATATATATATATATATATATATATATATATATATATATATATATATATATATATATATATATATATATATATATATATATATATATATATATATATACAGGGTCGATCAGGTCATCAGGCATGAGGACGACTAATTGGTCCGACTAGCCGATCAGACCGATCAGACCGACTAATCGACCCTGATCGACGACTAATCGCGATTAGTCGTCTGATCGGTGGTCATGCGACTAGCCTCGATAATACGATCTGAAAACATTGCTCACCACTGACCAGCCCAACCACCACCGCAGCCTCAAGCCATGCTTCTTCTCTTCAGAAACTTTACATGGCAAATGAAGAAGAAAATACAACAAAAAGAACAAGAAGAAAACACTAGGGTCTAGAGAGCACATGCACATGTTACTACTACCTAGGACTGACTGAACAAGGACATGCATATTGACACTGTATAGCAGAACCTGAACGCTTGGTTACATTTTTTTCACGGTGACAACAGCACTTCACGCTACACACTAGAAGCAGCAGTCACGGGCAATTCGAGTTCTTGCCGGGGCCGCCGTAGTAGAAGTAGGTGCCCCAGTCGCCATTGTTACCGTTCTGCACGTCGTAGCAGTTCGACTGCTCGGTGAAGGTGCCCACGCCCTTGGGCGCGCTGAGCTGGTTGCTGCTGTCCACCACCTGAATGTTCTTGAAGTAGCTCGCCTTGCCGAACCCTTCCTCCGGGAAGTGCCCGCTGCCCATCTGCGTCGACGTGTGCGTGCCGTCGGGCTCCGAGTTCACCACCTCCCCACCCCATTCGATCATCGATGCGCTGTCGGCGAGGTAGGAGAAGAGGAAGGATGGCCAGTAACCGAGGACATATTCCTTGCCAAACTGCATCCACCAGTTGCCTTCCTTGGGATCCTGCTCATAGTGCACACAAATCAGAATCATTGGATAATGACAAAAAACAGCGGGGGGTTTTAACTATGCAGTGCATGCCATGTGCTTTGGAGGAAACCACTTTGAAAAACTGAGCATGGGCAAGAGAATTTTGTACCAAGTGGGCATAGATTCTCTGGCCATGGGTCTGTGCTGATTCTGAAGGCACTAATGTGGTGAGGCATAATGAGTGCTTTAATTGCTAAATGCTAACCTTCCAGATCAGGATGCTGATATCATATTGGGAGCCTGCGTAGTTCGAGATGGGGAAAATGCTAGCCCCCATGGCGATCTCGCTGTTGATCTGAATGAAACCAGAGCACAACATGTTGTAGCACCCTGTCGCCTGGTATGCATCACTCTGCAATGCAACAGTCAATGAGTTGACGCGTCAACGCTAGAATGTCTGCTAATCTAGTACTGCAACACATTAATAATATGAGCAGGAGAAACTGAACTTGTGAGACTTACAGTCCAGTATGTGAACAATCTAGTGTTGTTGTCTCCATAGAGGTCAGGGCTAACCTGGTGAACCAAACATCACATAAATGATAGATAAAAGATGCATGCCACCGCAAAAAATGGTCAGCATTTACTTGACACAAGTATCTATGAACAAGCTAAACTCATAAACTCAGTTTTACAATAGTACCTGCCAGCCAGCCTCTATGCTGTTGAGATCCTCCCCAAATGAACCCCCCAAGATCCAGAGCTGGGACAGGCTAAATTCGTTAACCTGCTGAATCTTGGGCTCCCACACATTAATGGTTGCCTTTGCGCCGTAGTACTTATCACCCTCGACGTACGCTATGGCGTGCTGCATTCCACAACAGCATCAGTTCAGTAATAACAACACAACATATCAATGTAGCTACCAAGCTATTCACTTTCAGCAAGACAAACCATGTGGACGTACTTGGTGACCACCCTCACTGAGCATGTTAGGATCGACAGACAACGGGTTCGGAGCAGTGTGCCGCTTCCTGCCATACCGCCTCATGGAGCTGGCTCGGAGCAGGTCATCCTTCTTGGTTCTCCTGATTGGGACCGTGCCCTCCGGACACCTGCCATTTCGATGCCACATCTGGAGCATCGGCTTCTCACCGGCATTGTTTGAGCCTATGCTGCTCTTGGCATCATCGTATAGACCTTCAGGGTGGTACGCTGGCCTAAACTGAAAGAATATAGGTTGTGAGGAGAGTTAAAATGATGGTTGCTCAAATAAACCATTAATAGGCGCTTGTTTCGGTTCCTGAAAAAATTTCAGAGTTGATTAGCTCACCTGTATTGTGTGGTTCTTGAGGAGAGGATGATCAAAAGCTGGCTGGTGGGAGATATGCACGCAGTCGATGATGTCTCCATCTGGGCTCTGAAGAGTAAGATACTTCTATCAGTGTCAAATGAAAAAAAAAAAGAGGCTCGCGTGAACTTCTTTTGATTTTTCACAATGTCTACTTCATTCAAAAGGATATACTTCGGTCTACTTCATCCAAAAGGAAGTTTCAAGAATGTAAATCATGAAGAGAAATATAGAAAAAAAAATCAAATATGCAGCATTAAGCTGACATTGTGGAACTCACAACATTCATTAAGCTCAGAAATTTACTGAAACTGGAACCGGGAGCAAAATGTTTAGCAAGGCAAAGCTTTGCCCCTTTTCACTGAAAGAGGATAACTTTGCAAGAGCCAGCCTGTATCCAAGAAAGACCCATTCATCTTTGTTTTATTACTCTGGTTTGCTTCAATTTGCATAGTCTACCTCCAAAAGGTGAGACCTTTTGAAATAATTCTCCAAAGTGACAGCGAAAATTTACCAGCGAGGAAAGCCCAAAAGAATCAGACAAAAGTAGCTTTTTTTCATTGTTCAATAATGAGAACACAACTTCTCACTGAAACTGCATCCAATCCTACAAAATGAAGCTGAAGTATGAAACCAGAAAAGCAAAAAGAAAATCTAGTAACCCCAAGAACAGGTCCCCAACCAGAGCATCTAGCTGCAAAGAAACCGGAATTTGGACAACCCCCACACTTCGGAACCTCCAAACTCCTCGTCACAAAGACAAAGCTCGAGAGAACACTCAGAAGAAAGACCCATCATTGCGAATTCCACGGACGCCGGAGCAACCACCCACCTCGATGCTCTTGACGGCCGGCTTGTTGAGGCGCTTGAGGTGCCGGTGCACCCTCCTCCCCGACGGCGACCTGGCCTCCGCCGCCGCCGCCGCCGCCCACAGCACCCACGCCGCCGCCAGCAGCACCCACGCGGCGCCACCGCGCGCCCTCGCCATGCGCTTCGCCAGTCGCCACACCGCCGCGGCGCCGCTGTCCTTCCACCGCTCAGCTCAGCTCAGCTCACCCTGTCTCAGGCTCTCAGCAGTCAGCAAGATAGCAACGCCTATTCTTTTCCACTCGCCCCCTCCACGCATGCAGAGATGCCCCGCTCGGCTCCCGCGGCGAGGACCGACCCGCGAATACTGGAGGAATGCAGGGGGGGGGGGGGGGGGGGGCCTCGCCTCCCGTGAACCTGCGGGGGTGGAGGAGTGGGGAGTGTAGAGTGTGAGCTCGGTGGGAAGCGGGCGGAGGAGACTGGTCGTCGCCCTGCAGCTGCAGGCCTCCTCTGCGCTACTAGCCATGGCTTTTGCCGTTTCCGAGCTTTTGTTTTGGATTCCATTGACGAAACTGCCCCTCGCGTGCTCCATGATTCGCGAATTATTAGGCGCACAGCGTGGATGCGGGACGGGTGCGGGCCGTGACGCTGACTTGTGGGACCGGGTGTGAAGGTAAGGACCAGTTTGAAGTAGAACACCACGGGTGTTTGGAAAAACGAAAAAGTACTCTCATGACTTGAGCAGCGTTTTGAATTTTTTTTACTGTGAAGTGTACCAAACTGTTTAAATTCTTTGACACAAAAAATGCTCTTTTTTAACAGAGAAATAAAAAAAAAGGTAACTTGCTGCTAGGAGGAGTACTATTTGGCAAACTAGAGTGTCACTGCCACATGGGATAGGGATGGGATGCAATGCAACAACCAACTAGTGCCGCGGCTTGTTGACAAGACACTTGCTAGTTTGGTGACAGTAGGCCCACCATGGAGCCCTGCCATGTGGATGGAATAGGTTGACGTGGAATTTTGCATCAATGTGTCGTCAAATGGCAATGTGATCTATCACTTCTATTCTATTCTTCAAAACAGTACTCCCTCCGGTTCTAAATTATAGATTACTTTAACTTTTTTATTTATTTATTTTGCTATGTATTTATAAATATTATTATATCTAAATGCGTAGTAAAATAGGTGTACCAAAAAAAAGTTAAAGTGAGTTATAATTTGGAACATAGGAAGTATCGAAGAGCCACGAGAAATATCAAAAAGAAAATTACATCTATTGGTAGCTAAAACGAATGGTGTTTCTTATTGTTTCCTCTATTCCAAATTATAAGTCATTCTAGCATTTTCTATATATACATACATATATGGTAAAAGTTATGTATGTAGACTTAGTTTATCTATGGATACACAATAAAATTATATAGATAGAAAAGCCAGATCAGCTTATAATTTGAAATTAAAGGAGTATTAAAGATGAATGTTATTTTGTCTGCTAAACGGTGTGTTTTTTGTATTTTGCGGCAATGACAATAAAGTAATTTTAAAATTAAACCAACAAGAATGAGATACTTAAGTTGCTTAGAATGAGATAGATGTTATGATGGTTCTAGCAAATACGTTCATGCCAGTGCTGTACATTTTTAATTAAAATTTTTTTCAACTAATAGTGTTGAAAACCATCGTAGCTTCCTCAAAGCTAATCTTCCTGTGGTTTTTCCTAGACTAGAAGATCATACATCCTATATTCATTTTAAGTTCCATGAGTAATGGGCGGGTGCTTTAGTTGCGCTCTCATCCTACGTCCTCCCTTCGAAGTGCACAAAAGTACTACATTGTTAATGAAGGGAAATAGTGCAAGCAAACGGATATTCAAGTATAAGACAGTGACGAACACCAACCATCAACCATAGCAACTTACTAGTAGTGGATAGGTAGTGGGTAAACATATGATGTGAAAAATGTACTCATTTCCAAGAGGTGCGACTTATTTTGGCACAAATACCATAGGACACTTGTTTAAGACGGAGAGCAAGTATACTACCTCCGTCCCCAAAAGGATACAACTGTAGATTGTGTGCCAGTTTAAGTAATTCATGTTTGACTAAATTTCTAATAAATAATATTTATATTTATAGCTCTAAATCAATTTATTATGAAAATACATTCTATATTTAATCTAATAATATTTATTTCATATTGTAAATATTTATACCTTTTTATCTATAATTGGTCAAAGTTGATATACTAAACGTGACACTGAGGGAGTATGTTATATGTGGGGGGTGGTTTGGGCAACCGTTGGTGCAGTTAGCAATTCCAGGTGTGTAGAAGGGTGCGCGGGCCCGGGTGAGTCTGAGTCTGTCCACTACCTCGTGCATGCCCAGGCCACAACCACACGTCCCGCTCCGATCCTGCTCCCGACACCGGGCCCCGCGCACGCACGAAAAGCCTTGCACGTTCTCGCAAGACCAACTGACGCTCGGGACCCGGTGGCCCGAGGGACCCACAGGTCAGTGGATCTATCAGGCCGACTGTAACAAAATTAATCTACAGTACCTTTTTTGTCCTACTCCTACTCCTATACTGCTGCTGCTGTCAGCGGCGAAGGCCCACGTGAGAGAGAGCGCATTGGATTCGCATTCGCCGGCTCGCACCCGGAGAATGACATGTGGGGTCCCAGGTTTGACCTGACCGGGCCCGCACGCAGGAGGGATAGGAGACCTGGTCAAGCGCGCACGGGGCACGCAGCCACGCACAAGCGGTCTGCGGCGTGCGTGCGTGTCTTGTGTTGGCTAGCACGGGTAAC
Source organism: Saccharum hybrid cultivar R570 (assembly GCA_038087645.1). Taxonomy (NCBI): domain Eukaryota; kingdom Viridiplantae; phylum Streptophyta; class Magnoliopsida; order Poales; family Poaceae; genus Saccharum; species Saccharum hybrid cultivar. The sequence continues at coordinate 2,222,777 of JAQSUU010000347.1, read as the reverse complement.
ACCATCCTCGAGGTACGTAGATTGCAGTCCGTTCGTTCTACAATTCTACTGGTAGTAATTAGTGAGGTTTGATTTTACAGTTCAGCCAGATTAAGGCTATCTGCACAGCACCACTTTCTAAATACATCTCTAAAAGAATATTTTGTCCTAGTCATCCAGAATTCTCACCTCTATACCAACTTCTCTCACACCCATATTTACTCTATATCATACTCTATATCATCTCTCCTCTCTCTTTCTCTCTCCTCCCTCCTCTCTTCTCTCTTTCTCTCTCCTCATTCCCTTTACAGGCGGACGATAGCGAGAGGAGAGAGGAACACTGGATTTAACATGTCCCTGCAGTGATCTGAACGATACTGTCGCGTGTAGCGTTATGCGGTGCGGCACGACAGCCTCCACATTTGGCGTTCTGCGCTGGGTAGAGTTGCGCGGTGCGGTCAGTCTAATAGAAACAGGAAAAAAAAAGAGGACCGCACGTAGTGCGGGTGGCAAGAGGCAGCGGTGGCTGCTTGTCCACCTGTGTTCGTAGCCCAGCTTCGATATGGGTGTCTCACTGGGAATAGCAGGTTCCTAAATAAATGGTTTTCGTTTGGACCAGTTTCACGCGTCTGCCTCTCACACGTGAAGCCACAAAGGTATCATGACATGTCTATTGCCTACAAAATCAGAGGATTTCGGTGATCTCAAGTAGGACGCGGTCTTCTGATCTGAGTATAGTTATAGGTTTGTTTGTATACAAATAGTGTGTGTAGGGTGTGTGTTGAGTGGGTGTGTGTAAGAACAGATGCTACAGTTATACCGAGTTGAGAGGCAAGTAAAAAAAAATAGAAAAAAAGAAAACATCAAAGACGGAGGATGAAAAAGACAACAGAAGATGGACCATGGACTCATACAATGGGCAATGACAGATTCACGGTGCTTGAGGATGAAAAAGACAACAGAAGATGGACCATCTTTTTTGCAGTATACTGGATCCACGGCCTTGTTTAGATACCCAAATTCACCCCAAATTTCACTATAAAAAAGAAGATTCCCCATCACATCAAAATATTGGCATATATATGGAGTACTAAATATAGATGAAATCAAAAACTAATTGCACAGTTTTGTTGTACTTTGTGAGACGAATATTTTAAGCCTAATTAATCAATATTTAGACAATTATTACCAAATAAAAATAAAATTGCTACAGTGAGACGGGACACTTACTATGCAGATTTTAATTACCAAATTTGACATCTAAACGAGGCCCACAAATAGAATCCATTGGAGGCAAAAGCTAGCTAGCTAGCTAGCGCGACCAGGGAGTCGGAGTTGGGAGTTTTGGGGCCTGTTTAGAATCCATTGGAGGCAAAAGCTAGCTAGCTAGCTAGCGCGACCAGGGAGTCGGAGTTGGGAGTTTTGGGGCCTGTTTAGTTGTCCATGTAACCTAAAAAAAAGTTTGTATAGTACTTGTCACATTAAATCTTGCGGCATATGCATGGAGTACTAAATATAGATGAAAGAAAAAAACTAATTACACAGTTTAGTTGTAAATCACAAGACAAATCTTTTGAGCCTAATTAGTCCATGATTGGACACAAATTGCTAAATAAAACGAAAAGTGCTACAGTAGCCGAACCCAAACTTTTTCACCAACTAAACAACCCCTTGGTTCCATGGTTAAAGTTCAGTCTCAATCACATCAGATATTTAAACATATATATAGAGTATTGAATATAAATTTAAAAAAATAACTAATTATATAGATTGTGACTAATTTGCTAGATAATTTTTTAAGACTGATTAGTTCATAATTTGACACAGTGGTGCTGCAGTAACATGTGCTAATGACGAATTAATTAGGTTTAATAAATTTGTCTCGCGGTTTACTGACGGAATCTGTAATTTATTTTTTTATTAGTATCCGAACACCCCATACGACACTCATGCAACATCCGATGTGACAGCAACTAAACTTTAGTCCCTGCGTCCGAACACCCAAGCAACGGATACGACTATGCTCTTTGTATAATGCGTACTCTTAGGCCGGTCTCAATGGTGAATTTCATAGCGTTGTTTCCAAAACAGACATGTTATATGAAATGAAATGAAGCCAGAATGAAACACCCGCTCTCGGTAGAAGAGTTTCATTCTATGGTTTTATAGGTATTTAATTTCATAACTCAGAGAGAGTTAGTAATCGTGCCCAAAGAATTTCATCATTTATTTTCTCTCTTTTCTTCAATACACTGTCATGTCAACAAAAAATGTTTATGTGGCAACCTATTTAATGCAAATGAAACTCTCATGAAACTCCTGCTTAGACTAGCCTTAACATAAATGAAGCTTAGACCAGTCTTAATGGAGGGTTTCATGTCCCAGTTTCTGACACATCCTATTTTGAAAACAATGCAGAAGAGTTTTATCCCATGAAACTTACTCTGCTCCTATAAAACACTTATCACCTCTCTTTTTATTAATATAATACCACATCAGTATATTTAATATCTATAAAACTCTGATGAAATCTGATTGAGACTCACCTTCCCGAAACCTTGCACAACAGTAACCATGGTGTCCCATTTCTGTGTCCTAGTGTCCGATCGGTCGGTCATACGCCCAAAAAAAAGGCGACCGGTCAAATGCAGCCCTGCACAAACAGTGCAGCTGCAACCTCTACCACACCATCACTGGTTCAGGTGGGACCCACCCAACCAGCAGGTATTAACTACTCACTCCGTCCCCAAAAGATTGACACCCCGTTCGTTTGAGCTATTCAACGGAATCAGCAGCCATCCAGTAGTGTTTTTCTCTCGTAATAAACCAGTGAACAGTACTTTCAACCACAATAAACCAGCGAAACGAACAGGCTGTCAACTTCTGAAACAGTATCATATTTTAGTGTACCAAGTTTGACCAATTATAAATAAAAAAGTATAAATATTTATAATATCAAATAAATATCATTAGATTAATTATGAAATGTATTTTCATAATAAATTAATTTAGAGTTATAAATGTGAATACTATTTAGTAGAAACTTGATCAAACATGAAACACTCTAACCGGCACATATACCATAGTTTCGTTTATTCCCTGACAGAGGTAGTAATTATTTACTGATGTTGTCTCGGGAATTGGGATAGTATAAGATTGTGTCTTGCCTGTTTGGGATCAATGGGATCCTATCAAATTTCAAAATAGTTACACACCGTATACATAAGATCTACAATGATTCAAGCCTTTTGTACTAATATTTATACCCTTAACTTTTCTTTGTGATGCCGACGTAGACCCTCGCATATACGTGTACACGCTCACCCCTACGAACGCACGCACGCATACCGTATCCTATGAGCACCTCCAAAGAAATAAGTTGGACCGGTACAGTCACCATAGGCGCCTCGCTATCGACGAGCACGTCACCTACCACTGAAAGAATATAATAGCGTCGTTAAATTCTAGAATAAATCTAAAAAAATACGAGCATCCGTGTCAAGTCGAGGATTTAGAACCCAGGTTCCACCACAAGGAACACAACCAACTGAGATTTTGAACAATATTTTTATCATAATATTGAATCGTTTTAAAAACTCAGTTATATTAGTTATTAAATAGTTCCATATAACACTAGTATCAGGATATTTTAAAACTTTATATAGAATATCGTGTGGAACATTCGCGTGTACGTAGATGTAGTATTAGAGCATCTCCAATAGTACTAATATTTTTTTCTCAAAAACATGGAGTTGAAAGTCATCTCTAAGAGTTTATAATAATCTACTCCTAAAATATAGAACACAATTTCACATAAGAATCTTATACTATTTCTAAATTATCCTAACCACTTTTATATATTCTTTCTCTCTTGTACATTTGCATCAGAAACTCTTTCCTACTCTTTATTCTTTCCACGTCCTTCCGCCTTTTAGATTGTGCGACAAACACGCGTAGGGAGAAAAGATACGCGCGACTCTAAAGCGTTTAACCTTACGTGAAACAGGGTGACTTTTCCCAAGTTCTAAAAGATTAGAAGGATGGATTATGAGTTCTTGAAGAGGTGTTTTTTCTCATCTTCCTAAAAAAATAGGATTAGAAAGGGACTTAGGGAGCTCATGGAGATGTTAGGATAATACAAAAGAAGTCTGTCATAATCCGTACATAATAAGAGGATGAGTGCTGTTTCAAGAAGAACGGCCTCGCTAGCGCGCTACTGTGTCTTTCACCACCGCGCTGATAAAATCCAAACTGCCATGAGCATCTCCAAGTGTACCTAATATTTTCTTCCCTAAAATATCGTGTTTTCCAACTCGAAAAAAAATATTAGGAGAAATAAATGAGGCCATCTCCAAAAATTTCTAATTTATTCCCAAAGTATCAAAAATTTGGTCCCATATGTGGTTTTGTTCACGGCAGGTTTTTTTCGCGCGAGATCGTTCTCTTCGTCATCTACGTAGCCGCCGCCGACCTGCATGCTCCTGCCGACAATGGCCAGATCCCAGCCGCCGCCGGCCACACCCAGCCTGCCCTCCGCCACGCCTAGCTTCTCGTCCTCCTCCAGCGACCACAGCCTGCGCTGCACCTTCTGCTTGCTCTCTTGTCCGTGTGCCTGGGCAGGTGCTTGGCGATCTGCGGATGTAGTTAATCCACCGGAGGCTCTTGCCAAACCGCTGATGATCGGCAAGAACACAACATGCATCAGGACACGAGCAAATTCAATTGCTTTGAATTGCTAGGACGGATCGGCAAGAACACAACACTTGACGAGCTTCTCGTCCTCCTCATCCTCACGCGAAGGAGGAAGATGCTGCGCTGTGGGGATACGCACGACAGATACGCGGATGCGCGATGCGCGTATCTTTACGTGCCAGGGGCTGGATTTTTCCTGAGTCCTAAAATATTAGGAGGTGATATTAGGAGTTGTTGAAGATGTGTTTTTCTAATTTTGCTAAAAGTCAAAGGATTAGGAGAGTGTTTTGGAAATTCTTGGAGATGCTTCTCATCTCCGAGAGTTCCCTAGATCCCTTCCTAATCCTTAATTTTTAGTAAGATGAGAAAAACTCATTTCCAATAACTCCTAATACATCCTTCTAATCTTTTAGAACTTGGGAAAAGTTACGCTCTTATGCATAAAGTTACGCGCTTCCGAATCGCGCGTATCTTTTCTCCCCTGCACGCGTTTGTCGGCCAATCGGTGGAAGGGCGTAGAAAGAATAAAGAGTAGAAAAATGTCCCTGATGCAAATGTACAAAAGAGAACGAATATATAAAAGTGGCTAGGATAATTTAGAATAGTATATAATTAATTTAGAATAGTATATAATTCCTAATGTAAAATTGTCTTCTATATTTTAGGAGTAGATTATTAAAATTTTTTAGAGATGGTCTTCTTTATTCATTTTAATATTTTTTTAGGGTTGTAAAACATAATGGTTTTAGGAAGAAAATATTAGGTTCTGGGCACGCTCGAATCCAAGGTGATCGCGTGCTATATACACTGTAGCTCAGCATGGGCATGCCAACGGCCTGCACCGCTGCAGAGCACCATGGCACTCATCCCATCCCGCCGCATCAGCCGGCATGCGTGGAATGGCGATGGCGCCATCTGACATGCCTGCCATGTTTTAATGTAATGCCTTGTTTTGTTTAGATACCTAAATTCATCTCTAAATTTCATTATGTAAAAAAAAGATTTTCTATCACATTAAAATATCGGTACATATATGAAGTACTAAATGTAGACGAAATCAAAAACTAATTGTACAGTTTTGTTGTACTTTGCGAGACGAATATTTTAAGCTTAATTAATTAATATTTGGATAATTATTACCAAATAAAAACAAAATTGCTACAGTACGATGGGATATTTACTATGCAAAATTTGCTTTCCAAATTTAGGATCTAAACCAGGCCTAACTTCCATTTTAATCTGACACGTCTTTCAGCTTCCCGAAAGCAGGCAGAGAGAGCTCTACAGATATTCATGTCGATCCAGGCCTTTAGATACCCAAATTCATCTCTAAATTTTACTATGACCTTATTTAGATTCCAGAATTCACCCCTAAATTCTACTATGCAAAAAGAAAATTCCCCATCACATCAAAATACCGACACATATATGGAGTACTAAATGTAGATGAAATCAAAAACTAATTACACAGTTTTGTTGTACTTTACGAGACGAACATTTTGAGCCTAATTAATCAAGATTTGGACAATTATTACCACAAACAAACAAAAAGTGCTACAGTGCTCGGGGGTGGCACTGTGTAGAATTGGCCACCCCCGAGTTGCCATCTAAACAAGGCCTATGTAAAAAGAAGATTCTCCATCACATCAAAAATGCCAGTATATGCATGGAGTACTAAATGTAGATGAAATAAAAAAACTAATTACATAGTTTTGTTGTACTTTACGAGACGAACATTTTAAACCTACTTAATCAATATTTGGATAATTATTAGCAAATAAAAACAAAAATGCTACAGTGTTGCACTGTACAAATTCGGGAGCACCCGATTCGGTCATCTAGACAAGAGCCTAGCTACTAGTACAGTACTTCGGAACAACTAGAGGGCTGAAATCCTGTAAATTCATAAAACTCTTGGCATTGGAACAAATGATTGTTTCCTTACAAATCCTATAAAATTTCTATCGAATGGCTTGTTTTATAGAAATTCTGAATAAATTTTATTGAAAAGTTAAACCCCATGGAAAGTTTCTTTTACGTCACTCTCTCTTATCGAATTCATGCGTTTTTTTTCTGTGCTCCATCTAAATGTTCAATGTTGTAGTATTTTTTGTATTTTCATAATTCATAAGATTTAAGATGTTAGAGCATTCTATTCTCAAGTTTTTTTTTTCTATTCCTGCTATGTTTATAAAATCCTACATTTCAAGAAGGCCCTCAATGAGGCATATAGTAATGCAGCATAAATGATGCTGCTATTGATACATTGTTCTCTTTTTTTTAAAAAAAAGTAACAAAATTTTGCCTTGAGTACCTCTGAAGAAGCCTAACCACATTTGCCCTTGTTGCCACCCCACCAGCTCCGACTGTAATGTGTGGCGCCTTCACCTCTTCAAGATTACCATTCAAATCTTGATTGCTAGCTGTTGAAATATAAGCCAATTGTCCATCTTTATTCCATCAGTTTAAACTTTTAGAAACTCATTCATGGCGTATTAAAACCATAAGACTCGAGTTCGAATTCCACAGGGCGCAATTAAATAAAACACTAGCTCGCATCTGATTTCTATTTTCAGTTTTTTTTTCTCATAAGTTTTGCCTTCTATGCTCCAACAAATTCAACATAAAAGTTACTCTGCGCGTCTGCTTATTGAAAAAAAAAGTTAAAACTTCATCCTATATATGTATCGATCGACGCTAGTCATCTGATCATGCATGACAAATTAAAGTAGCGTTCTTGTCAAGATGTCACGAACTTGCGCCTGAAACTCTCCAGAGTTCGTCCAGCAGAAGCTTGTCTTATGTTTTGCTTGTTCCAGAAGCTGCACTGCGTTCCATCAAAAGCAAAACGAAGCTGCACTGCGTCCCTTACATAGTTACATGCATAACAAAAGGACCAGGTGGAATTCATTCTCACATAAAGGCAACTGCAATTGCAATCGCCCAACTTCTCGCGCAGTGCAACCAGCGCTTAGAAACTTGAATGCATGGCATCTTGCTCACGTCTCTCTTGCTTAAACCCCTGTTTGGTTCATGAATGTTAAAGTTTAACTCCCATCACTCAATGTTGCGGCAAATGCATGGAGTACCAAATGTGACTAATTGCATGCATGTCAGCACAGATTAGGAGTAATTTACGAGACGAATCTATTGAGCCTAATTAGTCCAAAATTAGAAACTTTTTGTCAAATAAGACGAAAGTGCTACAGTGTTTCTTAAACTTTAACACCTTTAACCAAACAGGTCCTAAATCGAATCATGCACCTTTCTCCACGTAATTATATCTATTCATGCACTACAAAATAAAATGAAACCCGAATCATTACGATTGCTGTGTGATGGTCACACACCCTCAACCTCAACTAACATAACCGTATTATTGCACTACCTCAACAACATAAATCATTGCACCATCACCAACATTTCACCAATTAATGTAACTTTTAGAGGTCACCACCACAACCATCAGAATTATTTAAGGATGCTCCATCAATGCAACCTGAGTGAGCCATGATGTTGGCACTCATGAGAATTCACTATATATTATTCCACATCACTAAGTTCATCTACTTTTTTTTTGGTTATGTGATAAACCACAAACCCGAAACATACTGTTCTGACTGGGCTGGGCTGATAAGCCGGCTAAAAAACATTGTTGACTGATTTATTGTGAGAAAAAAATACTGTTCTGACTAAAAAACAAGCTGAAAAAGACGGATTATAAGCCGTGTGAACAGACTCATACGCCTTTCCACAAAAGACACTTTTGTCATGCATGCGTACATTTTCAGCCAGGCCACTTTGCCCACAAAGAAGTATATGTATATGTGTTTCTCCCATGCAGCATCACATGAGCCCACGTCACTTTGACACGCAAGAAAGGAGTGGGATCAAAGGCTAGTTTAGATTGCAAAAAATTTCAAACCGATGAATAGTACCAATTTCGTCTTATTTAACAAATATTGTCTAATCGTGGACCAACTAGGCTTAAAAGATTCATCTCATGATTTCCAACTAAACTATATAATTAGTTATTTTTTACCTATATTTAATACTCCATGTAAGTAGCTAAAAATTGATAAGATGGAGAGAGTGAAAAAATTCTAACGAGGCCCAAAGGAAAAAGGAAAGGGAAGAAGCTAGCTAGTAGGCATGATCCGTCTGCATTGGCATTGCAACCCTCACATGGGCTGCCCGGTTGCTCACTGTAGCCTAGCTGGTAGATTTGTCCACCCCATGCCAAGCCCAAAAAGTGTGTACCCTCTGATCTTCCTACCACCAACTTCTGATGGATTACCAGAGAGGGAGAGAGAGAGGTGCATGTCTTTGGAAGGCTGCAGCACATTTGGAATAAAATGGAAAAAATCCAGAGCACTATGCTGGGGATCTATCATCTATGGGTTGTCAGGAAAATAAACAAGAATATAAGTATTATATAGAACAAAATTACTGGCAAGAAGTATTTTTATTAAGGTTGGAAAACTATACAGGTAGTAATGCAGCGCGATTGTGGACGGCTGCAGTGCCATGTACTAATCCACTGCGGGCAGGCAGGTGAGATTTCCATTTCTTCTAATAAACAAGCACGCACTTACCGCTTTTCATTTTAAATGAGAACGAACGAACTTAATGATGCCTGCTCCTTGCAAGTGCTACTGTGATATCCCAATTAATCATTCTGCACTGCACTTCTGCAGCAGTGTTAGTTCTGTTAAGAAAACAGTATCTCCTCCCACCATGCAAATGCGTTGCTCATGAACCACAACAACAAGAGGAAGGTGGCATCTTTAAGTTTTCTATGGGCTCAAATTAAAGAGGGATAATAATAACCTAATTAGGCACCATGCATGCATGATCTATCTCAAGTCCACAAATTGTGACAACATCGCCAAATCACTTGTGTCCACAAAATCATAGCCCAAGCCCTACCACTATGGTTGGGCGGCAAAAGATGGCCACAGGCTGTCTATAACAATATTAGCTTGCTTGGATCATTTGCACGATTTGGAATAATTACTGTGAAATGACATGACAAACAACTCGGTGCCCATTTGGTTGTTGGCCAAGTAGTAAGGGGCTCTTGTTTTAAGGAAGGTCATCATGCAATCGTACGTTTATTTCTTCCCTGCAGGATTTCTCACAGAATGTCTGAAAAGGGTCACTTCAGTGTCCCCATCTTGACGCTTCAGCATATGTATCATATTCAAAATTTTGATGATGTTTAATTGGAATCTTGTGTAAAGCATGCAGTCAAATTTACAGTGGCATATGCAATGCAAAGAAACAAACACACATTGGCAGCTGAAAGTCAGGATGTATGTGGCCGAGCCCGGGAGCAGGCATTTTATGGCGTTTGTCGATGGGCAATGGCTACAAGAGGGCACGGCAGGCCTAGGAGACGGAGACACAAACAATAATGCAGCAATGTTTGTACAAAAAGGCTGCTGCTAGTGCTAGTACTGTACCATGCATGATGCATTGGTGAGCAGAGGAAGAGGGAGGGGTCCCTTGCATGGTCCTTCTTCAGTCTCATCTCACATGTCACAGCCACGACACGCAGCTGATGAGGGGCTACTGGATCATCTCGCCATGTGCATGCCATGGCCCATGGCAGTGTGTGTGGTTCACTGCTGGAGTGCTGGGACATACAATGGAGGTTGGTGAGGAGTGAGGACTGAGGACTGAGGACATCCAGGGGTGTGAAAGCTGCATGTCATCCACTCGGAAATCATTTGGAGATGGACACAAGGAAAAGTATGAGCACCCAATCATGCCATCAGCTCACTGTCAAAGGATTGTGGATGTAGATATAGGTAGGTAGCTAGCATTAGCAAGCTAGGGGTGTGTGTGTGGATCGATCAGGGAGAGAACGATGACCAATGTTGCATTGCATGAGAGAAGTTAATCCTACTTACCAGTCTTGGTCTTGGAGTAAGATTGATGAACAATATTGTTGCTTTGCATTGCACTGCATATGACAATGGTCTTCTCAAAGTCACTCCACAACCCGTGCTGAGTATTCAGCAGCTCAGAGGCTTTCTGCAAGACAAAAACCAGTCATATGCATCCATGCAGAGGGTACAGGATAGTCACTTGCATGCATGGTGGACACCCAGACAGAGACAGTAGAAGTGATCCAAAACCCAAAACCCCCCAAAAAATTGGTTGGTACGTATTTACCTGCTCACAAGATTTGCAACAGCAGATGTGTACAAACTTGCCTTTTAGGAGGGTTTGGAGCGTCTGCACAGCCTTCTTCGGTAGTAGATGCCAAATTAAACACATCTGGGTTAAAGGTAACATGCATGAACAAAGGGGGAAGTTGGTAAGGTTTCAAAAGTTGAAAAATCGTTGGGACCATTGAAAACCACCAGCCTTCAGGTTCGAGGTTGTTGGCCTGTTCATGTTGGGTGTATGCATACCTCCTTCAGCGACTGCACGCAACAAGAGCTCATGCTCAACTTTCATCAGTTTTCTACAGCGAAAAAAATTGCAACTGGTTCAAGCAAGATAAAAGAAAGCATAGGGTTTTTTTTTTACTACCTCTATCTAGTAAATAAATAAAACTTGACGTTTACTTTGGGACAAGACAAATAGATCGTTTGCTGCTTGTCTGAAACGTTGAGCTTTGCTGACCCAAGGTAAAGTGCATGTACTTAAAAGAGAGGGGAATGAGTACTTGACAGGATTGCACTTGCACAGACAGACACACTGTCTATGGGTCTTAAGTTTTTTCACTCTCTTCCTCACATCAATTTTTGACGCATGCATGAAGCATTAAATATTAATAAAATAAATAACTAATTATACAGATTAGTTGTAAATCACGAGACAAATCTTTTGAGCCTAGTTAGCCTATGATTGAACAATATTTATCAAATACAAACGAAAGTGCTACAGTAAAAAATTCGAACTTTCCACGGTCTAAAGATACCCTCATTCTGAGCCTGTTCACCTGGCTTATAATCTGTCTTTTTTAGCTTATTTTTTTAGCCGAAACAATATTTTTCTCTCACAATAAATTAGCCAACAGTGTTTTTCAGCCGGCTTATCAGCCCAACAGAACGGGACCATGTTACTGTGGATCGTTCTACAGTTCTAGTACGATCGTCTCAATCCGATTGGAATCAATCTCAGTTGCGCATAAGGCACGCCACCGTTGTACTGTAGAAGCTGTGTAGCACAAGATGCCACATTTTATAGCGTGCGTAGCCTGATAGATTGCACTTTCAGCCGCTTATTTTCAATCAGTCAGTAGTGTTTTTTCTCATATAAATTAATCAACAGTCAGTCTATTCGTTTGGGCTGAAAATAAGCGGTTGAAAATACTGTTGGTTGATTTGTTGTTAAAGAAAAACACTGCTGGCTAGCTGAAAATAAACGACTGAAAACTTAAGCGAACAGGCTGAATACTTTTAGTTGCTTATTTTTAGTCAAGCCAACAAGCTTAGAACCTGTTTAGTTCACAAGAAGTGAACCCAAAAAGTGCTACAGTACCTGTCACATCAAATCTTACGGCACATGCATGGAGTACTAAATGTAGACGAAAAAAAAACTAATTACACAGTTTAGTTGTAAATCACGAGACAAATCTTTTGAGCCTAATTAGTCTATGATTGGATACAAATTACCAAATAAAATGAAAAAGTGCTACAGTAGCCAAACCCAAACTTTTTCACCATCTAAACAAGCCCTTAGAGAGGTTTACTCTAGCTCTAGTACAGTACTAGCCTGGCCTACTGGGGAAGTGTTCCAGATGCTTCACGGTCTGCTCTCTCCCTTTTTCATTTTTCACCTACAAAATATAGATGCATTTAAAGATGAAAACGGACGGGATGAATACCGTTTCGTCCGCATCCGTATACCGTATTTTTCCGTCCGTTTTCGTTTTTTGCGGGATAAACAGAAATGGGACCGAAAACGGGACGGGATACATCAGGACAGGGACCGAAAACGGTTAAGCGTTTTTCCGTCCGTATTACCCATATCCCGTTTTTGACCGGGATATTCCTGTTTTCATCCCGTTTATACGTTCATCGGGACAAGCGCAGAGGGCATTGAGCCGAGCTGTGCCGTGAGCGGGCGGTCAGCCAGACTTGCTTCTGCAGTCAGAGCTGATCGGCTGCATGCAGAACATAACGTTATTCGTAACTCGTACATGTATATGTATTTAACCAAACAAAAAAAGAGTCTCGTACATGTATGTATATATGTTACGCAAAAACATGTGTCAAATGTCTCTTTTTTCTATGTGCTATGCGTGAAAGCTGCCTACCATAAAAGGGTTAAGCACAAAAAGATTAAGCATGGATATACACGTGTATTTTAGCAAGTGACATACACGCAAATGTATCTGAAAAAAAATGTTACAAAAAAAGTTTAAAAATCATCTTAGCATGATATGTCACTTTATCACAAATATAGGAACAATTTACATCATGCATGCAAGTTAGATCTAATAGGATATGAAAATTAGATCTAATTGGAAGATATTTTACCTATTTTGCTAATATATATATTTCTTTATTCTATCACCTCCTAGAAGGTAATATGCGATAAAAATCATCTAGATCGACAGCTCACATTTATTTGGGAGTATTGTAGGAAGCCCTTTGGTTTGTCATACGTAGTATGTAGTTCCGGCTTAAGTTCCCACATACCGTTCGTTTCCGTCTATTTTCCGATCGTATTTATTCGTTTTCGCATTACCGTTTATCCCGCTACCGTTTCCGTTCCCGGTTGTCCGGCTCCCGCTCCCGTTTCCGTAAAAAAAATATGAAAATGAAAATGGTAGAGCTATTTTCCGTCCGTTTCCGTCCGTTTTCATCCTTGGATGCATTATTAACAGCAGCCATCTAGCGAAGATTTTGTGCGAAATCATACGTGCCTCATGCCTCCAACCAGCAACGATTTTCAAGCGAAACTACCTATGAAATTCCTTCTACTGAGGATGAATAAGAACAAAAATTCCTTGGGAGAATTTTGAAAACATCGAACTAGGTTGCTTTCAGAACGTTGAATCATAATAACAGGAAAATGTGTTAACCAAGGACGAGATGAAAAGGAAAGAAGAGCCAGGCAAAAAACTGGCCCGACCTTTCCATGTACTGCCGACCTCATGTGGTGACCAATTTGGGCCGTTGTACGACGCCGAAGCCAAAATTAGTCAGGCCGATGATAGTAGCTCATACAGGAATCTGAATTCGCAGTCCGGCAAATTGAAAAAGTAATTAAGCAATGGCAATAGCTGACACAAAACTATCACCCTGTTCACTTGAACTTATCTGCTAGAATCAGCCAGCCGTTCAGCAGTGTTTTTCTCTCACAACAAATCAGCATCAGCATCAGCCGTTCAACAGTGCTTTTACAGCCTGCCGAACAGGGTGTGTACTCCACGCCTCCACTTCCCACATTGCACCTGACATGGCGGACCTCAGTGCAAGTATTTCTGTTCACAAAGTGAACCGAACAGTTCCAGAATTTATTATAAAAATATAGGCCCTGTTCGGCTGATGTTTCTACAGCTGCTCCTGATGCTAATTTATTGTGAGAGAAAAACACTGCTAAATGGCTGACTAATAAGCTCAAGTGAACAGAGCCTATACAAATAACATCTCATCGACCATATTGTACGACTACAAAGAGGACAATAGCAATTTGTTCAACTGAAGCACAAACAGTTGTGCATAACCATGCCCACTTCTATACCAAAATGTCTGTAAAACATAGTATGGTCTTTTTTTTTCCTGCCGAACATAATACATAGTATTTCCTCGAAAAAAAACAATACACATTACAGTATCAGCCTCTGCGTTTCATCGTGTGCACTGTTGGATCACGTAAGGAGGCGCTTTATGGGATGGTTCTCTGGTACAGAGGAAGTGCTCCCAACGCTTCACGCTCTGCACTCTCCTTTTTCACCTGCAATACAGATGCATTAAACACCAACCATCGGGGTGATTTTCTGAGAAATTTTACCATAATGATGCCTTCAACTAGGGGTGAATCTGAACAGATATTATTCAGAAAAGTACTGCCAATGCATATGCATCAAGTTACACTCCCAAGGATATACTGACATAACAATCAATATTTGTCAACAAATTCTAGCATAATCAGGTGAGAATTAGTGAAATCAAAAGGAGCTCATAATAGGAAGTCACAAATCACATCCACCACATTGTCAGACAGATCTGCTTTAAATGATCATCTCACCATTTTAATATTGTAGACTAATAATACACATATAATGGGCAGTTTGTGAATAGATTATAGAAAAGGAAAATTTCAAGATGCAAGGTGCCTAGAGTGCAGTTTTTTATTTATTTATTAAACTTATGGGCTTTAACATGAGATCAGATATCTGCATCGATGCCATCAATGAGGATATTGATCTCTGTAGAATCTAATAATAATTCATAAAGCCTGTTTTCTCTCTAATTGTATGTACCTATGTTGGACTGTGATTTGATAACGGGAAAGGAATACAGTACTCCCTCCATCCCAGAATATCTGTCGCTTTTGGTTTTCGTGCCGCAAGGTTGACTCGATTTGTAGAAAATGCGTGCAACATTTGTATCTTCAAGTAAATTTATTAAAAAACTAGATTCAAAGATCTTTCTAATGATACCAATTATGTACCATAAATATTAATATTTTTTAATATATATTTTGTCAAAGTTGTTTCTCGGAAAGCGAAAACGACAGATATTTGGGACGGAGGGAGTAATACACAATATAACAAGCTAAGGAAGAGGGAAAAGAGGAACTAGCAAGATACCATGCAATGAAGATATACAAATATAGACAATATATAAGTATTTAAGATATACTGGTAGAAGAAAGCAGAAGACAAGTATGGGGAAAAAAAGAAACATGAAAAATTCAGTATAGTTAACAGATAGTCAAGTATTTAATTGAATCTAGGAAGAAACAAAATGATAAGGAAAAAATGCACTCACAAGAGCAAGCATGTCAGAAAGGTAGCTCCTGAATGGCGTCTGTATAGCCTGTCAAAAGCAATCAAGGTGTCAATAGATTTGATGCATACATTGATATCTCAATGGATTCTAGAGGCATCATAGCAATTCTCGTGGGGACTGACAAAACAATGCCCATTTAGAATTTATGCATGTCAGATAGACAATTAAAATAGAGCACAATAGCAAACCAACAGGCATAGGTGGACTTCAGATGCACTATGCCACTTAAGTGAGTTATCTAATATATATCTAACAGCTTCCAATAAATCCTCACTATCTCATAAAAAATAACAGAGAAAAACATAGTTCTTGCATACTTGTCACAGCAAAACAGACATGGAAATAAATATAACATACAAGCAGATACCCACATCACCTATAGCCAAATCTTCCACCTTTTCCATTTCACAAGCACCTAAAACGACGTTTAAAGCCCACCTTGTTTACCAATGATAATCAGCTGTTATACCATTCATGACTTAAACCCCTTGCTTGAAAGTACATCTAAAATCAACGTGGATCCACCATAATCACCACCAAGAACTGCAAAAGGACATACCGAAAAAGCACTAACAAGCCAACAAGGGAGGCAAAACAGAGGCGACACAGCACCAACAACTAAATGTCCTTCTGGTGTTATTAAGTCATCTGACTAATTCAGATTAATTGTGCTTATTTGGTCCATGGACCTCGATTGGACAATTAATCACTATCAGTTGTCCGATTAGCTCAGGGACAAACAACTAGCCTGGAGAGAAAATTGTGAGCTGGTCAGATATGCTTGGGGGTACTCAGGCACTGTGCTTTCTGTTTTTGGCCAACAAGTAAGCGACCAAGCTCGATGCTTACTTTGTTTACCAATCTATCATAATGTCCTTGTGCAGTGTGCACTTGTGCACTGGTGCTATAGTTTAGTACCAGTACTTTACTACTTAATACTCGAGTAATTGCAAATAATCAGCTGATCAGTACCCATATGACTAGGTTCAACTAGGCAATTTGAAAACATAGCGTCCTTAGCTTCCATTTTCTCAACTTCACAAGCATCTCAGCCGATCGCACATTCCAATGTAATCATTCAATCATCGTCCACGCAATTCCTACGAATCCACCTAAGCTCAACACAGGTAATCCAGCAGAATCACCACCACAAATTGAATTATTATCTAAAACTGAAATCGCTTTATTTTCCCAATTGCATATGCAATAACAAATACAATTTACAGAGGGAGGGAACGAGGTGGAGTCCTGACCTGGAGGTCGTCGGGTAGGTACTGGTGCTTCATGGAGAGGTCCATGGCCCGCTTGAGTCGCTGGTTGCGGGCGTCCACCACCTCCCGCGGCAGCCGCGCCAGCGCCTCCTTGATGTCCAGGTCATGGTACGGGTCGTAGAGGTCGTCGTACCTGAGCCCTGCGCCGACGACGACAACAAGGAAACCGATCAGTACCGCCGACGAACCTCGCTAGCCGGCAGCCGCGGCCGACTGACTGGATTAGCCGGGAGGAGGAGGAGGGAACGAACCGTATTTGCGGAGGCGGGACGCGACGGCGTTCCGGTGGAGGCGCGCGAGCGGGTTCCGCCGCGGGTTCACGAACCACGCCGACAGCTTGGAGAGCATCTCCGCGAGCTTCTAGAAGGTTCGCGGCCTGTTTGTGATGTTCGGCGGCGAGCTTCTAGGTAGGGGATTTTGCCATTTTGGGAGACGGAGAAGGCCGGAGAAGCTTCAGGAGGATGGGCACAAGACGGGCCAGGGCCACTGGGCCAGGCCGGCCAGCCCATTTTGGTAAGCAGAAGAGTGTGTGTGCCTCGTGGTCACAACTCCGAATCCGAAGGATGGGTCTGTTTACTCTGTTTGATTCAGAGAATGTTTGCTCGGAATAGGAGAGTCGGTTTTTATACAAATTTTATCGAGGGTTAAATTTAAAAGTTTCTACCTATAACAAAGGAATTCGTGTCATAATCCCATTTATCCAAATAGTGAAAGCCTTATTTTTGAAACATTTTGCCCTGACTCTGTTCAAATAGATACTGAAATCAAATGGAGCCGTGTTGCTCGTCAACTCCCTTCCTGTACAATTGCTCTCACCGGTCAAAACATGTATATTATTTGCACAGAAAAGGCGAATTCAACATTGCTGATTGATTTCTGAAAAACGGAGCTATGACAGACGGCTTTGGACAATTGCTCATCTCTGACGCTGCATACTACTGTATTTCTGAATTCTGATCAAGCATGCGTGGTGCTTCAGCCTCAGCTGCCTTCCAGCGGCTCCGGGGCCGAAACGAAGATCTGAGCGATGGCCTCAAGCGCAGAGACGTCCCAGCTCTCAGAGTGCCGAATCACCTAAACAAACACGGTCCAAATATTAGGAATATTTCAAATTCCCGTCGAACGTAAAAGGAGGCATATTGATTGTGCACGGTTTGGATTTCCCCGGCCGCTACCTTGAAATCTTCGTTCAGATCATATGTCGTGTTCCCTCTGATCGCAATCAGGGGCCTCCATGGAAGCCTCAAATATGTCCTGAAAAAAGATGGCTCTCTTCGGTTTAGAAGAACTTAACACAATAGGGAAAATTTACGTATGTCTTTTAAAGCTTACAGAGCACCTTAGTTTCCATGCTGCTTTGACGAACTTAGTTTCAACTCTCAAACCCTGTGAGATATGAAAGCGACTTTTCAGAAGAACTAAAAGCTTTGGTATGGATCATATGCTCATACTGTCTTTTTTTTCTCAGGTAACAGTATTCTCGTTTGGATGGGAATGGGATTCTAGAATCTAGATTCTAGATAAAAATAATCTCTAGTGTTTCTTGGATTATGTGCATGTGTGATAGAATCCTCCGGTGTTTGGAAGAGATTCTGGGATTCTGAGATTTTTTTAACCCGGATTCTTAAAATCCCTAGGAAACAAAACGGGACCTAACTAAAGTATGTCCGATTCAGCTAGGAGATTACTGAAAAAAAAAAAACACTGACTTGCAGTCAACAAATGGCGTGGCTACCTTCTCAATGTTCTCTAGTTCAAGCGAAGGGCTGTCGAAGAACGGCACTAGCAGACCCAGATTCTGAGAGTACCTAGAAAGTCCTATGAGGAGCAAGAACGCACTCCTTGTCAATACTGTATTTCTCACCTGTTTTTCAGACAGTACAAGTATGTTCATCATCAACAAGAGGAACGTTAGATTACACACCGCGGAACTTTATCGTCGGATCCTCAAACAAACAGTCTTCGGTGTATATGCCCGGAGTGAAATCCCCTGCAATCCTAGAGGAGTTTGTTACCATTCCCTTGCACATTTCTTTGAACAATCCGTGTCATGCTGAGTGCGCATGCATGATCGATGTCACAGTTCTGTCAGTTTGATGAAAGAACGCAGCAAGATGCAAGAAGCCCATATGCCCATACCGGTGAGGAAGTAGGCGCGCCGGTAATCGTCTTGGAGCACGGCGAGCACGTCCTCGACGCTGCCGCATGGCGGCGGATCCGGCTCCTCGCCCTGCTGGGTGGCACCATCCCTGCACAGCCGAGCCAAGAGGAAGCGCTCACAGAACGCCACGGAATCCGAATTCCAGAGCGGATGATGGGCTTGACGAGTGAGGCATAGGTTACCTGAGCTTCTTGCTTGGGGAAAGGGCTCTGAGGAGCTCGGTGACGGCGCTGACGGCCGCCCTCACCACCGGCGGCGCGTCCGGCGCGGCTCGGACGACGCCCGTCAGGCGCCTGTGGCGACGCCCCCGCCCCTGCCGCAAGACGTGCGGGACGGAGACGGGCTGGAGGACGCTGCCGGCGGGCCGCACGTGGCTGCTCGATGGCCGGGCCAGGGACGGTCCGGCGGCTGCGCTTGGCGCCATCAGCCGCCAACTGCTGTTCGCTCTTGCTCAGGGAAACACAGACCGCAGGAGCTCGTACGCTATCGTGGCCATCAGAAGCCAGCAGGTCGTGAGGCATTCAGAGCGACACGATCCGGCTGCCCACCGACACTCTCTCTCTCACTCACTGCCTCCACTCGTCGCCGGCCAAGGCGGAGGGAAACTGACCGGTTTCGGTTTCCAGCAATGCTGCCGGCCGGCTTTCCATAAAGCATAGTTCAAATCAAATGCGACAACGAAATATTTTTCATATGCTGAAACCAAAGTTAGGGGGGAGATCCAGTGACTAAGTTCAGCAGGTGTCACGTGGAGGTCTCGCATAGAACGTTCGAATACTAATAAAAAAACAAATTATAGAAGCCACCAGTAATCTACAAGATGAATTTATTAAGCCTAATTAATCCGTTATTAACATATGCTTACTGTAGCACCACATTGTCAAATCATGGATTAATTAAGGTTAAAAAATCGTCTTACAAAACAATCTCAATCTATGCATTTAGTTTCGTAATTAGTCTATATTTAATACTCCATGCATGTGTCAAACATTCGATGAAACAACGACTACAGTTTAAGAGGTGAATCCAAACACCCCCTTAGCAGGAGAGCTCGAGTTGATACAGGATGTCTCTATCTTGTAAAAACACAAAATGAATTAAAGACCAATTGCTTGCTATATTTCCTTGCAAGCAAGACGCAAGAACAGTGTGCGCTATATATATATATATATATATATATATATATATATATATATATATATATATATATATATATATATATATATATATATATATATATATATATATATATATATATATATATATATATATGAATCAATTGTCCCAATGACCCAATCGAGTTCCAGCTCAACAAACACACTGCCTGATGTAATCCCGTATGCCACCTAGACACCCTGCTTTCCGAATTCAGGGATAGGAAACGCCAGCAGGGGCAGATCTAATGCTCAAATTGGATATACAGGAGGTTGCCGCGGGAATCGCCAGCACCCTGAAGCGAGAAAAGACACAATTTTTGGCCATTCCAGCATGTGTGGTTGGAAAGGTTTAACTTGTCTGCAGGGGTTGTTGTTCAGCTCGTCTGCAGGACTTGAACATTCCCCAACGCCTTCTCGCTGTCGTCGATGACTAGCTTTTTTCGGAGGGCCAGCAGCTCCTCTCCGGCGCCACAGATGTAGGCCGCTGTTCGCCTGCCAGAGAGAGTTGCTCCTTCCATGCTGTCAATGTAGTCCTGTCCAGCACAAAGAAGATCATCGATTTATGCTTCATTTACCATGTCCTAGAGATGTTTACATGTTACAACATACTCTGTAGGAGAAAAAAATTCCAAGGTGTTCAGACACCATAAAATTGACATTTTTATTTCTGATGGTTATCTGAGCCATTGATTAAAATAAATCCAAGGTGTTCAACTTCAAACATTATCTGATGGTTTTTTGAGCCATTGGTTTCTGTTGATGGCTGCAACTAAGTTAGATGTTTTTGATGTACAATACCTGTTTCGTGTAAGATCCAGAGAGGAAGAAGTTTTTAACGGGTGTCTTCTGATCAGGTCTGAATGGGTCGTTTCCAGGAGCCTCACGGTACAACGATTGTCCGATCTTTACCACACTGGACCACGTAACTTCCAAGCCCCGGGAAGATGGGAACAATTCTACAACCTGTGGGAAATTATATGTTTTGTTACTGAGGTGAGCTTTGGAAGAATATAAAAATAACATAAGCAGAAGAAATCTCTCTCTTTTTAAGTGCTTTGAAATGAGGTCTTGCTTAGCTATGTGTAAAGGGAATAGCAGAAATTTGACCAAAAACAGAAGCTATTTACAAACCTACCTGCTTTTGAACCTTACTAATGATCTCCTCATTTGGCAATGGCATGTATGGATCCCCAGGAGTCAGCACAGCTCTACAGATGAATTCAGCACAGAAGGTGAATACATTAAAGAGCAAGAAATCAATTTGATACTTGAAAAAAGGTAGACTTACTGGATCAGGGAACCTTGTCCTTCAATGTAGTAATCAGCAGGAGATGAGAGAGCAAGGTCTGAAAAACAGGAAAAGTCCGCATCCGCCGTGTACAAAAGGTTATCCAAACCAACCGCCCTTTGCAGTTGTCTACATCAAATATATAGGAATAAATATGAATGAGCATGCATAGCCGAATGCAATTTGCACTTTTTTTTTGGCACAAACAGAAGTAATCTTCATTAAAGCTTACATTATGGGTGCTGTCATTTAAATTTGTCAGATCTAAACCAAATAAGTAACAAAGTTATAAAAAAATACTGGATACTTCAGCTACCTTGATTTCTCCAAATCTTGAAGTTCAGTGACCCATCCATTGTAGCGAAGCTGAACAGTGACAACAGGGACACCATCTAACTTGTAGATATTGTCAAACATTTCCCATTCCCTCCATTCTGATGGAAGTAGTCTTTTGATACCAGGGACGTCACAGGCTGTGAAGTTAGAAACACCGAGTTAAGTTTGTATGGTTGGACATGCTAGTAAAAGAAGAAACAGAAGACAAAGAAGAAAAAGAACCTGCGACATATGCATCAGCTTTGATTATCTCTCTACTTGTAGCCTAAAAATGTCCCAATGGGTGAAATTTTAGTAATAAAGGCTACATAATCGTGCAAAGCATAGCAGTGATACACTGATAAGAAAGCTTGCCTTGGTGAGGAGAAGGCCTTTAACATAGGTCTGTCCATCAGGTGATTTCTCATAGAGAACCTCTCTGCATCCCCACCTTAGGTGAAACCTGAAGGATTTGTCATATGATGTAAGTCTTCAATTCTGCAGCAGTACACAGAAATTTCACAAGAAAAACTTGTCTGTGTCACCATACCTACCACCCCTGTCTGTTATATACTTTTTTATTGGGCCACTTAAGTAAACATCAGGTGAACCCTTTAGCATGCGTAACAGGGATGCCTCTGTCTTTGTGGCAAACAAGGTGAAAATAGTAAGCATGCAACGTGCACTGATATTATCACAGTCAATGAAACCCAAAGCGTAAGCAACAGGATCCCACATTCTTGTGATGCTCTCCCGAGTACCACCTCTGGACATGAACCAATCACTGAAACTTACCTGAAATAGGTCAAATTTAAATTGACAAGTGTTTGAGAAAAAAAAATAAATTGACAAAAAGTTTAGTTATCAGTGAGTTAGAATGAAACACACTTGGAAAAGATACTGACTACTGCAAAAGAATGCCCTAGATGCACACTCCTAATGAATCTGAAATAAAAGCAAGGGATACTTACATCATCCAAGTCCCGCACTTGCTGCAATGCGCCATCCGGATCAACCAGAGCCCGAACAACTGGGCTAAGGGCAAGAGCAACTGCATTTCTTGCTTTATCATAAACCTGTAAAATAATTTAAATATTAAAGACTAAAGCATTGAATTATGTTCTCAAGTCAAGTAGCACGTGGTTAATTAAAGATATTGACGAATGACAAGACTTCAACCCTTATTTCAAGGCCAGAATCTTTTAGACACAAAAGATGATCCATTCGGTCACACATATTAAAGGGAAAGGGAATGGCAGTAATGTCTATAGGAAAGAACTTAGAAGCAAAGGTTTGCAATTTAGATTTTAAGAAAAGACGCATACCTAAATATAAGGTACAAACTAAACCATATTTCTTGAAGTCTTGTCATATTGGGAAGTGTGGAATTGAACAAAGCTCAGAAACAAACTGAAGGCTAAAATAATGTCATGAGTTGAGATTCTCCTTTAGAATTATAGTAGTATTAAATTATGAGTTTACCTTGAGCTGATTAGTTCTTAGGAATGCTTGAATGCCATGTAATGGAGCTCCCACCGGGAACCGAAAATCAAGTTCTGTATAGGATCGCAAACAATATGAAAATTTACATAAATACGTTACAAAAATATACAAAGAAGTATGATACAGCTATTTCAGCCAACTTCCAAAGTAGGCAATGTGGCACACAATGTCATGTAACTGCTGTCTTAATTCAAGATGAATATTTGCAGGACTAAGTAAATAGTTCACCACTGCAGGCAACACAAGCATTCTTGTTTCTCAGAAAATACAAATGAATCCCTTAAAACAATATGCAACAACAATATAGTATTTGCACATAGTCAACTTGAATACTAGTAATTAATATTCAACACATTGGAAGTTCTGCACTTTTCTACTCTGTGATGGGTACAGAACTCCAGAAGTAATAACAAATAAATAACTCAGCATAAGAGAATTGCTACACAAAAAATGGATGTGTATAGGGTAGTTGAACCTACCACCAATCACGCCTCCTCTATTTACAAATGTATGGGTGTGTTCCTTCACCAGCAGATTATTATCAGCGCCAACCTGAAATTCAACGAGGTTTACTATATTGCTGTTAAATCTGGCCAATAGCACAGTAGTATCAGTGTTCAACAAGGCACCAAATTGTTTGGTATTTTGGTTCATATGGACAAATTGCCTAGCACGTTTCTCACTGTAAGTTTAGTTCACTCCAGGAGGTCCAAAGACATCCAATTCCAAAATTTCTTCGATTAAAACTAGTTCAGAGTTTCCATGGCATAATTTATACCATCTTGATATCTAAGTAAGGAAGAATTTCAGAATGCTTCCAGTGAGCTTAATGTACAAGGTCTTTTACCTTCTTCATGAGGCGGAAGAGATTGCTGTAACACCCAAAGAACACATGCAGCCCCATCTCGATATGGTTCCCTTGCTTATCAACAAAGGAACCAACCTTACCACCGATAAACGGACGGGACTCGTATAAATCAACCTGTAAGCCAGACCATGCCCAGCCCAACCAGGGTGATTAGAAAGAACTAAGATTGTTAGAAAGCAATAGATTTTCCTGCATAAGAAAACATTTAGCTATGTTGAAGACAACAAATCTGCTAACCTCATGGCCCTGGTCCAAGAGCTCAACGGCGGTGGACATGCCCGCAAGGCCTGCCCCTATGATGGCCACCTTGAGCTTTGGGCCCCTATAGTGCTCCGGTTCGGGTGGGAATAAGCCTTTGGGAGCTGCCACACGTGGAAATAGTTCTCGTTTCAGCATTTTCTTTTGCAGGCAATATGGCATTTGAACCTAAAGATCTTTAAATGAAACAGAATTGACAGAACAAACGTAGAAATTCCGAGCAATCCACCCAGACTCTAAACCCTTTGGTCACAAAAGAAAACATTTCTGACACAACTTTGATAACTGTTTTCTGCTATAATATATTTATAAAAGTCACTGCACGATTGCAATATCATGAAAGAACTTTTCAGAACCAAAAAAAAAACTAATGATATCGATAGCAAAGTCAATTAAGCATAAAGTTTGACTTGTGGCACCCAAAAACACAAACTTTTTACAGCCGAAGGGGGCATTGGAACGAATTGCACAAGGATTAACAGTTCCTGAACCAACTTTCAGGCTTGCAGCTCCCACCGCCCCGCCCCAGGAGAGCAGAGGAGGGAGACTACGACGGACCAATCGAGAGTAGGAAGGATCCCGTTCCTCACCGTTGACGCCCATGTCGGAGACGTTGCTGTCGAGCGAGCAGCGGACAGCCGCGGCCGCGGCCCGGCGCGGCGGCAGCAGGCCCGTCCCTGGCCGCGCCCGGCGCCGGGACGCCAGTGCCGGGGCCAGCGTGGAGGCGGCGGCGGCCACGGAGGCCATGGCGCGGCTGCTCCGAATGGCTAGCAATCGGCAGCGGCGGGGCGGTGGTGGTGGGAATGGGTGGCGGCAGCAGTGGTCGGGACAGTTTGTGTGAGGGCAGGAGTGGCGGGGTTGGAGGGGGGAAGCTGGGAGGGGATGGGGGACGAAGATGCCGTCGCGCAGGATTTTGTCGTGGGCGTCGTGGCAACACCAGGCCGCACCAATGGTGGTGAATACAATACACAACGTTGCAAGCAGGCAAACGGCACTCCACCCTACCATTTCTGCTATGTGCACAACGGCAATCCCCATTATTGTACTTACTTTAGTTAGACCTTCCCCAACGCATGCCTTTTTGCTAGTACCCCAAGTGCCATATAGGATTGAATAAAAAAGCAGGTGCTCTATACTTATTACAATGGTTTGCAGAAGCTATATATACTTAAGGAGAGAGAAGATGGTCCATGCTAAAAAAGAAGAGGGGAGGAAATAAAGGTGATGTATTATGAAATGAAAAAGTTTCTTTGCAAATCATAAGTAGTGATGGTTTGCATTGTGTAAATAGTAGTCTCAATATTTTATAGTTTATATGAATCACTTTATTTTATTAGAATCACTAGAAGTGTTAGCCTCTATTGGTGGTGCCCTTAGGGTCTATTTGGTTCCTGTTGCTAAAGTTTAACTACTAAACTTTAGTCACTTTAGTTACTAAAGTATCAAACAAATTGACTAAAAAAGGAATTAAAGTAGTTTAGTCACATTAGTCAGCCAAGAGTAATTAAAAGTGGGCTAAAGTGTCTGGTGGATAAGGGCCGCTCCTCATTATTGTTGGTCCCCCACCCTGATTTGGCATTCATTAGGGGTAATTTGGTCTTTGTTGAACTGCTTTAATGGCCTTTAGTCACTAGAACCAAACATGAATGACTAAAGTTTAGTCATGGAAAACCAAACAGGACCTTAGTATATATATACTGTAATGGTATTTTGTTTTGTGCCTCCTAATATAGGATCTGTTCGGCGCAGCAACTGCGAGCAGAAGCGCTTTTTTTGAGAAACTGTACGAATAAAAAGAAAGTCTGGTTGAAATAAGCTGGCTTGATCCGGTTTCTACATTTAAATATAAATGAGGATTTTTTAGGAGAATCGTAGCACAAAAAACGTGTCATTTGGCTTCTCATTTTAGCTTGTTTTTGTCATAAACAGCTTATGAGTTGTAGCAAGCCCATAGAGTTTTATTGTGTGTGTTACAATTAATCATTAGGATAATCATCAAGATGCTATGTATGATAAATATGTGCTCATATCCTAAAGCCAATTAATAGATGATGAGTCTGCGGGAGAACATCTATCGTCTAAAGAAATTATATTCGACATGTCTCCCTCCGTTCTAAATTATAAGACATTTTGACTTTTATAGATTCATAGAATTTATTACGCATCTAAATATATATTATGTCTATAAAAACTATTTTTTTTCTCGAATACGCAAAAGATTTATGTATCATTATATTAAGAAAAGTTTGAACATACAAATAACGCGCTTCTGTCGAGCGTCAAAGGAGGTCGACCTAAAACAGCCGTAGCTGGACCATCCTAGCAAAAAGAACTTACGTTTCGATATTACATAAAGAGTAAAGTGCAGCAGCGGTCCCTAAACTTGCGCTGCTGTGTCATCCCGGTCCCTAAACTCGTAAATCGACCATTTAGGTCCTCAAACTTGTTCATCTGTGTCATCTCGGTCCCTAAACTTATTCGGCTGTGTCATTCTGGTCCCTAAACTTGTAAATCGACCGTTTAGGTCCTCAAACTTGTTCAGTTGTGTCATCCCGGTCCCTAAACTTGGTTTTGGATCTCATCTGGGTCCAACTGGGCGATTTAAAAACTTGATATCAAACAATAATTCATAACGTTTTCATATGAACTCAAATGAGGACAAACTTTATATCAAAATTGTAGCCCTCGACGCGATCTACAACTTTGTAGTTGAAAAGTTTTTGAATTAAAACTGTTTAGAGTCTCAAAATATTATTGTATGTTTATAGATTTTGAAATTTCAAATTTCAAATTATCAAACAATCTTGGATATTGATATGGTCTATATGAAAGTTATAGTTCTCAATATTATCTACAACTTTATAGTTGGATTTTTTTTTATTTGAAGTCGTTTATTATTCCAAAATTTAATTGTAAGTTTACAGATTTTGAAATTTAAAATTCAAAATTATCAAATAATCTTAGATATTGAAATGGTCTATATGAAAGTTATAGTTCTCAATATTATCTACAACTTTGTAGTTGAAAA
This sequence comes from Saccharum hybrid cultivar R570, assembly GCA_038087645.1. Lineage (NCBI taxonomy): Eukaryota > Viridiplantae > Streptophyta > Magnoliopsida > Poales > Poaceae > Saccharum > Saccharum hybrid cultivar. The sequence continues at coordinate 2,195,275 of JAQSUU010000347.1, read as the reverse complement.
GTTTTTTATTTGAAGTCGTTTATTATCCCAAAATTTAATTTTAAAATTTTAAATTTTTAAATTTTTAAATTTTTTAAAATTTAAAATTAAATTTTGGGATAATAAACGACTTCAAATAAAAAAAAAATTTCAACTACAAAGTTGTAGATAATATTGAGAACTATAACTTTCATATAGACCATATCAATATCCAAGATTGTTTGATAATTTAAAATTTGAAATTTCAAAATCTATAAACATACAACAATATTTTGGGACTCTAAACAGTTTTAATTCAAAAACTTTTCAACTACAAAGTTGTAGATCGCGTCGAGGGCTACAATTTTGATATAAAGTTTGTCCTCATTTGAGTTCATATGAAAAAGTTATGAATTATTGTTTGATATCAAGTTTTTAAATCGCCCAGTTGGACCCAGATGAGATCCAAAACCAAGTTTAGGGACCGGGATGACACAACTGAACAAGTTTGAGGACCTAAACGGTCGATTTGCAAGTTTAGGGACCGGGATGACACAGCCGAATAAGTTTAGGGACCGGGATGACACAGATGAACAAGTTTGAGGACCTAAATGATCGATTTGCGAGTTTAGGGACCGGGATGACACAGCAGCGCAAGTTTAGGGACCGCTGGTGCACTTTACTCTTACATAAATGAAAAACAACTAATACCAACGCAGCGGTGCAACCTAGGAGGTGGCCTTACGTCTTCGCAGCCGCCTGGATGAACCCAAGAAAGAGTGCATCTAGTGCTTCGACGTTGGATGCAGTCAGGTTGTCGTCGAAGATCCTGTCAAAAGCCTAGAAATGTCAAAACGTCTTATAATTTGAGACTGAGGAAGTAAAAGATATTGAGCACATGCAACTTTAGCATTTTTTTAAGTATGTTTTATGCCAAATAAACTTGTGATATGTAATTGGATGTATAGATAGCTACCATTACAAAAAAAATCATTAGCATGTTGGAGATAAACATTCTTCATGCGTTCCTATTATATAACATTGTTTTTACAACACTATTACTCCCTCCGTCTCTAAATAACTGTCGCTGTTGATGTGTGTGCCACAAATTTGACTCGATTTATATAAAATACGTACAATATTTGTATCTTTAAATAGATTTATTTAAAAAAACTAGATTCAAAGATTTTTTCCAATGATACTAATTATTGACCATAAATATTAATATTTTTTAATATATATTTAGTTAAAGTTATTTCTTGGGAAACGAAAACGACCGATATTCAGATACAGATGGAGTATATAACATTAAACATCTTTAAAAACAAAGCTGTAGACAAGAGCTGCAAGATCGTGGACTTCTGCTTATTGGGGAAACCCCTCCGTGTGGCCGTAGAAGACGAAGATGAATAAAGAAACGACGCGGCAGTTCATAAAGTTTCGGTCGGTAGTGCTCCTTATCGTCTTCCTCCGCCGTTGTGGGTGAAGCACCATGGTCGGCATCTTAACTTTTCCACGCCCAACACCCTTTCCACTAGGAAACTCAATATGTAATCACAACTTTCATACGAAAAATGAATAATCATCATTATACTCTGTATTATTACAACTTTCTCGTATTATTAAAAAAAGGATGTTCATGATCTCTAGGCATCATATAGAAAAGTCGTTCTACTATGATGAATGCAATATTGTACCATACAATTACGGCGCGTTTAGCAGAGCTCTAGCTATAACCAGAACAACTTTGGTTGTGGCTTTCTTGGTAGAGTTGAAGCTATTAAAAAAGTCTGCTGAATAATTTATCATGTCTTGTCATGAAATTGCATAGGGAAAACAAATGTCTAAGATAGCCTTGGCTGACTTGTCGTGCAATTGAACTGTATATGTAATTATGTATGCATATGGTTTTATATTTGAATACATATGAAAAAAAGATATAATATAAATTATTGACAAGCAATGACTGTTATTGCCTTGTTTATATAGTAGTATAGGGTAATGATCCAGTTAACAGAGGCATGATAATCAAAGTACGTATATCAACATCATCACACATATCGTGGTACAATACATTCTTTTTTTTTTAGAATTACACGGTACAACGTAGACGTCCACAATACGCACTCACACTCACCCCTATGAACATACGTACGTAAACCCTACCCCTATGAGCACTTTTGAAGGACTGAGCCGGCAGATCTTGAAATTCACGAAGTCACCACAGACGTCTCGCTGTTGATAGGGACGTTATCTATCACTGAAAGCATAGCGCCGTTAAATCCTAAAATAAATTCAGGAAAATGCGATCACTCATGCCAAGTCGAGGACTTGAACTCGAGTGGACAGGTTCTACCACAAAGAACCTAACCAACTGATCTATGGTCAGTTCGCATTCTTTTTTTTTAATAAAAAAACTGGCCACAGCTAAAAGAGAGATTTTGGTTTGGAGGACATATTGGAGAATCTAAAACATTACTGGGCTGGGGCGACAAAGAGGCCCACGGACGGTAGACCAACATGTTTTAGCTAGGCCTTACAAAATGCCGAGATATCACACACACACACAAAACAAATCAGATATGCCACGTATTTTTCAAAAAAACCAGATATGCCACGTCAGATGAGATATATCTGACGTGGAGGCCTAGCTAAAAATCAGATATGCCACGGACAATTAAATCAGATATTTTCTTAGGAACGGAGGAAATAACCATCACAATTAAATCATTCCTTGTAGTGTATATTGTTGAAAACCGTTATATTTTAAACGTGAAGAGACCTTGCCATCTCAAGTTGTCAAGAAAAATTCAAATATCCTAACACCTAATAAATTCTCCATAGTTTTTCACTTGATACTTGAAAAATAGTTCTTAAAAATTCCCCATTTCCTAAATCAAAAAGAGTTATTTTTGGAGACAAAGTATTTAGTATTATTTGAATAGGCAAGTATACTAGATGCTACCATGCATCTAACATAATTTTCAATGTGTACCTGTCGGTGTTTCGTAAGCCAGACAAGTAAATTTATACGATTGCCGCGCTGCTTTAGGAAGACGAGGGTAACATCCAAAAGATACGAGGATTTATACTGGTTCAAGCTAGAGCCCTACATCTAGTCTCAGAGAAGATCGAGTGCTTGTTTCTCGCTTGAATGTTCTGAAGTTCTTACAATGGGGGTGCAAGAATGGTGGAAGAGGAAGAAGAGCTAGAGCTAGGAGATAAACTGTCTGGAAAGAAGCTCTAGGAGCCCTGCTACGATGGAGAATGAGTGAAATGGTAGAGGATGTGAATCATACCGAGATGGGTGCCCTGATTGTCCTTATATAGAGTTTGGGGCCAGGGTGCATACAATGCAATAGGTTCTCCCGACTGAGGGGTTGCAAGCCTGAGAGAGGGCCTAGCAACTAACTTGACTTGCAAGATACGCCGTCTTGTAGAGCTCGTCCGGATGTGGCTGTCGTCATGGTCTTGTAGCCACGTCGTGGTACGGGCACACGACCCCCTCCTTATGCCTTAGCAACACGGTGCTCGAAGGGCACACGACCTCTCCCTCGTCACGACCCCTAGAAGGAACGGGGAGAGGTCGAGCCTAGCCAAGCGTGCATGTTCTGACAAGAATAAGCATGCCGCACTAACCCAGGAGCAGTCCCCTCGGTCAGGTTAGAAGTCATCCCTGTGCTTCGTCGTGGGACTGGTTACCGTTGCTCAGGGTGCGACGAGCCCGCGAGCGTCTGCTCGTGACGAAGTCGCTGTGATCTTCGGGTCGCAAGTTGATGAGGGCGCTTCTTCAGTGTTTGGTATGGTTGCAGCCGGCGTAGATCGACCTCTCGACTGGCTTTGGGTCGACTCTTGCTGCTCGACATCCTTGGCGGGCCTGTGAGCCCCCGAGTACGTCTTCTTTGTGTCCAGCTCACTGTAGCTTCTGGCCAGGAGGGCCTGTTGAAAGGTCTTAATGGCTAGAGGGGGTGAGTAGCCTATTAAAAATCCTACAAAGTGTGCTAAATAAATTTATCAATATAACAAATAGCGAGATGCGAGTTTTGCTTAGCCTACGGGTTATGTGCAAGCCACCTATCCAATTCACAATTCTAATATATATGTATGCACTCAAACGCACAATTCAAACCGAGAAGGAAGTTACAATTAAAACTAGCAAGCTACTCAAAAGAGCTACTCTAGCAAAACTATCTAGCTAGCAAAGGTAACTAAGAAAGTAATGCGGAGTTGATTTAGGAGGTTATCACGAGGGGCGAAGTATTGAGCCAACCAATATGATCAACAATAAATACCAAGACAACCGAATACCGAGATCAATCAATCACAATATGAAAGTGATGACACAAGATTATCCCGAGGTTCACGTGCTTGCCGGAACGCTAGTCCCCGTTGTGTCCCTCTTCACCACGTGGTTCGGTGGCTAATCGGTCTCACACCGAGCCTCTCAAAAGGTGCCACAAGAACCTACCAAATGGCAAAATATTGCAAATGACACGAGTAATCCACTAATGTTGCCTTTGGCGTTTCACCGAGGTAGGCACAAACCCCTCACAATCACCGGAGGTGGCCAAGAACAATCACCAACTCTTGCCAACGCCTCCAAACTGCTCCAAGCCGTCTAGGTGGCGGCAACCACCAAGAGAAACAAGAATCCCATAGCAAATCAACCACCAAATGCCAACTAGATGCAATCTCACAATGCAAATGCACTTGGATCACTCAATCTCACTTCGAATATGCAAAGAAGCAAGAGAGATGAGTGGAGGGGAGTTGCTTAGCTCAAAGTGCTCACAAGTATGTCAAAGAATACAAGAGTTAGAGCTTTGAGCCGGCCAACGAGTATTTATAGACGTACCCCTTCGAATAGAGTCGTTAGACACTCGAAACCGCTGCAGTCGCGTGGACCGGACGCGCTGGTCGTGCGGACCGGACGCGCGAAGATCGACTGGACGCGCTGGTCCTGTAATGGACCGGATGCGCTGGTCAAGTCGAGCAACGTTCCAACGAATCATCGACCGGACGCGCTACAAGTCGCACCAGACGCCACAGTGCCAGCGTCCGGTTGGAGTCTAGTAAGCTCCCACAATGACCGGACGCGTCTGGTCGGTCGTGACCGCACGCGCCACCACGTTCGATCAAAAAACCGAAACACGCGCAAACTCTGAGCACTGACCGGACGCGTCCGGTCACACAGAGACCGCGTCCGGTCCAGCGTTCGGTCACCTCTATGACCTCCGTTAGCCTCCGTTTGATTCACCCTTTCACATAAGAGCTAGACTAAGTATGTGTGTCACTTTAGCACATGTTTTAGCTCGTGAAACAACATGTGACAACGCCTCCAAATCTCGACATTGGCGTAAAGGAAAATAGGCATTTCAATTCCTCGAAAACGCCTGAATCCCGCCGAGCAAGCTCGGCGGGAGGGAGAGAGGACCCCAAACCCTCTCTACCGCTCAAACTCCAACGCCATCGCAAATGTGCTAACACCACCAAGTGATCACGTCATGTGTGAGTGTGTTAGCATTTTCACAATCATTTTTCGAGGCGTTATTAGTTCTATCCAAATGCATATGATTATGAAATGCACACCTAGAGGCACTTAGGAGTTCAATAGCCGCATCATTCCCCTCTTTATAGTACGACTATCTATCCTATAATGTAACCACACCCACTATGTGTCTTGGTTACTAAAACACAACCCTTAAGCATATACCTTTGCCTTGATCACGTAGGGTTGCATCCAAATCCAAATATGGCCATCATGATCACCATGTCCATCTTGCCACCAACCTTGGAATGTACTAATCCTCATATGCTATATACAACTTAGGCATAGGATTAGTACTTAGGCATTGTCACTAATTATCAACACCAAACATAGAGCTTTCAATCTCTCTCCTGTTGGTAATTAGTGACAACCCTTTTACAAAGATATTATGATAGAATTTTGATTGAACTCATGTCACATTGTTCCTTACTACTATCCCATCTTGATCTTGCTTGTTGCGAAAGACCCATTTTGTTCCAATAATATTGTGATCACTAGGTCTCTCAACTAATTCCCAAACTTCATTTCTCTTAAAGTTGTTGAGCTCTTCATGCATTGCATTTACCCAATCCGGATCTCTCAATGCTTTATCAATGTCCTTGGGTTCTTCCATTGACACAAAAGAAGAGTGAGCACAAAATGATGCCAATCTTGATCTAGTTTGAACTCCCCTTTGTATGTCACCAATGATGGAATCCAATGGATGGTCTCTTGCAATGTTAGTTGGTTGAAGCACTTGGACTTGATTGTTTGGATGTTGATGTTGATCATGAGTTAGAGATGATGAACTAGCCACTTGTTGATCTTGTTGCACTTGAGATGATGTACTAGCTTAATTTTGCATTAGAGAACCACTAGCTTGAGTGATTGGACTTTGGAGCACTTGATCTTTGTAGTCATCCACATCAATCACTTACTTTGGTCTAATATCACAAATATCCATTTCTTTCATAGCATTGGTCAATTGAGTTCCTCTCACATCATCCAAGTTATCTTCCTCATCTTGAGAGCCATTTGTTTCATCAAACTCAACATCATGAACTTCCTCAAGTAAACCACTAGCCAAATTCCAAACGTACTCTATAAGCTTTGCTAGTAGTTGAGTAACCAAGTAGAAATCCTTCATCACATTTCTTCTCAAACTTGCTTAATCTAGTGCCCTTCTTCAAGATGTAGCATTTGTAACCAAATACCCGAAAGTATGCAATGTTGGGCTTTCTTCCATTTAAGATCTCATATGGTGTTTTCTCTAAGAACTTGTGGCAATGGAGGCGGTTGTTATAGAAGCAAGCCGTGTTGATGGCTTCGGCCCAAAATGAATGACTCACATTATACTCATTCAACATTGATCTTGCCATATCAATCAAGGTTCTATTCTTTCTCTCAACTAGGCCATTGGATTGAGGTGTATACTTGGCAAAAAATTGATGCTTGATTCCAAGCTCATCACATAGCTCATCAACTCTTGTATTTCTAAACTCACTTCCATTATCACTTCTCACTTTCTTGATTGTGGTCTCAAACTCATTTTGTACTCTCTTGATAAACTTCTTGAATATGTCAAATACATCACTCTTGTCCACAAGAAAGAATACCCATGTGTATCTAGTAAAATCATCCACAATCACAAAGCCATACTTGTTGCCACCAATGCTTGTGTATGTAGTTGGACCAAATAGATCCATGTGCAACAACTCAAATGTCTTGAAAGTACTCATAATGCTCTTCAATGGATGAGTGTTGCCCACTTGCTTTCCGGCTTGGCATGCACTACATAGCTTATCCTTCTCAAATATGGCATCCTTCAAGCCTCTAACTAAGTCATGCTTCACTAACTTATTCAATTGCTTCATGCCAACATAACCAAGTCTTCTATGCCATAACCAACCCATACTTGATTTAGTGAGCAAGCATGTTGAAAGTTGAGTGTCACTAGCATTGAAATGAACCAAGTATAGATTCTCATATCTAAAGCCCTTGAAGATCAAATTAGAGCCATCAACACTAACTATCTCCACATCATCAACACCAAAGATGCACTTGAAACCGAGATCACACAATTGAGCAACCAAGAAAAGATTGAAATTCAACTTTTCAACTAGGAGCACATTGGAAATGCTATGATCATTTGAGATTGCAATCCTTCCAAGAGCCTTCACATCACCCTTGCTATTGTCACCAAATGTGATATTATCAATGCCACTATCATTTGATTTGAGAGAGTTGAACATTCTTGAATCACCGGTCATATGTTGAGAGCACCCACTATCAAGCACCCAATGCCTTCCTCCGGCCTTGTAATTTACCTACAAAACAAATTAATGTCTTTTAGGTACACATACTTGCCTGGGTCCTTGGATGTTAGTAACTAAGCTCTTTGGTACTCAAATGGCCTTCTTCTTTGGACCCACAATTGGTGTACCAACAAACTTAGCTTGCACACTCTTATCACCCTTGGTAAGAACATAACAAGAATCAAAAGGAATGCAATCAATTTTAGCATAAAACTTGTTGTTGTTCTTGTTCATTTTATTAAAATTAATCTCTAGATGCCCAACTTGCTTGCATCTATTGCAATAATGACCATTGCTCTTCACAAAGCGAGGCTTTGGAGTAGCAAAGGCCGTCTTGCCCTTCTTGGGAGTATAGCCCAAACCCTCTTTGTTAAGAGAGAACCTTTGGCTACCCAAGCATTTTAGCAAGCAGGCATCCCCACCATAGGCATTGCCTAATGCGCGGGTGAGATCATCCACCTCTCTCTTGAGAGTCTCATTCTCAACCATAAGTGTTGTATCACAAGTAGTAGAGGTAGAGTTGGTTGTGGTGGATGATGATGAGCTACATGAAGCATTAGTAGGACCAACAAATAAAGAATCATCAATAATATCACATGTTAGTCCAATATCACAAGTGACAATCACTTGCTCCTCCTTTGCTTCCTTCATGAGCTTCTCCAACTTGAGGTCCTTTTCCTTGATGAGCTCAAGTAGAGTGGAGTGAGCTTCCTTAAGCCTAGTGTGAGCAACTTCAAGGTCCTCATGGTCTTCCTTTAGACACTCATAAGAGGCCTCTTGCTCATCAAAGGATTTCCTAAGAGCTTTGAGCTCTTGTTCAATTCCTTTGCACTCCTTACTCTTTTTGAGAGCAACAAGCTCCTCCATCAAGGCATCATTTTCATTGCTCTTAGCAATGAGCTCTTGTTCCAAGATTTTGTACTTCTTGGTTGTCCTCTTGTAGCCCTTGCTCATTTGATCTATTATGCCTAATAGATCATCCTTGGAGTAGTCCTCATCCTCCTCATCATCACTCCTACAACCATCACTAGCACAAGAATCATCATCACTATCATCATATTTTACCTTAGTAGGCTTGGCCATAAGGCATGTCGATGTAGTGTCGAAGATGGATGGCTTGTTGGAGAGAGCAATGCTTGCAAATGCTCTCCGGACGGGCTTCTCATCATCACTTGAGCTTTCATCATCATCATCATCATCATCGGAATCATCACTATCCCAAGTGACCACATAACCACCACCCTTCTTCTTCTTGTTGAATGTGAAGCTCTTCTTTGCTTTCTTCTCCTTCTCTTTCTTATCCTTCTTGTTTTTCTTGAGCTTCAAGTCCCCATTATGAAATCTCTTATCTTCATAGGGGCAATCCGCCACTATGTGATCGGGGCTATTGCAATTGTAGCAAAGGATCTTTGCTTTCATAGTGTCTCTCCTCTTCCTTGCCCCATATCCTTTCTTCTTCATGAACCTCCCCATCTTGTGCACTAGGAGGGCCATGGTCTCCTCATCGAATGGATCATCATCATCGCTCTCCACCTTGCTCTTGCCCTTAGAAGATGAAGCCTTGAATGCAATGGGCTTCTCTTGCTTGACCTTGATATCCTTCTTCTCTTCTACCTCATCTTCATCATCATTGTATTGGGCATCGGTCATTATATCTTCAAGCACATCGGTTGGTTTGACCTTGTCCAATCCCTCTCTAAAGATCATTCTTCTGAAGGTAGCAAACTTTTTGGGTAAGCACATCAAGAACTTGTGTGAGAAGTCCTTGTCCTCAACCTTCATCTTAAAAGTGAAGAACTTGTCCTTGAGCATATATAGCTTGGCACTCTTTACCGTTGAAGTGCCCTCATATGTTTCTTCTAGCCTTGTCCATACCTCACTTGCCTTCTCAAGATCCTTGATTTGCTCAAAGACCTTTGCATCAAACCCATGGTAGAGAGTGTTGAGAGCCATAGTGTTGCATTGGTTGTTGATGCGGTCATTGTTGGTGAGGTTATCAGGATCAATGATAGCATAATCATGATGTGTCACTTCCTAAACCTTCTCATGAATAGAGCCAAGGTATTGCTTCATCTTTCTTTTCCAATGATCAAAAGATGAGACACCATCAAAGAATGGAGGCTTGCCCCCGACATGGTTGAACATGACTTGAGCTATCTTACACCGAGGTTGTTAAGCCTTGCAAACGGTGACCACGGCTCCGATACCACTTGAAAGGTCTTGATGGCTAGAGGGGGATGAATAGCCTATTAAAAATCCTACAAAGTGTGCTAAACAAATTTATCAATATAACAAATAGCGAGATGCGAGTTTTGCTTAGCCTATGGGTTGTTTGCAAGCCACCTATCCAATTCACAATTCTAATATATATGTATGCACTCAAACGCACAATTCAAACCGAGAAGGAAGTTACAATTAAAACTAGCAAGCTACTCAAAAGAGCTACTCTAGCAAAACTATCTAGCTAGCAAAGGTAACTAAGAAAGTAATGCGGAGTTGATTTAGGAGGTTATCACCGAGGGGCGAAGTATTGAGCCAACCAATATGATCAACAATAAATACCAAGACAACCGAACACTGAGATCAATCAATCACAATATGAAAGTGATGACACAAGATTTATCCCGAGGTTCACGTGCTTGCCGGAACGCTAGTCCCCGTTGTGTCCATCTTCACCACGTGGTTCGGTGGCTAATCGGTCTCACACCGAGCCTCTCAAAGGTGCCACAAGAACCTATCAAATGGCAAAATGTTGCAAATGACACGAGCAATCCACTAATGTTTCATTTGGCGTTTCACCGAGGTAGGCACAAACCCCTCACAATCACCGGAGGTGGCCAAGAACAATCACCAACTCTTGCCAACGCCTCCAAGCTGCTCCAAGCCGTCTAGGTGGCGGCAACTACCAAGAGAAACAAGAATCTCGCAGCAAATCAACCACCAAATGCCAACTAGATGCAATCTCACAATACAAATGCACTTGGATTACTCAATCTCACTTCGAATATGCAAAGAAGCAAGAGAGATGAGTGGAGGAGAGTTGCTTAGCTCAAAGTGCTCACAAGTATGTCAAAGAATACAAGAGTTAGAGCTTTGAGCCGGCCAACAAGTATTTATAGATGTACCCCTTCGAATAGAGTCGTTAGGCACTCGAAAGTGCTGCAGTCGCGCTGACCGGACGCGTGAAGATCGACCGGACGCGCTGGTCCCGTAACGGACCGGACGCGCTGGTCAAGTCGAGCAACGTTCCAACGAATCATCGACCAGACGCGCTGCAAGTCGCATCGGACGCCACAGTGTCAGCGTCCGGTTGGAGTCCAGTAAGCTTCCACAACAACCGAACGCGTCCGGTCGGTCGTGACCGCACGCGCCACCACGTTCGATCAAAAAACCGAAACACGCGCAGACGCTGAGCACTGACCGGACGCGTCCGGTCACATAGAGACCGCGTCCGGTCCAGCGTTCGGTCACCTCTGTGACCTCCGTTCGCCTCCGTTTGATTCACCCTTTCACATAAGAGCTAGACTAAGTATGTGTGTCACTTTAGCACATGTTTTAGCTCATGAAACAACATGTGACAACGCCTCCAAATCTCGACATTGGCGTAAAGGAAAATAGGTATTTCAATTCCTCGAAAACGCCTGAATCCCGCCGAGCAAGCTCGGCGGGAGGGAGAGAGGACCCCAAACCCTCTCTACCGCTCAAACTCCAACACCATCGCAAATGTGCTAACACCACCAAGTGATCACGTCATGTGTGAGTGTGTTAGCATTTTCACAATCATTTTTCGAGGCGTTATTAGTTCTATCCAAATGCATATGATTATGAAATGCACACCTAGAGGCACTTAGGAGTTCAATAGCTGCGTCATTCCCCTCTTTATAGTATGACTATCTATCCTATAATGTAACCACACCCACTAGGTGTCTTGGTTACTAAAACACAACCCTTAAGCATATACCTTTGCCTTGATCACGTAGGGTTGCATCCAAATCTAAGTGTGGCCATCATGATCACCATGTCCATCTTGCCACCAACCTTGGAATGTACTAATCCTCATATGCTATATACAACTTAGGCATAGGATTAGTACTTAGGCATTGTCACTAATTACCAACACCAAACATAGAGCTTTCACATGTGCGTTCCGATGTTTGAGCCCTTGTGGCGTGATGACGTTGTGATCATCGCGTTCCCACCTCTAGGTGCGGTTGCTGCTCTCAACGAGGAGCTGGCGTGGCCTGTCGCTGCGGAAGAGGGTTCTGAGTGCAACGCAGTTTGGTTTGCTCGACGCAGCATGTGGTGTGCTCAAGGGGCCCTCTTCCTCGGATGCATGCGCCTCCGAGTGATAGCTGATAGTTTGCGCGGACTTGTTGTACGGCTTGCTCGTCATGCTAGGGTGGATCCCGGTTCTGGGTTTTGGGTTCGGCCCCGCGTGGCGTGGCGTCGCCCAGCCACCGGGTCACTAGCGGCGACGTCGTGTGGCGGCGGGTAGTTCCGTCGTTCGTGTGTGCCCTGGCTTGTTGCGTTCCACCGGCGGTGGCGACGTTGTCCGGGGCATGGCTCTACCATAGGGTATTGTTTTTCCACGTGGCGAGTCTGGACTGGTGAAGGGTCGAGATGGCGGACTAGAGGGGGGTGAATAATCCTTTCTAAAACTTAATCACGCCGGCTAACCGAAACAAATGCAGAATTAAAACTATTGGTCTAGCCAAGAGTACACCCCTCTATCTATAACTTTAGCACCTTACAAAAGATCCTAACCAAGCAAAAAAGGTGCCTTCCTAGCAAGAGCTCACCTTAACAATTCTAGCTTACAAGGTCACACAAACCTATGCAACTAGTACTTCAAGCATCAGGGAGCTCCTACACAATTCTAGTAAGCAAAAGCACAAAACTCCTAGGCTCACTAGCAATGCTCAATAACAAAGAAACCAATGCCAAATTAGAGAGTACAAATTACTTAGCTACACAAACTAAACAATGTGACTAACAAGGTTACACAAACCGGATTAGCCACGCAAAGGGGATACTTCTAGCTACACAAGCAAGAAGATATCTAGCTAGCTACACAAGCACAACTAGAAATAAGAGCAACTACACAAGCAAGATATATATGAAAGTAAATACAAGCTTGTGTTGTACGAAGGCAAACCACCAAGAAGATGAGAAACAATGTTGACACAGTGATTTTTCTCCCAAGGTTCACTTGGTTGCCACCAAGCTACGTCCCCGTTGTGTCGATGAACACTTCGTGGTTCGGTGACTAATCGGTATCCACAACCAAGCTCTCCCAAAGAGCACCGCAAGAACCCACCATCAAGTGTGGTAGCTCAATGACACGCTCAAGTAGAGTTGCTCTTCGCGATCCCCGCGGGGTGAGCACAATCCCCCACACAAAGCTTCTCCGGAGCCTCGCACAATCTTCTTACGAGCTTCGATGGAGCCACAAGCCACCAAGCCGTCTAGGAGGTGGCAACCTCCAAGAGTAACAAACACCATCGGCTTGCAACTCGAACACCTAGTGCCACTCGATGCAATCTCACGATGCAACGCACTAGAATCACACTCACTCGCAATCGATTCACACTCTTGCAAGCACAAGTGAGTTAGAGGCTCTCCTAGCACTCCCAAAGCATAGGCACTATGTCCCAAGGGTGCCAAGCGCTAGCCAAGGCCAGCCACCACTTCTATTTATAACCCCACAAATGATTAAAAGCGACTAGTCTCTTCTAACCAAAATAATCGTACATCTCGTTTTTCAAGGTGACAAACTTTTTGAAACTTACTTATTTGTACAAAATATTATTAATATTTGTATCTCATATATTATGAAAATATATTTTATTATTAATTTAATGATACTTATCATGCATTAAAATTTTTATATAATTTTTAAACTAAAAAACAATTTCACAAATATCGATACTACTAAATCTATTCTAAATTATAGTTTGTTTGACCTTTTTAATATCAACTTTGACCACTCATCTTATTCAAAAATTTATGCTAAATATCACTTCTTTTGTTATGGCTTACTTTATTAATAAAAGTTCTTTAAGAATGATTTAAATTTGACTATATTTATATAAATTTTTTGAATAAGACGAGCGTCCAAATTTGAGGTCAATGGATTATAATTTGGAACGGAGGCATCGCCGGAGCGCAGCAGGCGTCCCAGGACTCCCAACCAAAAACCCCACGGGGCACACGGACGGGAACGGGAGCCGTGTCCACCAAAGTAAGCTTCCCCATCCCCGTGCCGCGCTCGCAGTCTCGGCTCGCATGGACTCCGCCGCGGCGGCGGCGGCGGCGCCGGTGCTGCTGGTGACGAACGACGACGGGATCGACGCGCCGGGGCTCCGCTTCCTCGTCGACCAGCTCGTCGCCGCGGGGCGATACCGCGTACTCGTCTGCGCGCCCGACACGTAAATGCCCTCTCTCCCCATCTGCTACTCGCTCCCTTGCGATTCCTTGCTTGCGTGGTTGTTTGATCGGTGCCTTGCGTAGATTCTGTGGAAGGATCACGAGATTTGCCTCGAGAGGATGTAGTAGGCTAGGGAACTAGAATTGTGAGGGCAATTTTTTTTTTACCCCTTCTGGCATTCTCGCCCAGAAGACGAAGCAGAGGAATTTGGGATAACAGATTTCTATTTGGCGAATAACTATCACCTATTCTCTGAATAAAATAAAATAATTGTTTTCTAGAATTTCTGGATGTGTCTGATGTTCTCCCTGTTGATCATTGCCTCATTGGTATGAAATCGTGGGGGCTAATTTTGCTGTAAATAAACAAATTAAGGAACAGGAAAGACAAGCTTGTCCTTGAGAAGCAAAACTTATTAATTAATCCTGTTTTCCTGCGATGTTTTTGGGCATGGCTAAAGTTTTTTCTTTTAGTAAAAATGAAACAGTGACCATTCCTTCTTATATATGATTAATCCAAAAAGCAGTTTGGAAGAAACAAATAACTACTACTTATGCGTTGAGCGTTGTGTTTGGGAGCATCAGCTTTGCCAGTTGCTGTTGGCACAACATGGAATCGGTCCTTGTCGTGGAATATTTTTCACCCATTAGCTGCAAATGCACCATCCAAGATTCCAAGTTGCCGATTTGTTTTCAACGAAAAGTGTCTTTGTGGGACTACTGTGATGCAAAAGCAATGATATGGGTGTGCCTAAATCAAAGGGAAGAAAAGAGATGCAATTACAATTCATTTAG
Organism: Saccharum hybrid cultivar R570; assembly: GCA_038087645.1. Lineage (NCBI taxonomy): Eukaryota > Viridiplantae > Streptophyta > Magnoliopsida > Poales > Poaceae > Saccharum > Saccharum hybrid cultivar. The sequence continues at coordinate 2,180,254 of JAQSUU010000347.1, read as the reverse complement.
TTAATATTTTTTTTCACAGTAATGGTGATTTGTCATTTAACCTTATTATAAACATGGTTGCTCGGAAGGAATCTGGAAAAAAAAAGAGTGCTGTTATTTATTCATGTCAAAAAGGAAAGACCATCTTTGGTCTTTAATTAATTGTAGTTGGCCAAGGGTCATGCTCATCCTATGGCACCAATCCTCTTCCTAACTCTTTTATTTTTGTCTACTTTTCATCAAAATGCAGAGACAAATCGGGTGTGAGCCACTCCATCTCATGGCGCACTGCACTCCGTTGTAAACGTGTTGATATAACAGGTGCTACAGCATTTGGAGTTTCAGGTTTGTCTGCATATGAGCTTTCCCATATAAGACATTTGGAATCATATTAATTTAAAAGACATTGCTTGTTGGATGCTGATGGTATCTCCTAACAATGCTAGGAACTCCTGCTGACTGCGCTTCTTTAGGCATCTCTGGAAAGCTCTTTGATGGTTTGGTTCCTGATCTGGTGAGTTTTGAAGTTTCTTCATACATACACCAGAAATTCATTCTGTACTTTTATTTATACTCTGATTACTAATAGTTTCTTTGTTTAACTCTAGTCTGTCATGACTAATAGCTGAGCCCCTATCTATTCTGTATGATCCTTAATGCAGGTACTTAGTGGAATCAACATTGGAAACAATTGTGGGTACCATGTGTAAGTATCTCTGTCGGTACAGACATGATCTTAAAAACATATTGCTAGAGTTAAGAAGTCCTTTAAATTATATGTTGAAAATTGTAACAACTAATTAGCAATGTTTTCTGATCGGCCGATTAATCGCGATTAATCATGATTAATCGTCATGATCGGTACTTAGCACTCGATTAGGCCCTTCGATTAGATCAGAGCGATCAGAAACCTGATCGTCCGATTAATCGTCGATTACTCGCGATTAATCGTCCGATTAGGTCTATGGCTCAATCAGCAGTAAATAGATAGATGCGCTGCTTCACTTACTGGGCTAACATATTGGAGGCTGGGACATCAATATGGAGTCAGATCTCATAGGTAGGTAACCAACTAAAAATATGGTCTTGATGCTCGATGTCTACTATATAAATATATAGTATATGGTATATATACCATACATATATGATATATAGTCCTGCTATATGCTGGACGATTATATGGACGATTAGACCGATCAGAGGCCGATTAATCGTCCTGATCGGTACCAGACCAATTAGGAACGATAAGCCGATCAGAAAACATTGCTAATTAGATTACTAGTGTTCGAACAAATAATGGTAACACAACTTACTTCCCGATTAAAATAGGACTTCATCAAGGGTCAGCCTTGAGCCCGTACCTCTTTGCTTTGGTAATCGTTGAGGTTACCAGGAACATTCAAGGGGATATCTCTTGGTGTATGTTGTTCGCTGATGATGTAGTGTTAGTAGGCGAAAGCCAGGCGGGAGTAAATAGGAAACTAGAGTTGTGGCGGCAGACCCTTGAGTCTAAAGGTTTTAGATTAAGCAGAACTAAAACCGAATACATGAGATGTGACTTTGGCGGAGCTGCACAGGAGGGAGATGTGAGTTTGGAAGGTCAAGTAGTGCCTAAGAAGGACATCTGTCGTTATTTAGGATCGATGAGATGGAGATATTGATGCGGACGTTAGCCATAGAATCAAAGCAGGGTGGATCAAGTGGCGACAAGCTTCTGGCATTCTTTGTGACAAGAGGGTACCACAAAAGCTAAAAGGCAAGTTTTATAGAACGGCGATTAGACCGGCTATGTTGTATGGAGCAGAATGTTGGCCTACAAAGATTCGTCATGTTCAACAACTGAGTGTTGTAGAAATGCGTATGTTGCGATGGATTTGTGGTCACACAAGAATGGACCGAGTTAGGAACGATGATATACGTGACCGCCTAGGGGTAGCATCAATTGAAGAAAAGCTTATTCAACATCGGTTAAGGTGGTTTGACCATGTCCAAAGGAGACCTTCAGAAGCACTAGTGCATTGCGGAGTCCTAAGCCAAGCTAATAATGTGAGGAGAGGTAGAGGTAGACCGAAATTGACATGGGGGGAGGCAATAAAAAGAGATTTGAAAGTTTAAGATATACCATGTTTGAATATGAGTGCATGGAAAGCAGCTATTGATGTGCCTGAACTGTGACTAGGGGCTCTTCGTGGGTTTCAACTCTAGCCTACCCCAACTTGCTTGGGACTGACAGGCTTTGTTGTTGTTGTTAGGTTCAGAAAGAAATATATGTATATTGCAATGACTCATGAGTGTTTTTGTGCTTTTATTTAATTTGCAGCATTTATTCTGGAACAGTTGCTGGTGCTAGGGAGGCATTCTTATATGGGATTCCTGCAATATCTATGTCATATGATTGGTATGCAAAGTTTTTCTTCATTGTTTTCATCTGCAGTGTTAAAACCGCTTTCTTCACACTCAGCAGCTACTTGTTATTTGGTGACAAAAATATCTATATGTTGAATCCTTTGTAAGTATCTCATCAGCTGCTTGTTTAAGAAGATGGTTAACAGTCATTGCATACTCTGTTGTGTGCTTTCAATTTCTGTTGACTCCTTTGAAGTGTTTGGCAAATGCTGTGATACAATCTAATCTAAAATATAAAACATAGAACTACTTCTAATATAGAAGCAGTTGACTGATATCTGGTGTACCAGCTGCTTAATTATCTTTTTTTCCTTTCGGGAAGCCAGTTGTTTGGCCAATGGTTGATATAGAAAATGGATTGACCAATGACTGTAACTTTTGATATTTGGTGATACCAGGTGCCTAATTATCTTTATTCCTTTTGGGAAGCCAGTTGTTTGGCCAATGGTTGATCTAGAAAATGGACTGACCAATGACTAACTTTTGTGTGTGACTGTGTGCGCATATGTGGAATTACTATGTTTCTTCTTCTCAGGAAATTGAACTAATTCCAGTTTCATATGAACCTTAATAATCCTATGTTCTGATTATACGAATACCTCAGGCTTCTTTGCAATTTCAGTAGATATCAGGACCACAGATTTCATATAGCTTCTACTAGTGTTTATTTATAAAAACCCTAAAAGTCGATTTCAATGTAGACGTGCTCAATATTTGGTTACACCATCTCTCAGCCATGTCCTTCCATTTGCTGAATCTATGCCAGTCAGTCAAAAAGTGAACTCTGTTTGGTCTCCCAATTGTACAGGGTTGCGGGTCGGAGCAGTGTTAATGACCTCAAGGTGTCTGCAGAGGTCTGCATGCCTCTGATAAATGCTATCGTGACTGAGATCAAGAATGGGACTTATCCTCAAGGATCATTCTTGAATGTAGATGTACCAACAGATGCTGCACACCACAAGGTAAATCTCCAACAGTAATCTGAATTATACTTTTGGATTACAATTTTAAAACTTGTATAGTGGAAGCAAATCTAAATACATTGATGAACTATGGAGCATGGTCCAGGACCTGTCAAAGTCCAAGATTTTGATATTTCTGCTGAGTTCCACTTATCGTTCAATGTTAATGCATTTTGCCTCTAGAAAATCTTTAAAATACTTTTGCCCCCTTTTTTGTTTATGAACAGATTGAATATCTAAATATTTTTTAAATTTGTCATCAATAGGGCTACAAAATTACAAAACAAGGAACATGTATGGCCAGAATTAGTTGGGAGCAAACAGTTTACAAGAAGCCAGCAGTAGAAAGTTACCAGACAGCAAACATGGATGTTGATGGCGAAAAGGACAGCGAACTAGTTACTTCAGAAAATGACCTACTGTTTAAGAGAGTGGTAAGTTAGCATTTCCAAACTTCATGCTAATCTGCCAATCACATTTGAACTTCATCTGATAGATAGCCTTTAAGGAAAATAGTTTGTTAAGATAAAAACCTATTGTGCCCCAGAAAATTAGAATTGAATTGATCATTCTGTTCACTTTTCTGATGTTCAACATAACGGTCTGATGTAGCCTGCTTTTAAGCTATTAACTTTAGATGGGTGTTGCATTACTGATATGATATTACACACTTTTATATGGGGAGTAGCTATATACATAAACGATAGCTGTTTGTCTGTCATTATGGATCTCTGGACATTTTGTTGTTCCTCTTTTATGCTAGCTTGCTAAAAACATCTCACTTTACGAATTAAAATGGATGAGTTAATGCATGTTAATAGTTTTTGTTGTTGGAATTCCATACAGATTGTAGGGAGAAGTTCCGATGGAGTGGAAGGAGAGGAAATGGACCACAATTCCCTAGTTGATGGATATGTAAGAATGACCTATCTACCATACGACTTCCATTTTCTTGCAGAACATATCTTCTAATACATATATCTTGTTTATTCCAGATCACCGTTACTCCTTTGGGTGCTCTTTCCCGCACAGAACCAGATGCCATACCCTATTTCAAAGCTTGCGTCTCACGTCTGGTTGACAATTTCTCTTCTCTTGGCCCTTCTTTTTCTAGAAGCGGAGTAGGATGAGCCTAATAAAGCTGTTTATTTAGCACCATGATCAAATTTCATGTTGCTTTTCCTAGTCCATCGACCTTGTCACCATACATGGGCAATATTGCCATTCTTGCTGCCTGAATGTTATGATCACAGCCAGCACATATTCTGCTTCATAGCTTACGTCAGAATTATGCATTCACAAAGAGATGCCCTGCTTCTTCACCCTGCTTCTGACTCTTCTTTGTGATGCTTCCCAGTGACCAGGATGCTTACCAGACCGGCCAGACAGGACCTCCTGATGTCATCGCTTGCCCACAGAGTAGCGAATAATCTACATAATATCAAGCATATTATTCGATGTTATTCAAATTACTGCCACACTATTTAGTAACGATAATTCATATTTTTTGTGGCATGTATTCATGAAATAACTCAGTTTATTGTAACTATGCTTCATCAATAATTCAAAGTTTTTGTAATTCCATGGCTTCGTTTTAGAACTATTATACTTAGCTGTTAGCTCGTCATTATAGCCCATTTTTTTTTAGATAAAGGATATAAATCCGGCTTCATCTATCCACAGATAGAATCAGGCCAATTATTACAAAACCAAACTCGCACCCAATTCAATTGCAAAGAACTTATAATCACTTACTCGACTAAGGAAATAATTAAAATATTCTTGACTAAACAAATCCAAGATGCCTTTGCGCGAGTTAGCCATGGGAACTAAAGAATTCTAAAGCCGATGTCTCTAGGTGTTGTGCCACATAGATCATCTGATAGTAATAAATATAAGATTTAACCAATCACGCTTCACTCTGGCAATCATATCTTTTTTGGAGAAAAAAATGACCAAACTAACCCCGAGGATTGTCTCAAGCAAAAGTAACAGAGGTGAAATAGAATTTAAAGAGTAGTTAGCGCTAAGACGAGCTGCACCGGGAACGGTACGTGCACACGGTAAGAGACAGATCAGCATATAGCGTTGAGAAAGTGCCGCAGCGGGTACGTAAAACCGAATGGTAAACGCAGGACGCATGCTATTCTTAGCGCGGTAGCGGGCGCCCTGCAAGAGCTGCACGTTTGGGAGCACGGCGCGCGCACGGGCATGAAAGACACTATGCGTCTAGGAAAGCGTGTCCAACCTTTTTCCATATATAAAAAATGTTATAACTCACAAACCAAAACACCAAATTAAATTCCGATTACACCATTAAATTCGTGACAATAAATTCTTCATAACAAGATGTCATATGGATATATTTAGATAAAGTGACAAGTGGACCCCACAGTGAATAGAGGATGATATAGATGATAGATGGATGCGGAAAAACTGTATATTTTATGGTGACTATGATGAAATATTCCTTTTAGAGGATGAATATAGATGTCCATGAGGCTATCCACACTTATGGACCTCTATATTCATCCTCGATATGTCCTAGTCAGCAAGATTCTCTCCTCTATACTCAATTCTCCCGCACCCATCCATCCTCTATATCATCATCTATCCACTCTATCCACTGTGGGACCCACTTGTCACTTTATCTAAATATATCCATGTGTGATCTAGTTTTGAAGGATTTATTGAGATGAATTTAATGGTGCAATCGAAATTTATTTTGGATTTTTGGTTTGTGAGTTATAACATTTTTCCCTTTGTTTAGCTAGTGGGGCCCGCCACTACCCACTATAGAGTAAGCACTGTACTACTCTAAATATAGAGTGAGAGAAAGGATAGAGTATCGTTTTAGAGTACCCAGTGCATCAATTTTTACTCTATATTCATATTCTTAAGCTTTAGAGTATCCTTTAGAGTACCCACTGCGGTCTGAGTGCGGATAGTCTAAGAAAGGCATTAGGCTATCCGCACTCTTCATCTTCTAAATTCATCCTCTAAAAGGAATATTCCGTCCTGATCATCGAGATTCTCTTCTCTATATTAGAGCATCTCCAAGAGTTTGCCAAATCAACTTGGCATCCATCTATTTTTGGCAAAACAGGAAAAATTGTGCTCCAACAGTTTGGCATCCAACTTGGCAAATTTTAGCAACTTGGTAAATCTCCCCCTCCACGCGCATATTTGCGCGCTGAGCGCGAGCGCGCATCCGGCTTCGCGTGCGGGGCTCTTCGTTCGCTTAGCGGGGCTCTTCGTTTCTTAGCGGGGCTCTTCGTCCGCTTAGCGGACCTCTTCTTATTTTACCAAGTTCAAATGGCAAACTCTTGGAGAGAGTCTATTTTTTCACTTGCCATATATTTTAGCAAGTTACCAAATCACGATATTTGCCAAGTGAATTTTGGCAAACTCTTGGAGATGCTCTTACTTTCTCCTGCACTCATCATCCTCTATATCTCATACTCTATATCAACTACCAACAGTGGGGCCCACATGTTTCTGAATAAATTTTATCTAAATATATCCGTGTGAGATCTTGTTTTGAAAGATTTATTGTAACAAATTTAACGATGCAATCGGAATTTTATTTGAGTTTTTGGTTTGTGAGTTATAACATTTTTAGTTATACGTAATTCAGTGGGGCCCACCGTTGCATGTTTTTGTCCTTTCTCTCCCGCGTGCTGTCGCCTAGACTGTGTGCGCGGCAGCGTTGCCCGTGGGTCCTCCGCTCGATGGCGTACGTCCTGCAAGCCGCTGAATTTGGCGGACATCTCGGTCATCCGGTAGTGTAGCGCATCATATACAGGAGCCACTGCAACTGCCTTGTCCGCTATATGCTACTTCAGTGTGATTTACAGGATGTAAGTGCAGATAGCCTTATGGGAGATGTGCATCAGGAAGATGTTGCGAGAAGAAGTGTGAGGTCTAGAATTTAAAGAGGAAGACACTATATTCTGTTCTGTACCTACTACTTGCAGATTTATGGCATACAGGACCAAAAATATCCCTCTCCAAAAGATGAATTTTACATTAGACATTGCGCCCAAAACGTAAGACGTTTTCTAGGACTGTTGTACAACATATACTCTGTCCTAGAAAAAAAATATAATTGTGTTAATTCAAATCATCTTTAGTTGCCTTGAAAAAAATCGTCTTTAGTTGGACTGAATTTTTATAAAAATATGCTAATATCTATAATTTCAAATACATATTATTAGATTATTAATCATAAAATATATTTTTATAGGCACCTATTTGGAATCATAAGTGTTGATAATGTTTGTTATACATTTACTTAAATTTAGGATAGCTTAACTTAAATCAAATCTGGAAGCATTCGTTTTGAAAAAGGAGATACTCGTCAAGCAAGTAACACGAATGGTGCAAGTGGGCCCCACCGGTGTGGGGGCCAGGTGTAACCTTTTTACTGATGCAAAGTGAACGAACCATATAAAATAAGCATGTAAAAAGAATATCTTGGTAGGTAGGTGAAAGTATAGTTGAATCTGAAGTCTTTCAAGATAACTAGTAGATAAGGTTATATATGTGATCATCATTCATCAAATACATAATGTTTGCTTCAAAAGATACATACATATAAAAAAAATCTTGCTGAACAACTGCTACATAGGTAAAGTATAACCCGTGCACAGGATACCTTTGGCTCCACGATAAATACATACGGCTATACATACGAGTGTCGGCAAGCCGGCTGCTTCCGCTGAAAGATATTTGTTTCTGTCCTGGCAATTTGTGATAAAATAAATAAATACAAACCAAACTGTCTTGGATTATACAGAAGCATTGATCGATAAACTTAAAACCTGCATATATTCTAGTCCAAAATACATGAGCACGACCACTTGGCAGCCATTCGTGCGTGAGAAAACGAGCGCCATATATAGACGCGTCAGGGCACCAAGAAATTGACAGGCAATTTAAAAAAAAAGCAGGGACAGATACACTCTAACAACCAGCAGCCTCCATCGCATACATACACACAATGCAAATACGTACACACAACTGTACAGGACGATAGAATTTAAGGTAAGGCACTTGAGCAAGAAGTGTATGTGTCTATGTACAAAGAGCTCAACCTCACACTCATTTTTCAAGCCCAACACAAAGGTGACATCTCAACCTCAAAGAAAGAAGCAAAAGAAGAACAAAGGAAAAACATCACACACAAGCATAGAAACCTATCTCGTCTTCTTCAACCTCTGAGTTCTTCACCCTCTTTTTCTTCGGTTTTGGAATGCGACGGCGGCGGCAATGGCCAATGAGTAGTATCCTCATCAAAGACAAACCATAGATATAGTACTGAAGGATAGGATGGGAGGCCTACGTACGTACGCAAGGGAGCTAGCAGTGCTGCTGCTCTCTCACACTGCACCCCACATAAATACGTACACGCCATTGCTGAGCTTCTTCAGAGCTTGAGCTTGAGGACAGCCGGGTGGCGGTGCGAGTCGATGAGGATGGACCAGAGGACGTGCACGTCCTCGTCCTGGCACGACTGCACGTCCTTGTACAGGATGTGCATTCCCCTCCCTGCCAAGCAAAGTCACCCCAGTAATCTATCAATGCAAATCAAACTGTGCAAGCATATGCATGTTCAGAAACAACAAGGCAGGCAGGCAGGCCAGCAAGAACACGATGTTTCAAGTTGCAATGCAGCAAGATCACAACAAAGATCGAGTGCCTGATGCGCTTGCAGGATATGATACGATGATCAGGATCAGAGGCAGACAGAGAGAGAGAGAGAGATGATGAACTAGAGCTACTTACGGTTGCGGCGCTCGGAATGCGCCCTCACCCACATCCTCCTGAGAGGGGAGAAGAGGGAGTGGAGCCACCCCATCCCCACGGAGAGGGAGGAAAACGAGCTAGCTAGGACAAACAAATGTGGCTGCAGTGCAGGGCTCCTATGCAAAACACCCGGAGGAAAGGAAATAGGCAGCAGCAGGAGGATGCCGGGGTAGAGAGCAGGTAGCCATCAGGGCGTTGCTTTTGGCACGGGGCAGGGGTGAAGTCTATTGCACTGTTCTCAGGCCACACAATGTGCTTCCTTGCAGCCCAATCATGGTGTCCTCAGCAATTTATTCTGGTATCTTGTCCCTTTCCCCTCCTCACTCTTCTTCCTACCTCCCCTCGCTTTCCTCCCTCCCCCTTGCAGCATTGGACCCGCGATTTCGCAACCTTTAACCTAACCCCCAACCCAAAAAAAGAATATATACTAGTAATGCAAGTAAGGTAGTAGTGCCACACCAGAATGTGGTTATATATGTCCTATATGTATGTATCTGGATTTCATTTTTCCTGTTGGATGTACCTTCTGCAGGCTTCATCAGCTTTTTATAATTCTGTACTTTGAAGAAGCCGAGTGCTGTTTGGTCAGCCTTTGCTGCCATCCTTGTGTTTTATGCCATATCTTGGTCTCCCCTTTGTTAAAGGAAAGAATCAAAGAATGTCTTTGAACAAACACTAATGGTCGTCATAGCTTTTGATTTTAATATTTGCATAAGGCAGCAGGATACTGATTTGCTGGGTCCGGTTGATTTTCCGATTTGGACCTACAATGCATTTAAGCTAGTGCACAAAAAGAAGCCATATAACGAAATTAAATACTGATATACATCAATAGTCGCTAATTTGTTTTAAGTAATCATTAACCTGTTGAATAGATATTGCACTCACTCTGACTAGTAAGTAGCACATACCTTTTAGATGATGTCTATTGTGTTGTCGGTATGCTGCTCCTGTCAGTGTGTATATGTACATGCGTACAGTCTTTGACCAAGACTTGCATATTAGCTTCTCCAAGCTGCAGAAAAGAATGCATGAGGTGGTGCTCTTAATGCTTGCTGAAGAGGTACAAACAACTGAATGGCCGTCCCAACTTGTATATGTACTCTGTCGATATAAGGTGAGTTATTAGATACATGCATGTAGGATTAGACAAGAACACACAATGTTTTGGGCTGCTGAAGTTTAATATGCTTCTAAGTTCTAATATATAGAGTACCAAACAGAAACCGAGGGAACAATAAAAAAGGTTCAAACAGGTTGATTTGACCAGCAAGGGTCTCTGTCCTTTGTTGGATTGTTCTTCTAGAATATCGTGTAATAATTCGTTCAAAAAAGAAGGGTATTGTGTAATAGCAAAGAAAACATAATGTTGTGTTGATGAGATGCAGACAAGTGAATGGCCATCCCTAGTTACACGTAGACTAACTCCGTCCCTGAATAAATTAACTCTTAGAGTTATCCTAAATAAAAAATTGACCGAATTTATAGAAAAGAGTGTAAAGATTTATGATTGACCGAATTTATAGAAAAGAGTGTAAAGATTTATGACACCAAATTAGTGATTAGACACATAATAAAATATATTTTCAGAATGTGCTTATTTTTTGTTTCATAAATATTTGTGCTATTCTCTACAAATCTGGTCAAATATGACTTTAGACAACTCTAGGAGTTGATTTATCGAGGAACAGAGTATACAGTTTACTTTTACCGAGTTACCATTTACATGTAAGGTTGTGAGATTTTTATATTCTTTCAATAGGGTAGTGACAAAAGTAAAAAGGTTCGAACAGTAAAAAGGTTCGAACAGATTCATCCATCAAAAAAGGGAAAGGTCTAGATGTGGACCAGAGGATCTTTATTCTATGTTTCCTTGTTATTCTAGAATGTCGTGTAATAGAGTGGAAACATAAACTACTCGACATGCAATTCACACATGATTCACTCATTATAATCACTGATCAGGTAAGCCCGAGCCTTACCGATTGAAGTTCTTGTTCTTGGCCACTGGTCTTCTTGAGCACAATTTACTGGCCACATATTATATGCTGTTGATGCTTAATATTGACAGCCCCCCAGCAGCACCATCAGTTCACATCTGTCTGGTCCAGACTAGTGTAAGAAATTTCAAAGGTTTTGTGTTCCATCACCATCCTGGCATACGAAACAACTTCACCAACAGCAGTTTGTGTGACTTGCAAAAATAAAGTGATGCGACATCACAACTAGTAACAGCAAAAGAAGAAAAAGAAAAAGCCCACTGCAATTGTTATTTTCTTTCAACGTTGTTCTAAACAGAAGAAAACAAGTTGAGGCGTGGAGCAAAATCGAGATATTCCATTTATTAGTTTGAATACTAGTTATTTTTTCTGCACATGAATATCAACAGAAGTGCTGGCACTGGCAAACTGTATTTGATGGATGAGGAATACATATTATAGGACAGACATCAGTCCTACCATTCCTTCTTGTGTATTGCTGACAATTTAGTAGCTAATTTCTGGCTCAGATGCAAAGAAAATTATTTATCGAAACAAAAAAGTGAAATTGGAGTGTAACTTGAAGAGATATATTGCTCCTGATAAGTGAGAACATGGTTTTAGAGATCATCAGACGAAACTAGAAACACTTGCACACTGAATCAAGCATTCTACATAGCAAACTGGTGGCAACATGCAACGAACAGTGAACAGGATCAGCTTTTCATTAAAAAAATGTTAGCAATTTTAGGATGTTTTATTGTGCTAGGAGCAAACTATATCAGTTTACAAAACAATTTACAATAGTTCCAAAGTTTTTCTTCATTATCTTCATAGCACACAGTTCTGTTCCATGTCTCACTTGGAGACCTCAGCTTTCCCTGTTGCCAAAATTACAGCACACAGTCCAAGACCCTGTGAATATAGTTTGCTCTTGCAGATTTTGTAGTCTATCTTGCTCTTGCCAAAATTACAGCACACAGTCCAAGACCCTGTGAATATCGTAAGTCAATAACTGAAGAGATATGTCCCCTGTGAAGAAGTGCAAATTCTGCAAGAAAAGCAGACAGAATTGAGCAATATTAGAAGGTATGTTTCGTTTCACTGCTCCTTGCTATTTATACTAGACATCGTAAAAATGATTCATGGTCATCTCACCCACTTGCTAGTAAGTAGTGACAAGATTCTGAATGGCAACTGCATTGAAGCAATCTTTCTCATATGCAGAAATGCTAGTCATTGTTCTGGAAGACGATGTCTAGAAACAATTACTGCGACAGTAAGATCTACACAGAATTCTGTCATTCAGACTATTTCTGACAACATGAAAACATTGTTTACATTGCATCCTGTTCCAGGGCAACCATTAGACAATCACTGCAATCAGTTGACATGTCTGTTTCAAATGTCAGGATCCAAGAAAGTAACAGAGTTTCTTCATTGACCTGAACATGAACTTGGTCATAACTTTTAAATATAATCAGCCAACTGAATTCTAGGATGTCTAGTTAAATGAACGAAAAGCTGGTGAGAGTGAGACATCAAACAGACTAATTATATTTTAATCAAATTCGAACAATTATATTTTAATCAAATTCATCCTAAGGCAGCTGATTATGTAGCAGGACTGTGCTCTGGCAATATTAGCAGTGGTAACTTTGATTCTAGCATATGAATTAAGGCTGTTTTAAATCAAATTTGAGGTGCACTAACCAAGAGCATGTAGGATACAATTCAATCAAACAACTTCAACATTAATTCGGTGACTCCAGTAGTCCATTTGATAAAGCAAGAAGCTCAATCCTCTCAAACAAGGCAGATACTCTAACCAAGCAGATATGGAATATAAAATACGGGTAAAAAAAAATGAAGTTTAAACTCCAGTAGTCAATTTGATCAAGCAAGAGGCTCAATTCTTGCTACGCCTATGAAGATCTGAGATCCAAAGAACTGTGGCCTATAATGCAGTTTCTTTTTTTTATTCAGCCTATAATGCAGTTAATACACATCCAAAGATGTTGAAATCTTTTCATCTGTTCTGTCACCCAGTGACCAGATCAACTAACTAGTGCTTATATACAGCCAAATATAAATCTTTGGAATGTTTCATTTGACGGTGATGCATCAACCGTGCAAAGCATATGCACTGGGGAAAAAAGCATAATAGATACAAAAACGGACAGTACAATACCCTATCAGGAAGGGAAAGTCAGAATAGTTTATCTTTGGTTATACAGAGGCAACACCTTATCTACTCCCATAGGAATAATATGGCCAGAGGCAAATTAGTGCAGCAGTCTGCATAGCTTTTAAAAATCTATTGCCATTTTTCAACTATAAATAGCATGATGTACGTTCATCAGACCCTTCTATCTGAATGGATAGCCAAACAGAGTAGAGAATTAGTAGAAAGAAAAAGAACCAAGAAACCACAAAGCGGTGAAACTGTGTGCGGAAGGAAAAAATTCACATGACACAAGTATCACCTTCTAGAAGACCAAGCAACTGGATCTGTATCCACTCAATGTCTTGCAACTGGTCCAATCAATTGGAGTATTGGACTTACCCTTATTTCGACTTTCTCCTGCAAAGAGTTGGCATATTCAGATCCACCGATGGCCATAAGCACACATGAAAGTGTGAAAAGATGAAATGCAATATTAAAAAACCCATGCAAAATGATTAGTGTTTCTTGACAACCTTGGTGTGCCCTACTTCTCTGAAGAATGGAAATTACTATTGCTGCAAATAAAAATAGTGAAGTCTGTAGCTATATACAGAGGAACAGTCTTAAAATACAGAGTATAAGCACTGTCCCCCAAAATATAAACAGGCTAGCATCTCCAATTTGAATTTGGACCTGAAAACAGTGTACTGAAATATAAACAGGCTAGCACCTCCAAGTTGTCAACACTTTTCATTACAGCATCTTGGTGTCAAAGTGTTAACAACTTAACATGGTTACAGCTTTGAGCACTGAGAGAGACTAATCTCCACCAACAAGACAAGTGAGGAAAAGGGATCGACAAAATTAACAAAACATCACACAGTATAATCTTGGGAAAGTATCCAACAGAGCTTATATATAGGAGGAGCAAAAGGCCTGGAAAACAGAACATATTTAGAGTTCCCTAACTTCCACATCCACAACACACTCAACTAATAAATGATCTTCCTAACACTTGGAAATTGGTCTATGTAGCAGTCAATTCGATCCTGCACACACTCCTACTCAACCTTCCATGCATGTATAATCAAGGAGAAACCATGTCCTTGCAACTGAGGCTCCCTGTCCCTGAATATCTGCGAGTATGCCCACGGCACGGACTTCTCCGGCGCCGCTTGGCATGTCTGGAACATGAACACCGCGTCGGCCGTCACCGATCCAAAGAGCCAGCCATGGACGTCCCAGAACACCTCCACGGGCAGCCCGTCGACCAGAATGGTCTGGTTGCCTCTGAACTTCCACGGCAGCCTGTTGACCCGCACTACCGGCCTCCTATCGACGCGAATCTCGAGACACGGGTCCCTGACCACCCCGGCGGCACCGGCGGCGGTGTCGCACTCTATCGCGACGTCGTGGCGCGGCCCGTCGTGGCAGAACTGGGCCCTGGCGGAGTACACCTTCCTGCCAACCACGTGCTCCCTCCTGGCCACCAGCAGCGCGTCGTCGACGTCCGGGGCCGGCCGGGCGGCGGCGCCCGTCCTGCGGTACGCCTCCTTCGTCATGTCGCCGAGCAGGAGCACCATCTCGAGGCCGCAGACCACGGCCACGTAGAACCCTTCCAGCGGCTCAGGCCCCGCGCCTCCGAACCTGGCGCCGGACAGGTCCCAGAACACGTCGACCTTGCCGTTGGCGGAGGCGACGTCGAGAGTCTTGGAGCCCCTGCGCTTGGAGAAGAGCCACGGCCTGACGTCGGCCCGGCACAGGCGGTCCCCGGACGCGCAGTCGACGGCGACGACGACGCCGAGCGCGGCGGCCTGGCCCAGCCCCACGAGGCCGCCTCCGCCCCGGGTCCACGTGACCGAGACCGCGCAGGGCCGTCCGGCGAGACGCGCGTGGTAGAGGCACGTGACCCGGCTCCGGCTCCGCGCCGCGGAGGAACCGCCGCCGCCCTTGGCACGGTCGCTGGCGCCCGTGTTGCCCGAGGACGAGGAGGACGACGCCGCGTCCGCGACCTGGACGCTGGTCTCCCCGAAGCAGGTCAGGTCCCTCATCATCTATCTGCCGCGCGCCTCTCGACGAACACCTCCCACGCAACGCGACGCGGTGCGGTGGAGCGCGCTCCCGGCGCCGGAACAGTTTCGCCGTGGACTGCGCAACGCAAGGCGGGAGCTTTACCTTCACGGCGCCAAGAGCGTGCCGAGGAGCGGCGGACGGAGCAGTGGTAGTGGACAAAGCAGCGCGTGACGAAGGCAAGGCGAGGCCGACAGAGCAAAGCTGCAGCAGGGCAAAGGCGAGCACGAGGGCGGAGCAGGGGGCGACGCGCAATGGCAGTAGCAAAGCAAAGCCGAGTGGCTGACAGCAGGAGTAGACAACAAAGAGCAATGGCAATGGGCGCGTGCGACGAGAGAGAGGAACAGTGTGCTGCTGGGTTCCCTTTTGTCGTCGACAGGCAGGAGCGCACGCTCAAGGAATATTTTCCTTCTAGCTAGTGAGTGTGCCCTTGGGACTTGGCTTTCGGATTGGCTGGTAGATCCTGTCTTTTTTTTTTTGCTTGTGTAGTTGTGTATATAAAGTAGGCATATGCCTATATATGCTGCCACGGTGAGCCCGTTGCCTAGTAAGAGTGAACACGTCATCCTAGGGTGTGGTAGATCAACAATACTACCATCGTTCCGAAAAAAAATGCAACTATAGATTATGTGTCACGAAAAGTAGTTCACGTTTGACTAAGTTTTTAGTGAATAATATTTACATTTATGACTTTAAATTAATTTATTACGAAACTACATTTCATAATTAATCTGATGGTATTTATTTGGTATCATAAACATGGATACTTTTTTATCTATAATTGGTCAAACTTAAGGTACTACAACATAACACTGTACTAGAATTGTATTCTTTTAGGAACGGAGGTAGTAATATATTAGTCCCTTTTGGTAGAGCTCCTACCTGCTCCAGTTTTTTTGGATTTGCCTGCTCTCCTGGCTGAGAGAAGGAGAGAGGAAAGAGAGAAAAAAACTCCTATGAACAGTGCGCTCTAAATGTGTTAGAGAAGCTAGAATGGGTGGGAGTATAGATTGGCAACCGGTTGGGCCGGCCCGGCACAGCACGGGCCCATGCCAGACATGGCCCGATGGGGGTCAGGCCAGCACGCCAGGTCGTGCCTCCCGGGCCGTGCCTAACAGGCCTTCGTGTCTGGCCATTAGCCTAGGCACGACCTGCTGAGCCGATTTTCGGTCCTGGCTGGCCCAATAAGCACGGCCTACTAGACAGGCCGGGCCAGCTTGAGGCCCACTGAGAGAGGGAAGGGGGGGTGTGGCAGGGACAAGGAGCCACAACCCGCAGGTGGGGGGGTAGAGCAAGGCCAGCATCCACGCGGAGGTGGCGGCGCACCCACGACAGTGCTCGAGGTTGAATCCCCACACCCGGTGGGATCCAGTTGAGCCACCGAGGCCAAGGGCAGAGCCGCGTAGGGGAGCCATGGCCGTCACCGGTGAAGGAGAAGGGGAGTGCGAGGCCACGAGGGACAGGCGGTCAGTCGAGCGCCAGTGGGAAAGGTTGTGCGAGGGGTGGAGAGGAAAGGGAGCGCGTGGGGCCGCCGTCGAGGGGAGGAACTAAGGAAGCGACATCGAACTGGCTAGGGTGATGACGATGCGAGACCTCGTCTAGGATGGCCTGAGTGAATCTTAGGACTGTTAAGAGTATGCATGTTGGGCTATATAGATGTGGCCTATTAAGCAGCTAGCAGGCCTAGCACCAGGCCGAGTCTATTTTGCGAGCCGGGCCATGCCGGCCAGTATGCCTAGCCAGCGGCCCAAGCATAACCCTAAGCATCGGGCTGGGCTAGCCTAGGCCCGCTCAACACCGGCCCGCCCATGCTCATGCCGAGCCAAAAAGACGGGCTTCGGGCCGGGCTGCCGGGCCTCGGGCTGCATGCCCATATATAGGTGGGAGCTCTTGTTGTGATAATAATGTGACTACTCCACAGTAAAAATAAGTACAGGGTCGCAAACTTGGTTTTCCTTTGTTCATTGTTACCACTGAAATCCCTTCTCTAATTTTCAAATAAAGGGTCGCAGACTTGGTTTTCCCTTTGTTGCCACTGAAATCCCTTCTCTATTCGCTCATATTAGTGTGCTGTCAATTGTTGAAAATTCGGAGTAATAATCTTAGACGAAATTTGAATGTTGATGTAACTTTTGAATACTAAAACATGAATATATTCTTTAATAAGAAGAAATTCGACTAACGGCTTACCAAAGTTTGTAAAAATTGAGTTTCCAACACAAACCTACCTTATAGCTAGTCACCATTGTTATTGACCGGGTTGACCACCATTGACTAAAGAATGAAGAAATAAAGGGTCATATATTATATATAACATGACTTTTACTTCTTTTTTTTGTCCATAATAAAGCACGGTAATATAGTTGTAGAAAAATATATACCATTGGCATAGGATCCTCCGACCTCCGTACATATGGATGACTTGGACAACATGTACCGATCGATCCATTGCTCTGTGAGTCAGGAGTAGAGAGGAGAGATGATGACAAGGTGATGATGTCCAAGGCCACGCAAACGACATTCACAGTCGAGGAGAGAGGCGGCCGGAAAGCAAACGGCCGGCTATTTCATTCACCAGCAAACAAAAGCCAACGGGGGAAGACAGGGACAGAAGGGGTTGTTGGAGGATGGAATCTACTCATGACGCAGGTGATATGATACTGATACCGATCGATCGTGCATGCATGCATGGATGCATGTAGCGACAAGATCTTGGGATGAAAACGCATCTAACGCACGCGCGCGCACCAGTATCTTACCGCCAGATAGGACATATATATATATATATATATACACATATGCTCAGTATGTTACACAGCTAGCAGCTGTCATCCATGCCAGGGCTTAGAGACTGCCAAGGCATAGTCCTCGTGAGCTTAAAGGTCTTGTTGGCATCCGGCTCCTTCTACACTAGCAATTGTAGCAATATTGTTCACAAGATCTATTTTTCTTTCTCCTCACAAAATGAATGTAGGCATGAAAAGTCATAATTTGTGGTTCTTCCGGCTCTGGCTTCTCCGATACTGTAGCGTGGACCCAGATCCTAAAGGCGTCCAACCAAACAAGGCCTAAGTGTTTATTTACATTGGAAGAATGGTTCATTTTTCTAATGATCAAAGTAGAATTGAAACAAGAGTGGTGCTAAGTTCTCTGCTGACCTTAGTACGATTGAATACATGTCTGATTCCATGTATTAATATAGAAACAATATATAACATCCTGATTTTTGGCGTAATGTCTACTGCACCTCTAACCTAAGAAACCAGGTATTGTGCACCTTAAACTATATAATGTTGTTCAAATAATCCTCTGAAGTAGTTGTGCCACCATGGCGCTGGGGGTGGATTGCGCTAGGTTTGGTGGCCCAGGTGACACGGGAAGGGGTGGCAGTGGCACCATGACCATCTGTGCTTAATGTTGAATGTGAGGAGGCAAGAATATAGAGAGAGAGAGAGCTACATATGAAAAACAAATGAGACCAATCGCCACGTGTGATCCCTTACAGGCGCACCCAAATGGTATGGTGGCAAAACAATCTTGCCGATCCACCTCATAGGGTTATTTGTATGGTATTACATAGTTTAAGGTGTGCAATATCTGGTTTCTTGGCGGGTGGGTGAGTGCCAGGGGGGTAGAGGGGGTTGAAGTAGAAACCAAATAGATGCCTGGGGTTTATATAGACGTTTCTTTATAAAAATGCAGCTACTTCGAGCAACCAAAGCAGCATATTATTGAAGCTTAATTTTGTGCTTTGGACCTGTCTCCGCCCCTGATCAACTATTATATGCGAGAACTACTATATATAGTATATGTGGACCTTCGTATTTAGAAGTGTATAATTTTTTCTTTAAGAAAAAAACCTTATACTATGTTCGTTTTAGATTATAAGATGTTTTGGGTTTTTAGTTTTGCTATATGTACAATCTGGAAGGAGCAGCTCTTCAGGGATTGGAACAAGTGAAAACGTACTGTATTTTAACATGTACAATCTGGCCTGCCTGAATTTTTAAATGTGTGAGCAACACTTTGGCACTTTGCTTGCACGGTCGCACCACAGCAAACACGCACTCATTGATAGCCAGGCCATAAGCGTGCAGTGGTTTGCAAAGCTGCAAAAGGACGCGACATCGTGATGCGGAATAGGTGGCACAAAATCTTATTAGGGCTTGTTTAGATCACCCCTAAAAGTTAGAATTTTTTTCACTATGTCCCCATCACATCAATCTTTGGACGAAACGAATCTTTTGAGCCTAGTTAGTCTATGATTAGACACTAATTGTCAAATACAAACGAAATGCTACAGTTTCAAATTTTTCTAACTTCTTCAATCTAAACAAGGCTTTAGTTTCGTTTATTTTCTCTCTTTTTATTTTGTCTAATATTTTCCTTTCTATTGCTTTTCTACAACTAGAGAATTCTAAAAAAATACGACTAGCTCTTTACCGCAGGGATGTGTTGAGAGGAATCAATTGTTTAACCCGGTGTCTGGATAGGAGCCGTGACTGACTTTGAATGGGAGGAGCTCGTCAACTCGTAGGAGGCACGCGTAGGTCTCGTAGGTGTGCCTTAGTCATGAACAAAGGGTAATTGCCTTCCTTAGAAGAGGTAGGACAAGAGGCGCTATCAATCCACCATAGTAGCCAACCTCGGTAAGGTTAACTAGCAACTTGACTCTCTGCACTCGAAAAAGATAGCGAAGTGACAACGGGTCGGTATGGTTAAATTCCAATTGAAACTTAAGAAACCCCAACCAGAATTCAAGAAACATCAATCGAGACTTAAGTTCCGATTATTGATGTTTTATTTGAAGGGCCCAGACTCTCTCTACCCCCTCTCACCCCAAGGCTTGTAGTATTAAACTTTTTCACCTTTTAATAAATTCACAGTAGGGGCTTGGCCCTCATGTTTTGCCTAATAAAAAAAATGCAAGATCATGTGAGATCGTGTCTTCAGTTCCTTCAATTTTCAAGCCTCCCTCCCTATATATTTGATCTCCTCGCGTCTCTACCGTTTCTCCAATTCTTCCGCTCTCGGCTCTCTTCTCCCTTTCTTTTAAGACGACCCTGGAATTCAAGAGGCAGCTCGGCACTCCTTTTGTGTGTGTTTTTTTTAAAAAAAACAATGCAGAGCAGCTCTAAGTGGGGATCCATTGTTTTTAATAAGTTTTTCCCAGTAGATCGAGTCATTAGGGTTAGCGTCTCTCCATGCCAAATTACTTGGTATTGGAGTTTTATCTCCTCCTTCTCCTCATCTCTGTCGACGGTGAAGGAAAAGGGTGGAATCGTCTTCTCCATGGCGGCTCCGTTGAAGATGAGGGCGACAACATCGGCGTCAGCATCTTCATCGACATGACGACATGGAGACTTTGGTTTCCGGACGACGGCATCAAGGCAGAGATGATGTCGCCGTCATGGAATAATTTTCTCCGGTCTTTTCTCCGTTTTGTTGTGGTTAGATCTGGCCACGATGAAGGACTAGGGAGAATAATTTTCAGATCAGTCTTTCTCACTCTTCGGTGGCAGAAAGAAGAAGAAGGAAGACACCAGAAAGAAGAAGTTCCTCAATTCCGCCTACAGGAATGTTGGCCGTTGTTCGTTGGGCATTTGTTCTCAGGCCATTTGCCGAGTGTTTGCCTGTGCGGTCATCCATACTGCAAAGCATTTAACAGGTTAGGTTTTGAGTTGTGCTATTCACAGCGTGGGTACTATTTTGTAATCCAGAGTGCTTGTAATGTGTTGATGTACCCAGCTATCATATAATATAATTCTTCTTTCGTCGCAAAAAAAAAATATCTGACCACAGGCCCTGAACTATATTAAGGGCCTGATGCTTGCCTGGCCGGCCTGTTTGGCACCTACGCCTTTGCCGCTGCTCAGCAGGCTGGCCCACCTGGTCGCGGCCCAAGGCCCCGTTGTTCCGCTGCCGCTGCCGCTGCCGCTGCTGTTACTTCCCGTGCATGTCAGCGCGCGAGGTCAACGTCTTGCAGCGGGCCCCAGCTGGCAGCTTGAGGACAGGGAAGGCGTGCGGCGTGCCTGACGGCGGGAGGGCCCACTGCCCAACGAAACATAGCAAGAGAAGCCAGTCCTTTGGGTCTTGGGACTCTGGTTTCCCGTGGTTCTCGCCTTCTCGGACAGGACTCCAGGAGTAAAGTAGGACCCGATCAGACCATGGCCAACCGAACCCATCAACCCCATCCGATCCATTCGAAAAAAAACTAAGGACATGTTTGGAACAAAAGAATGCAAAATGGAGGGAAGGAAAAAAACACGTGAACAAGGTATAGATGTTATGGGAAAACAGAGAATAGAAAAACACAGAAAAATATAGATAGAGGTGTTTGAAACGTAGGAATTATAACATAAAATTCTTAAAACATGATGTGTGATTAAAATACATGAGTACTTATTTTATTATTCTAATTGCACAGCAGGCAGGTGACATTGCATCCAGACCTCACGTGGCGTCTGCGCCCCGCCCGCCCCCTCGCGCCCCCTCTAGCAGCAACAGGCGGGTGACATTACAATATGTGCAACACCCCGATCTACTTTTAAAACATCCAGACGCAACACTTGTAACGTACGTCTGAAGACAGATGAAACACTTTAAACATACTTCTGAAACACTTGAAAAACACCTGAAAAATGCTTGAAAACCATCGCAAACACACGCAACATCTAGATAAAAAACACTTGCAACATATATGTGAAATATATGCAACATCCAGATAAACACACTTGAAACATACATCTAAAAACACAGATCAAACATTGGGGACAGACATTTCCAACATACATATATAATTATTGCAACATATGCAACATCCCCGATCTAGTTTTACAACATCCGTATGAAACACTTGCAACATACCTCTGAAACATCTGAAACACTTGAAACAGTCACTTACAACATATGCTTTTAGCGCAACATCTCCTTGCTGCTTGGGAGAATGAAGGCCCCTCAACGTGCTGGAGACAGCGGTTTGGAGGCGCTTGTAGGAGACGGGCAGGCGGCGATGGCTCCGCGATACGACGGGGAGTGATGAGATACAGGCCCGATCTTCCGAGAGGTAACCGGTAAGTTCGACTTGTGGAGATCTCGACGTTGGCGATCCGGCTTCAAATCATACACGATTCGAACCCTGCAACCGTTACACCACTGCTCCGTTGGTTATCAACCAAGCACAACTTGATTGACCTCGCCAAGAAGGCTTTTCCTGCAAGCGAATCGAAGAACACAAGCAAGAAGGTAAAAACACGCAATCTGAAATTACAAATATGAATGATGCGAATATCAATAGGGTTCAAGAACTCGGTTCCAAAGGTCTAATCGACACAGTGGAGGAGATCAAGAACAGGGGCCCTGGATCACTGTAAAAGGATTTGTCACCACAGTTACAATGAACGATTCAGTTTCTCGATGGAAAACTAAACTCTAAACAAAACCCAATTGACTAGCAGCGGCAGCGGCTGTGTTTATAGTCTAAGACTCGACCTAGGGTTGAGGACGGCCAGGGGTTGGGCGCCCACAACTTGGGCTTAAGGCCCGACACGATACATGGCCAAGTTGGCCCAAATAGGTGACGCAGCACCTTGCCGTGGTCACACAGAATGATCCACGGACCTTCTGGAGCTGGGACCAGATCCAAAACGACGGCGTCGTCGTCCCCTTTCTAACGCATCCAAGAACGCCCCGTTTCGATGTCGTATGAGAGAGTTATGACCAAAACAGTGACGACGTGTCTGCTGAATCCGAGGGTGACGTGGCAGCTGAGTTGGGGACGGATTGCAACTTAGAGAAGACCATAGCGTCGATGTGTCCAGCGTGGCGATGTCCTCATCATATTCTCCTTCTTGAATTGGAGTCGTCCTCGACTCCATCTTGGCGATGTCCTCATCATCCCCTCCTTCTAGAATTGGAGTCGCCCTCGACTTCATCCCATCATCAGCGAACTCCTGCAAAAGGTTAGTGACAGCAGGCAATGCACCAGATGGCTGTAGCAGTACAACATACGATCTACTTTTGAAACATTCAGATGAAACATTCACAACATGCGTCTGACGATTGATGAAACACTTGAAACATGCGTCTGAAACACTTGCAAAAACACATGAAAACACTTGAGAAGCCATTGCAAAACATATGTAACATCTAGATAAAAACACTTGCAACATATGGATGAAACATATGCATATCAAAATAAAAACATTTGCAGCATACATCTAGAAAAAAGGATGAAACATTGGGAACATAAACTTGCAACATACGTATATAACCATTGCAACATATGTAACATCTCGATGTACTTTTGCAACATTCATATAAAACACTTGTAACATACCTATGAAACATACGAAACACTTGAAACATAAAGATTGCAACATGCGTTTTTCATTCTTCTTTCATACGACGCAACGCAGAGCTGAGGAACGGCCGGTTCCGACTAGCCGGTGGCCGGGGATGGTGGTACGGCCTGGCAGCGGCCAGCTGCGTCTGCGGTTGGCCTGAGCCTGGCCAGCGACGCCCCCCTCTCTTGGCCACCTGGCTTGGGTGCGGCGGAAGGACGGAGCACGACATTGGCGTGGCGGGGGACGGAGCCGCCGCAGGGATGGCGGCGCCATAGGGGATGGCGGCGGCGACGCGCCAGAGTGGGCCGTGCCACAGGGCATGGTGGCGGCAGCACATAGCGGGGCGGGCGGACTGCTGCTCGACAGACGAGCGCGGAGTTGGGAAACGAGTGTAGCGTTGGGAGATTTGATTTTTTTTCGAGGTCGACGTGGCGTGGGAAGATGTGTTTTTTTTTCCGAGTCCGAACGCACGGACGGACGGACGGCTGACCGTGAGAATTAGCGAACATAAAGGTTATTGAACCACGACGACATGTCGATAATGACTAACTAGTCTCGCAAATGCGCCGTACACGCCACTGTATGCACATGCACGGTGTACAAATTATATATAAAAGAACAAATCCGTAAGCAGACGCACGCAAGAAATTAAACGGCGACGCTTTCACTTCTCCACCTTGTGTCGTCGTGTCGGCATCGCCGGAGCAACGCTGCCACTTGCCAAGCTATCTAATTCGTCCCCCTGGCACGCTCCAGCCCGTTCAAGAGAGACTTGGCGGATGGAGTTGCCTGCGTTTTGACCACCTGATAGGGACTTGCGCCAGATTTTTTTTAACCCCGTGTTGATATACATTGCACTTCAACCTTCAATGTCAAGTGACATTGCACTTCAACTTTCAATGTCAAGTGAGATAATTCTTCGTCCTTAGCCCAGTGGCGGGGCTAGGATTCTATGTAGGGTATTCCAACAATAATTTGCTCCAAAATAGTAAATACTAAGAGCACTAGTTGAACTAGACATCTTAGTATACACAATACCCGTTCATTGTAACTCTAGAAAACCCCTAGCGCCACCCATGCCTTTGACCTTTAATTAATTTTTACCAGCGTGCCTTAGTTTCACAAGAATCCGAAAACCGGTTCAGTAGCTAGTTTATCAGAGACACACGTACGGTAGTATGTTATGCTGCTGCTCACTTGAGTAATTTTCATTTTATTCTCAAATGTTGTGTTTATCTTTTTTTCCCCCATTTGGCATGGCTTAGGCTTCTCTAAAAAGAAGGCAGGAAAAGCCATGTCTTTATGGCTTCGGCTTTAAACGAAAGTAGCTTTGGTTCTATTAGATTTGGCTTCGTAAGCTGTTTTCGCATATGCATGCTTGGTAGGCTTTTTTTTTATGGAGAAATCCAACAGAAACCATGCCAAAAAGACCCTTAGCACATCTTCAACAGACTACCTATCTTATTCCAAATACCAAAAAAGAAAAAAAAACAATATAAGAGGAACTCATTAGTTACACGGAGTCGAAAAGCTTGTGGTGCTGGGAACGGGGACGTACGTTTTCCGGTTAGGTTGGCGGGATGGGCGGGCGGGCGGACGGACACTTGGACGCTCGCTTCGCCGTGTGTGCACAAAAAAAGGCAAGCAGATGCAGATTGGTGGGGTGTCAGTTGTCACTATGAACACCACGGCGCACAATTGAGGGCGCGCATGGATTTGGGGTCTATTCGCTTTTGAGAGATGTTATATAGGAGTACTGTAGAAGTGGAATTTTTTAGTCCCTCCAAGGGATTACTTGTTGATGTCGACTTTTGCTAAACCTTTCTTTGACAGAAAAGATGGTTGACAAGGCCAAACTAATTACACTAGAACATTATATTACCCTATTAAAATATTTGTGCTCCGTGACTCTTTCAACCAAAGTACACCGTACCCTAATTTACGACCTGAGAACAATAGAAAACTAGTTTTTCCAAGCTTACAATTAATTAATTAATTAAACACCAGTGTCATTCACAAGGAACTCCCTGCTTGGTAACCGAAGAGGAGCATGGTTCAACGTTTAGTTAGTAATTAGTAACTTTCTGCATTAAGCATAACCTATTTCGGCACAAAGCCAAGTGGCCTGTCTCTTATCTATCAACTTGAATAAATAAACCTATAATCCACCTTATCTGTATTAATTAAACCAAGGTCTAATAAGAACCCAAATTATTTACATCCAACACACGGTATGTGCAGGTACGTGCGTGGCAGTATTAGACTATTAGTACACACCCAGAGTTTCACATCACTTGGCCGTACAAGTTGCTACATGCTGTGCTACCACTTGTGCTTGATGATAATACTCTGTTCTGTTCTGATCTTCCATTCCATCAGAATCCATCGTAGAAGCCACCGAAGGATATGTTGGCCCTCGTGGAAGCTCCTCCTGCCCCCATCACCGACGACATGGCCTGGTTCAGCCTCGATGTCTGCTGCACCACTTGCTGGATCCTCTGCAGATCAACACACCAAAGGCAGACAGGCATTTTCTTCAGACAAAGTTATCATCATGGATACGATACGATACGATACTATACCATACGACGAATCAGTTGCTTTCCTTGATTCATTTGTCACTCAAAGGACAAGTAGCACAAGCTGATCCAAGAATCTGCTAGTACTTTTTTTCTTTCAGTTTGCATCAGACAAGATGAGACGGCCGGCTAATCCATTTGATGATAAGAAATAAGATAGGAATGCCCAAGGTAGACCGTAATAATTGATCTAAACAGGCATGCTAGTTTCGTTGTCTGTCAAGCTCAAACCTCGCATTCTTATTCAATTAAATTAATTACTAGTAGGTCAAAAGAATCCTTCCGGAAAGAGAGAGATTATGGATGGATTTGGTAGATAAAGAAAGACAACGGTGAATCATGAATGAGTCATCGAACCTTATCATCGCCGTAGAACTGCAGCTGGATCTTCTGCTGCTCCTGCTGCCTGTGGTGCTGCTGCAGCCTGCCGCCGATGAGGAAGATGCAGACGGTGGCGGCCGCGACCCCGAACGAGCACAGCGCGCCGACGATCCCGTTCACCTTCAGCTTCCCCACGCTGAACACCACGCACTGCGGCGGTCGCGCCTTGTCGTCGTCGTTGCCCTCCTTCTTGATATCTTCTTCCTCCTCTTGAGCAAACTTGTCGTCAGCGTCGGCGGCAGCCTCCTTGGAATCAGGGGGGCTCTGGAACGCCTTCTCCTCTTCCTCGCCTCCGTCGTCAGAGACCATCAGATCGGCAACAACACTGGGCACTGCTTTGGTCTCATCCGGCACGACGCCGATGTCCTTGCACTCCTCGGCAGGCTCGTGCACATCAACGTCTTCTGACGGAGGAAGCAGATCATGTTCCTCTGTTTCTTGATCTGGTATGCAACCAACCAACGAATCAAAAGAGATCCAGATGCTGTTTACGAATTACGACGAAAAAAGAAAGGTTGATCCTTACCATCAAGATTCTTGCTGTCATGGCTCATTGAGAAGCTCCTGTTGTCTGGCAGGACCTCCCAGTCCCACACATCCTGGCTTGCATCCATGGAGACACCTGCTCTGCTGCTCCTCCTCCTATTGCAAGCTAGCTGATGCAACAACGAAAGCTGCAGGATCTAGTAGTTACGCAACAGTCAGCTAGGCAGCAAGGCTTAGATGTATCAACGGGCTATATAACAGTTGCTTTCTGATTGTATCGCGGTCTTTCGGCTTTCTCTTCCTTCACTGCAGGGAAACAAGGCGCCTGCCTGCCTGCCAGTGGGATCGAGAAAGCAAGCTATATACGAGTGCAGGTGCAGCCACGCATCGGCATCGGCACCACACGGCTTGGAGCTCGCTCCTTTGCAGCAAAGGAGAGACGGCAGAAAGAGGAGCTTGTGTGTGGGCTTGTCCTTCCTGCTAGCTGACAAGGGTGAAAGTAATGGTCCTTGGAGCCCACCACTCAAACTCGTGGTAGACTGTTCTAGGCTTCTAGCAGAGGTGGTGTTGTGCTTGATTTAGAGCAAGCAATCCATAAACAGGAAAAGGTAAATCTGGCAAGGGATGAAAACAATGGGCGAATATCTATCTGAGGCTTGCCACTCACTCAACCTGCTAAATTAATAACTAAATAAAGGGAATAAACAAAAGAAACAGAGATGAACCCTGTTGTGTTGTGTTGTGTGTGTTGTCACCACTCACCAGTAATAATTGCGCTCACTGATTGTCCTCTAATGAGTATGCGTTGTTGTCCAGCATATCATCTTATTTCACCATCAGAGTTACTGTATGTTAAGTTTAGCGCAAAAGAATCATTACTGCTTTTCAGGTTGTTTCCTTTTCCTCATAAAGCTCTAGTGTCTATCATTCTCTAAGGGGACATACCTATCTGTAAGAGAAAATTGGATTGGTACCATTAAAAGATCCAAAGTTTAGAAAAATACCATTAAAAGATCCAGCTGTAGAGAAATACCATCAAAAGATAACTCTGTTATCTATTTCTACCATTTCTGTTAACTCTCTGTTAACTGAGAAAGATGGCAGCAATACGGCTGCACTTCCAGGTTCCATTCCAGTAAATCTTCAGCCCCAATTTTACAGCACTATAGCAGGATAAAAAATGACATGAAACACAATATTTTGAGAGGATATAACACACCTTCTCAGCAAGATATATAGCACAACTTGCAGCATGACATTAACACAAATTTGAGCAATACGTTCACAAATTACAACATGACATTTGTTCACACAAAAGACCACTGTTATTTTATTGGTTGTTACTCCATCTACTCAATGATGAACCTACTCAAAAGACCATTGTCATTCTACCAGTTCACACAAATTTCAGTATTACATTAGTCATTCATCTACTCAATGATGAGCCTACGATTAATTCCTCCAGGTGAGATTACTGCCATTCTGCTAGTTGTTACTCCTGGGCTGGTTGGAGAAAGAGAAGTCATCCTTCTAGTGGTTACTCCTGGGCTGGTTGGAGAAAGAGAAGTCATCCTTCTAGTGTTACTCCTGGGCTGGTTGGAGAAAGAGAAGCCATCCTTCTAGTGGTTACCCCTGGGCTTGAATGAGGCATTGGGGATGGTTCAACAATTGTTTTGGATGGCCCGACATCAGTTGAGGTGCCTTCCACTGCTGCAGATTTACTTTTCCTATGAGGGACAAGCATCAATTATGGATGGCTCAATATTGCAGCATGTACATGCCCATGCACAAGGCCCCATGCAAAAAGGGAATTGCTTTAGGACATGCAGTTGCAATTTTCTCCAACAATGCGTCATGCCTTCGAGCTGTACATGCCCATGCACAAGGCCACATGTATTTCAGCACCTCACCTCTAAATTTAGAGCTGCTTTGAATCTCCATAACATTGTGAAACTCTCCTCCCAAGCACCATGAATATCATCCATTGCTGATTTCTTCCCGGACCACACTTTAAAATATGACAACTCAATATTTTCTGCTGGTTGTGCATCATTAACTGCAGCATCAACTGGTTTGAAGTATCTCCACTCTTCATCTACTCCGGTTGGCTCATCCCCATCAGGGTCACACCCAACAGTCATGAAGTGTTCCTTCTCCTCCTCTTCAGGCATTGGTGGCCCTACTATGGTTTCTCCATATTGTGGTACATCTGCCCATTCAAATCCCTCAAATTCCATCTTCTCCTCAACAACTGGCACTTCATTAGGCATGCTCTCGCCATCCATGTTCACTGCAGGAGGCTCATCCCCCTCCACACGATTGCCCACTATCATCGTAAATTTCACCAATTGAGATGCCCTTAGCAAGCTGCGGAGCTGACCATCTGAATTTAACTTGCATGTCCAATGCATCCCATTTACAACCCAGAAATTTGCCTGCTGGTTGTTGTCCCATGTAAAATGCGAAGCAATATCCTTCTCTAGATTAATGACTGAATACTTCTCTGAATCAACAACCCAGCCTACATCTCTGCCCCTATTGTAGACCTTTTTACCATGTACAGTACTGAAGTATGAGTTTACAGTGACCTCTACTCTACAAGCATTCTTTGGATCAATCCTGTGATATGAACTCGAAACACATGGAACAGAGGGGAAAAAATAAGGCCCAATTCATAAAAAATTGATCTCCTCATTCAGTAAGTTCACATCTTCAGTAGCGTCAAATACGAGCAAAATAGATACAAATTTGAAGAATATAGAGTGTGTCAAAGGAGATTACCCTTATGGAATTTCAGTAGCGTTCATCTTCGCTCAAATCCCTAATCCCTTGTCACAGACTCATAGCACTATAGAATCTCCAATGCCTAGAGTTCAGACCATGAGAGAAGAGCACAAGAAAAATGCAGAACAACGAAAATATAGGCAGAGAGGGACGCACCACGAAGGATCGGCATGAGAAGTCGCCGCCGCTGCGTCGTCGCTCAGGGGATCGGAGGAGCGTCGCCGCCGAGGGGAGGAGCGCCGCAGGAGGTCGCGGCCAGCAGGCTGCGTGCGTGCGTGCGTTGGGCCACCGGCCAGGAAAGAAATGTGTCCGTGTTTTTCACTTGGATCCGATTTTTTATTATTATATTCTCCAGCTAACGTTGAGTTAACGGCAATGCTAAAAGGCTAATACGGATGAACCTTTCAGTGCTATTTTTCTATAGTTGAAACTTTTAATGGTATTTTTCCAAAGGTTGAATCTTTTAATGGTACTAATCCAAATTTCCCTATCTGTAATAATCCAAGAACATTCCCAGAAAGTTAATCACAATTAGATGCTTATACTTTGCACACAATAAACTGAATACATACCAAACTGATATAAACTAAGGTGTGATTTGTAGGTTACTACTAGATGGTAGACAGGTATGACGTTACGGCACAACACATCATCCGCAAAGGAGCTGTGAAAGGAAATAAATTATGTGATAATCTGAGATCTATATAAAGAAAATAAGTAAAAACCAGAGTACAAACCAGGGCAAGAGCTATGACAACGAGAGGCGCGGTTAGAAGCTTCTGTAGAAAACCACCTCAAAAAGTTGAGATGTGACCCCAGGCGATAGAGATGGACAACAATCATGCTGGAGTCGAAATCACAAACTGAACAATTTGAAACCAGAGAATGCGATTTCATGCCTATCACGAGAGCTAGATCTACTGCAGACTGCAGTACTGCTGGATTTGGGGTTGTACAGTACTTTGGGTTCTAATCTAACGAAATAAGACGCAGCGTAATTGAGGAAAAACCGAAAAACAAAACGAGGTCGATGTGCACACGCACCGTGGAGCCGACGGATGCGATGTGCGCCCCCGGGAGCGGTGTTGGGGGCACTCCGGCTGCGCACCACCTTCACATCGGGATGGCGGCGGTTCACGACGGCGTGGAAAGCACGGCGCGGCGCGGCGCGGACGGAGAGTGGAGGAGCGGCCTGGCCGCCTCTGGCTGACCGGTGACCTGGAAGCCGTCGTGGGACGGGTGCTTGCGTGCGCAGATCAGATGCTTGTGCTTGCAAGGAGGGTGTTCCGGGCGCGTTTTTGTAATTGATCAGGCAACGGCGAGCCCGGGCGGCGATCGTGCAGGGCGGCCGCCGTGGCACTGGCTAGTTCGGCGCCGGCAGCCTGCGAGTGGCTTGCACATTCTGCTGCGGAGCGGAGCGGGCTAAAATGGGCAACGTAAGGTGGGCCATTTGTGGCCCACTAGCGCTCAGTTTTTCGGCCTAGCTTCCTAGGGAGGCAAAGCAACCCTGTCTCACACTGGATAGCCCTTTCCTTTCTTTTTATTAATTAATATAAATAAGAAACTAAGGGAAAAGTCTTTTTACCTCTCTAACCTATTCGTCTTAGTGTAGGTTTTCTTCTAAAACCCCCAAAATGGGCACCCTGTCTCTCTCAACTCCTAAATCCATTTAAATTATCTCCTTGGCTGACAAGATTTTGGAACCACAAAAAAAATTGTATATGCTTATAAAAGTTCGAAGAAAATTCTAACAATATTTGGGAGACAATAGACATAAATAAAATATTTAGGACTTACGAAACTATATATATGGAAAAATCTTCAAAAAAAAAGATTATGTCTAGAGAAATGGAGGAAAATATCCATAAAAAACTAAAAAAATTCCTAAAGTATTCTAATCAAAATATAAATTTGTTATAAAATCTTTTCATAACAGGGATGCGAGATAAAACTAGGTTTGGTTGCATCTCATATTTTTGTTATGGGAAGTTTACATTAACTAAAATGTTTTGGGAGTTTTTCATATTTTTGGATATTTTTCACATTTTCCTAGAGCTAAATTTGATTTATAGAAGGTTGTAGATATATTTTCAAGTTTTTTTTAGTTATTTTGTTGCATTTCATGTCCCAATCTATCGCCATTTTTTCTCAAAATTTTTAGAAAGCTTAGAGATATTTTTTCATTCTTTGGAAAGAAACCTTATTAAGTGTTTATCGGAATAATATTAATTCAAAATGACAAATCCGCCTTTAAAGTCACTTCTAGTTGGAGAAAGAAGGTAACACAGTTTTGAAAGTTGAGAAGGATAGTTTGCTTGGTTTTTCCAATCTATGAAGAAAGTTGAACGGCGAGGATAGCTAGAAAAGGCAAAAGATTTTATTTTCCAAAACCTAACATATGACTTTGATTTAAAATATATTCCACATGCCAATTAATGTTTTGCTCGTACGATGCTACAATAGCAAGTAAAAAGTGTTGCCTATAAATAGGCCCCGCTTGCTTCACTGAAAAGCCATAGCTGAAAGTAATGTTCGCTGATTTATTGTGACAGAAAAATACTGTTCCGATTGAAAAAACAAGTTGAAAAGTACGGATTATAAGACAAGCGAACAGGGCCACAGTGACTAGTGAAGTAAGAGCAAGTGCTTCTACCAAATACATGGCTCAGTTGGTTAGGTTCATTCTAAAGAAACATGTGTAGCCGGTTCGAGTTTTCGACTAAATTCAAGTACTTTGCATTTTCAGTAGCTAATTAGCAAACATGCCCGTGCGTTGCAATGGAACCTAATACATCTTGGAATCGTACTTCATATTTGAGTTATTCTAACTCTTATGAGCACGGATAATAAGTTATTTGGGTTTAAGGACATGATATGGTTATGATATCGGATTTGGGTTTTATTGACATGTGGAGGATGAACACAAGTCCTGAGGTGAGTTTCTAGAAGCGACGGGAAAAAAATTCTACATCTTTTTAAGGTATAGATATATATAGATTAGTTTGGATGACAAACTGCTTAAGAATAAAGGTTCGACAATTCCACATACTATATTTATTATTTATTTTTATGTTATAGAAAAATGGGAGGACAAAAAAGAGAAAAAACAAAAAAGGTCACGTATTGAAGATTCATATCCGTATTGTTTCTTCTGCTTACTATTTTTGTTATTTATTATTTTTGTTTATAAATAATGGAAGATAAAAGGAGAAAAAATCACGTATAAAACCGTCCAGAGAAAAACGGAAGCTGAAACTTTTGCGGAGCTGATGGCCGAGACCGAGTTACTTTAGAAATTATTAGGTTGGACGAAAATATAAATTGACCAGAAAATTTGTCTTTTTAATATTAGGGATAGATTATTCGTATCACAGGCAGTTGTGGATGAGCAAGTTGAGGCGGTGCGGCTTCCTGCCTAGTGTTGCATTGCAAATATGTAATGTAATAAGTAAAAAAAAATCACGCCGTTGTGGTAACATTATATTCCACATGGAAACTTTGCAATCACAAGTACTAGTATCAAATTAGTCACACACTAGTATCAAATTAGGCAAATGTACCACACCACTTGCAGTTTCGACTTTCGAGTTTTGACGATCATGCAAGCATGGAAAAGAATGTGCCAGCACCAGCAAGACCCGGTCGCCATGTTGTGTGTAGCTTTTGCTTCTGGTGCTCTGGTGGCAGGCACGAGTAAACTTGGGAATACGAGAGAATCTCCGCTTTCCAGCTTCGCCCACTCTCTCGAGCTTCTCCTGCAGTCCTGCGGCTCGCTGCGCCGCCCGCCGCCGCCGCAGGCGCTCCCGCTCAAGCCGCCTCCGGGGGCCGCGGCGCGTGCTGCCTCGCCACGGGTGACGGGTGCCTGGCGCTCGCCGCCGCCTGCCTCGCGTACCTCTACTTCCGCCCGCGCGCGCCGTTGCTCGACCCGCAGCCGCTCGCCCCCGTGCGCCTCCGCCTCGGCAACTCTTCCGCCGTGCCCGCCATGGACGCCACCGTCGGTGTCCGAATGTCCGCGTCCTCTCCTGGAACCCCAACGACATCGAGCGGGTCGCGTTCCGTTCCGGTACGGCGACGGAGAGGGCCGCTTCGCTCTGACCGTCTGGGCGACGGCGCCGGCGCTATGGGGGTGGGGCGCCCGTGCCCGCCTTCGGCCACGCGGCATGGAGCGTCGCCGCCGTCGCGCTCGACGGCGGGATCAGGCCTTCAAGTTGGTCGGGGACGCCCACGTCGGCGTCTGCGTCTGGGCGCTGCGCATCTCCTGGCTCCTGCCCTGCTCTGTGCTCTGCTCTTGTACGTCAACTCCTGCTTACCCATTGGATAATCCATCACCCACTAATTTTGGGATGGATTCATTAGATTGGGTGATTTTCGGCCATGTGTACTGGATAGTAGTCCATTCATTCCCCAACGTCACGCGTTCGTTTGCGCCGACGCGGCTCCGTGTGCCGCTATCTGTTCTAAATCAGCGGCAAGGTGGAGGCAGCTCGATCCCTCTCGCTTCCTGCGCACCTCGCCTCCAAGTCCTCACTAATGGTTTTTTTTTTCTCCCATTTATAACGCAGGCATTGTCCCATACTGCAGATACGAAACTCTCATCGTCTCCGGGATCCAGGATTCCAGGCATGAGGCATCCAGCCAGCGACAAAAGCCGACAGATTCTTCTACGCGGGCACACGCAAAGGTAAAGTGTGATCCGACTCTTTTCTTCTTCCAGATTCATCCTTCTGAGTTCTGAACTTCTCCTTCCTTCCTACAGACCTGCTCCTTTGCTTCCAACACAATCTTGTCACAAAGAATCACAAAGAAGTAACGGCCGGAACATTGATCCCAAATAATTTATCCTCAGATCAATGTGGCTGCAATTGAAGTGGCAAATAAAGAACGTATAAAGATCGAGATGCAACTTTTGCTTTGGCATATATCCTTTGAGTGTGCTAGCAGAGCAAGCTAGGATGGTAATGCATCCTTTTTTCCTTCTCGTCATCTCCAAGCTGAAGGCAAGGACTCATTCAGCTCTTGCCTGCAAACCCAAGTATCCTCTTGCGTGCCACGATGTGCACGGAAACAACAAGCTTGGTATCTTTTGGAGACCTCTGTCTTCACTCTTCAGCATATCTGCATATACAATCGTTGTGACCATAAGCTCTGCCATATACATTGTGCTCCTACGTCTTCCTGAACCTCAACCTGCTTATCCACATTCGCTCATAAAAAAACCCTGCTTATCCACTCATACTCTTCACAAGCCAGTGTTTGTGAATTGGGAGGGAGAAGAGGGTGGTGATGGAAGCGACAGGGTTGAGTTTGGGAAAGTCTGTGCTGGATGGAGTCCTCACCTACGCCAACTCCGCCATCGCGGAGGAGGTGGCTTTGCAGCTGGGCATCACTGGCGACCAGGCTTTCATCAGGGACGAGCTCGAGATGATGTTGTCTTTCCTGATGGCTGCACATGAGGAGAGAGACGAGCACAAGGTGGTCAAGACCTGGGTGAAGCAGGTCCGCAACGTGGCCTATGACGTTGAAGATTGCCTCCAGGATATTGCTGTTCGTCATGGGAAGTCATCTTGGTGGTGCTTCCTTTGGAAGCTGGTTGATAGGCACCGTGTCGCCACACAGATGAAGGAACTCAGAGCCAAGGTTGAGGATGTCAGCCAGAGGAACATGCGGTATCGCCTCATCAAGGGCACTGGCCCCAAGCCTGCAACTGGCGCAGGGCCATCAAACATTTCGGGTGCAACAATGTTTGGCATTGAGGAAGCAAGGAGGCTGAAGGACAAAGCAAAAGTGGATCTTTCCCAACTGATCAAGGAGGGGAACGAGGGTCTTAGAGTGATTGCTGTGTGGGGAACAAGTGGTGTTCTTGGTCAGACTGTCGTCATCAAAGGAGTGTATGATGATCTGAAGAGAAGCAACAAGTTTGAACTATTCGCTTGGATCAGGATTGTGCATCCTTTCAATCCACTGGAGTTCCTCCAGTGCATAATGAGGCAATTCTATCGTACTTCTTTTGAAGTAGGGAAGACCCAAGAAAAAACTAACATTGGTGCTCAAGTTCTTAAGAAGATGGAGATGATGAAACAAGATGATTTGGTTGATGCATTCAGTGAGCATGTGAATGAGAAAAGCTATCTGATTGTGCTTAATGACCTGACCACCATTGAAGAATGGGATGCGATCGAGGAATATTTTCCAGATAACAAGAAAGGAAGCCGAATAATTGTATCCACAGAGCATGGTGAAGTTGCAAGCCTCTGTGCCGGGCAAGAAAGTACAGTGTCGGAGCTCAACCAATCATCTGTTGATCAGAGTATTTTTGCTTCCTACAATAAGGTAATTATCTATTGGAAGTTGTAATCATCTAATTAGTTTGAGCTTTGCTGTAGTACTCCTAAATAATTGTGAGTCCTTCATTTAATTAAATCGAATGGTTAGAATCTATTGCTTCCTAGGAGCTAATAGGTGAAAAATATATTTATTTATTTATTTAATTTTAATTTTGCAAAATATGATAAACACGAAAGTTTTAGATATAAAGATTTTTTTAGATCTAATTGATGCACTATTTATTGGATGGGATAAAATCCTTTTATTTTGATATGACATAATTTAATTAGCATAAACTACCTATTGCCCATTAATTAGCATAAACTACCTATCTCTAATAAAGCACGTATGACATAATTTAATTAGCATAAAAAAATGTATGTATAAAACCCATGCCGCACGTACTGATGCCCAACTTATGTACGTGTCCCAAGTACATAAAACATAATATGGCCACTTTACGTGTTTTATTAGAAGGCCCATTCAATTATGTAGCATAGTTTTGATTGAGTTAGCATAATGTACACACTCGATTATATAATGTATTAGTGTAACATGTTTTAGATCGTCAAAATTTATGGTTTAATTAACGTGTTAGCTATTGATATTTCTAATGCACGTAACGTATTTTTTAGTTCTAATTTGAATTTGGATATGAATGTTGACATTAAACATAAATATTTCATTGTATATGATTTTTTCAAAATAAATTAAAATTTATAAAAGGAGTGAGCGATGAAGGAAAGGAACGAATGGTGTTGAGAATTATTATTTAACGATCAATTATGGATTAATCCTAAAGGGTGCCGTTTCAGTTTTCACTCTCTCTCTCCCTCAGACTTGTAACTGCCTTTTTTGAGCTCCTATATGTATATATGTACATCACTGTTCAATGGAATACAATAGAGAATCATTTACATTACTCGCTTGTCTCTCGCTCTCTAACTCTTAACAAAGAGGACGCTCGCTCGCTCTGCCTCTTGTGATAAGGGGATTAGATATTATTTTCTTTTTCTTTTCTTTTCCTTGATGAATCAATTAATTAATTAATTTGAAAACTTTAAAAATCAATGTCCTAGTAAGTAAAGGAAGTACCGTAGCATTACCCAATTAGTTTAGCTCTTCCTGTTCTTCTAGATAATTATCTCTCCTAAATAAAATCATTGTGTCTCTATAACTTGTATTTCTTGATCCCCTTTTTGCAGTCATTTGAAATTAAATGCATTAGTAATCTTTTACTTCTCATTTGGAAGAAGAATTATGAAGAAGTGTTAGATTTTACTGCAAGGGTCTTTGCACATGTATAGGATAGTGTTGTAGAGTTGGTTATGATTCGCATCTAGGCAATGTTTCCTCTATCTAAAAATTACCCCCTCCGTTCCAAATTGTAAGTTCTTTTGGCTTTTCTAGATACATCACTTTTGTTAGGTACATAAATGTACACTGTGTCTAGGTAATAAATAGTAAAAAAGATGTATCTAAAAAAAGTCAGAACAACAATTTAGAATGGAGGGAGTAACAATTAGGACATACATGGCCACATGGGTTGTTGGTCGTAGTTTTTATTCTTCCTTGGTGACCCTTCTGTAGAACTTGCCCTTTTAGGCTTGTATGAGTCTTCTTAGACTCTTTTTTCTTTCCTTCTTAATATAATAACGCGTAGCTCTGGTTCAAGAAAATAAAAAAATAGAATGCATACTAACCTCCATTATCAATGTTTTAATGAAATTATAAAAGAAGTCTAAAAATCAACACTTATAATTTTCACGTTCTCAAACTAGATACTTTAAAATTATTGGTTGTATACTTGTCACAAGTCTAAAGCATCAAGCACTTGCGGCAGTATTTAATTATATTTGGAATCTATATTTTTTAGTTTATCAAAGGACTCGATGTTCCAGACCTGTAATACTGCAAAATTGATTTGTTGTCTTTGTAGCTATTAAATTATTAGAATTAAATAAATGGTGAAAAGGGATCTATGTTAAATATAATTAAATAATGTTTGTATGTGAATACATATGTATATTTTGAAAATTCTGGAGTTGAAAAATCTAGAAAAAGTATTACACATAAATACAATTTGAAGGATTATTAAGATAATTATATATTTAAATTATCAAAATTTAAAATCTTAGAAAAAATATTCAACCACGTTAGTTTTACATTGTGACTAGAATACATACAAAAAGTTGAATTTATATGCACCATGTAAATGCTCCATATTATATGCTAACTTCGTCTCATAAAGAGTGTCATTCTAGCTTTGTTCCAAGTCAAACAATATTAAGTTTAATTGAGTTTATGTAAAAATATTTATGATACCAAATAAGTAGAATGAGATTCAGCATGAATATATATTCATAGCGCATCTATGTAGTGTCATGAATGCTAATAATTTTATATAAATTTGATCAACATAAAATAATTTGATGTATGACAAAGCTAAAATATATATCAGTCTTCGTGAGATGGAGGTAGTATTTTAAAATGAATACATTTAGATTCTGAAACTTATATTTGGAAATAAAAAGGTTTACATATTGACTACTTGCTTAGAAGAATGATTTTTACCTGATCCCACATGTTGCTAGTGTGATTGTCAAAATACATGGTATCATATGCCACCGATACAATAGATGATGTTTTAACCAGTCATAACTTTGCACAGCATTTTTGGTGGTACATATTTCTACTGATACCTTTAGTGGCACTATTTGATGTCATGGTTCTAATGTTTTGATACATTTGCAACAAAATTAATGAAATTTGACGCTCGAATTCTTAATTGTCACAAAAATTTCTAAATGAAGAGAATACCATTCTAATAAAACAAATTAAAGTACGATATTATGTGTAAGAATTCAAACATCAAACTAAGCCATAGTTAAATTTTCAGTTTTCTTTTCAAACGTGAACAACTGAACAAGGATGAACTACAAAATATTTTATATGGAATAAAAAAAGATTCAAGAATATAAATAATCTAAGCCGTTTATTTGATAGGATCAAGTTGTAACTACTTAGATCAAAACAAACTAACATTCGATAGAGACACATGTTAAACAAGGTTTAATTCTAGAAAAAGTAATCAATCAAATAAACTTAAATTGGTTCATCCCTTAGAATCCTTACAGATTAAAGTGAAATATTATATTTTCAGAATTGTTTGATCATTTGCATTATAAATCAATACGTAGTGTATGACTCATTAATTCAATTGCATGTTATATATAACTTTGCTCCTACTTGGTTATTCAATTTTCACAATAGTATACTCACTGCAGAATACTTGTAGATCCTATAGTTTGTTGGAGATTCTCGTTTTAATAAGAGTAAGAAATATATTGTATGACTCATTAATTCAATTGCATGTTATATATAACTTTGCTCCTACTTGGTTATTCAATTTTCACAATAGTATACTCACTGCAGATTACATGTAGATCCTATAGTTTGTTGGAGATTCTCGTTTTAATAAGAGTCAGAAATATATCATTTAAACATTTAATGATGAGACTGAAAATGTAGCAAAACATGGTTTACTTGTGTCAGGTTTCTCAAAAACTGGCCACACTAACAAAGCTAGGGTCTTGCTCAAGTGAAGCTACAATTGGTGCAGACAACTTTGTGACGTCAACAGAGATCCATGAGAGTCAATTTCCAGGTGACAATAAGAAGATAGTTACAAAGAGCCTTACTCGCATTGGGACGATCACGGGTGCTTTGATGGAATCTCAGCTCATTGGTCGAGAGAAAGAGAAGTCAGACCTTATCGATCTAATTTCAAAGCAAGGTGAACCTATGGTGATCTCAGTGTGGGGAATGGGAGGTCTTGGAAAAACTACTCTAGTCAAAGAGATCTATGAAAGCCAAGAGTTAAGTGGCTTATTTGAGAAACGTGCTTGTGTCACAATCATGCGTCCATTTATTCTCAAGGATGTCCTTGGCAGCCTATGTATGCAGCTAGATCCAGAATCCTATAACAGGAAGGGCAATGATTTTGGGCTACTCAGAAGAAAAATAGCAGAAAATGAAGCAAAAATTGAAGAGTTGAGTAAGCTAGGAAGAAAAGTAACAGATGAAGAAGTATTAATTGAAAAGTTGGGCAATCTTTTAAAAGGAAAGAAGTTTCTGATTGTTCTCGATGATCTATCTTCTCTTGAGGAATGGGGTGCGATAATTCGAAGTCTTCCTAAAATGAACAGTACATGTCGGATTGTAATCACCACAAGAGAAGAGAATATTGCAAGACATTGCTCAGAAAAACAAGAAAACATATACAAGCTCCAGGTTCTCGAAGACAGTGACGCTCTTGACCTCTTCACCAAAAAGGTATTGATACAGTACAATCATTCTGCATTTGTACTATTATAGGTTATGAACAGAACACTTACTAATTATGAAAACGGTTTTCGAAAAATAGTGCTTCCACAGCCCAAATACTGGAGAGTGGAGACAGTGATTTCAAATAGGATGTGACTAGCATCACACACCTAGGATGTAGCCTACCGTGTGACCCACTTTTGACCAAATGCTAGTATCTTCGTCTTAATGTTAGTAATTTGATGTTTGAACTGAGCCCAAATTAATCCTCATGATGAAATGCGTCATTAGACCATAAATCTTACCAATTCTTACAAAAAATAGAAATTCTTAGTCTTTAATTCAGTAGACTATAATCATTATCACCAATAATAGCTATTGGATTTTTTTTGTTTTCTAAAAAACTATCCACCTCTGCCATGGAAAGATATTGAAAAATAACAACCTGTGAAATAGCATCTAGCTGAGTTGGTTAGGTATCCTGAGTGCGAATTTGCATGCTGGAGTTAAAAAAATTCCCCTCTTCTGTCTCATGCTAAAACATAGGTCTAAGGCCCAGCCCTGTGGCTGTCTTACCCCGCAGGTCGAGTTTTTATTTAAAAAATCACAACCTAAATTTGCATCTAGATTATTCACCTCTACCATTATGAATAATGTAAAGTAACCTATAAATTTGTTTCTGAATTATTCACGTCTACCATGATGAAAGATATAATATAAAATGAGCCCTTTAATTTGCATATGAATGAAGTGTATTTGAAGGGATCCAATACCTGAATATTGGGGCCTCAAATTTGTGCTTCAAAGAAATGCTCAGAATGCTATGATAACCGAAGTGGGTGCCTTGGGGAATTTTTGCCTATTAGTTATAGTAAATGTTCAACGCATAAAGATTATGAGGCCAGCGAGGGCCTCCGAGCGCTCGACGCGCATGCCTGCTCCACACGTCTCTCATTGGGACTGCCTTGTGCCGGTCTACGCCTTGTGTTTAAAGAAAAGATGAGAATACCCTAAAGAATTGGAGGACTACTAGTTTTAGTGCATGTGTGGAAACTGAAGTGCTTAATTATTTATCTATATCTATCTATATAACCTATATAGATGGAACCACTAAGGGTTATTTACTTTACTCATATTTCTCTGCAACCACGTTAAGCCATGTCATCGTTTTTGTTTCAACCATCCGACCTTTGATTTAATCTTGGCCGTTTAATTTGTTGAGCCCCAGCCAGAGAGCCAAACAAATTTTTGTATTCCGAGTACGAGTAAATGCACCTGAAAGTTTCAGATTTAAGGGGTGTTTGGCACGGCTCCTCCCGAGGAGCTTCTCCGGAGGAGCTAGAGCCGTCTTGGAGGAGCCACAATTTGTGGTTTCTCCAAAACGGCTCCGGCTCCTCTACTTTTTACTAAAAAACAGCTCATCCAGGAAAACGTTTGGCAGAGCTCTTCTGGAGGAGCTAGAGCCGGAGCCAGAGAGGAGCCCTGCCAAATAGGCATTCCATTATTCGTTGATTTCCACTACCTCCCTCCGCCCACTACTTTCTAGTAACCAATGAGACCAAGTAGTGGTCAATCAGTTTCAAAAAGTAGTGGTCAATCAATGCAAGAAATCCAATCGTATCCTCCTCCACTGCTCCTCAAATATATATAAATATAAATGTTGCTCCTAAGTCCTAACCCATCGTATTTATTCTTGGATTAACCAGTCTAGATAGATCAGGTGGCGAGTTTTTCATCTCTGTTAGCATCGTTCACTTCGTCGACCTACACTGTCGAGAATTCAGGCATCGTCATTTTTCTTCCTATCACTACGGGAGACGACATCTTCGCCGACTGCCCGCAGTTTAGCCGACAGCCATAATATGGGCAGTCAGCGAAGAATGTCTTTTGCCGATAGCCATTATCAGCTGTCGGTAAAGAATTATTTGCCGACAGTCTAACTGTAGCCAGCAGTCGGTAAAAACCTGTCGACAAAGGACATTTTTTCCGACAGCCGCACTGTCGGCAATGCCAACCTGTCGGCAAAGAACCTGAGGGTTCCAACGGCGTCCGATGCCATTACCTTCGCCAACTGGTATGCCGGCGGTCGGCGAAGACTTCGCCGACAGCCCTGGTTCCTGCTGTCGGCGAAGGACTGACGGCGCCGTCCTCCTTCGCCGACTGGAACAGGGCTGTCGGCGAAGCTTCGCCGACAGGGTGCCATGTGGCTATCGGCGAAGAGGTCTTTGCCGTCAAAAACGTCGCCGACAGGTCTTCGCCGACAGGATTTCTGATATCCTGTCGGCGAAGTCTTTGCCGACAGGATAAGGCCCTTCACCGACTGCTTCAAGCAGTCGGCGAAGGC
This sequence comes from Saccharum hybrid cultivar R570, assembly GCA_038087645.1. Lineage (NCBI taxonomy): Eukaryota > Viridiplantae > Streptophyta > Magnoliopsida > Poales > Poaceae > Saccharum > Saccharum hybrid cultivar. The sequence continues at coordinate 2,137,314 of JAQSUU010000347.1, read as the reverse complement.
AGCGTTCCCAGTAGTGTATCCCTTCTGTGTTTTTGGCCGTCATCGTGATGCGCTCTTTTCCTCCCGCTTTGCGTATGAAAATTTACCATCAATGATTATATCTGGTGGATTCTTAGAAGAGCAACCATGCCGAGGCCTTTAATTGCCCCAAAGTCAGCACCGAGAATTCCTTCATATACCATGGTCCATTTTCCGTGTAATATATTACGTATATTCCATTTCTCTTTTGCCTCATAATCTGCTAGCCTACTAACTCTGTTGCAATTTTAATGTACTTTTGTTGACAGAAAACATCCACGCATGTTAGCTGTACGCGTATATATGTATTTTTATTTTTCTCATCATGGCATCATTGTCTTAATTCCACGCTCACGCACTATTTCATAACGCGGCACTCTACTTTATCAGGGTATCCTAACCGGATAATCATAGTTATTGCAAGATTGGAAGTAATCCAAAATATTACTCGATTCAGTTATCTTTGACAACTCTTTTTTTTTACGTCCACACATCTATATAATATAAAGTTAGAAATCTATAAACAACCATTCATGGCGTAATAAGGTTATAAAGTGGCACAAATGCAGCTAACTAAAACTTGCTTCTCAGATATTAATTTTTCATCAAATTTGATTCAACCCTTTACCCTTATTTACACGTTAGCCATATCAATGATACATCATATATATTGTTAGTGTCAATCTTAAATGATCTAGAATAGTAGTAACGAGCGACGCGCGGGGTATTCAACTAGTTGTTAACAGGGTGCCTACCTAACTCGATCTTCAGTGGACGTTTATACATGAGCTATGGACTTGGTTCTTGTTGTTGTGTGTATTACAATGTCATATTATCTGATCCTGTCATGTAGAGTGAGGTGTTCATGCTCCAATACATATTAGAAACTATTTATCTATACATCTTTTGGCGAATCAAGTAAGACGCAAAAACTCATATACATGCGAACACTATTAAATCATGTAATAGATCTAGAAAATACGAGCACCCGCATCAAGTTGAGGATTTTCCATGATAAGAAACCTAGCCGGCTAAGCTATGCTTAGTTTGCTTATTTATACATAATTAAACATTATAATATTTATGAAATTTGATTCTACCAATTGCAGGTATTTAAAGAGGCCATAAATCTCGATGAGTATCCCACATTGATTGAAGAGGCCAAAATGATCCTAAAGAAGTGCAATGGACTTCCCCTTGCAATAGTCACCATAGGTGGCTTCTTGGCAAAGCAACCGAAGACTCCTATTGTATGGAGAAAAATGAATGAGCATATTAGCGCTGAGTTGGAGATGAACCCAGATCTTGGGATAATAAGAGCTATCCTCATGAAAAGCTATGATGGTTTACCATATCATCTCAAGTCTTGTTTCTTGTATATGTCCGTCTTTCCTGAAGACTACAGTATTAGCCGAAGACGCTTGGTGCATCGATGGAAAGCAGAGGGTTACTCAAGTGAGGTACGTGGCAAGTCTATGGGAGAACTAGCTGATGGCTACTTCATGGAACTTATTGAGCGAAGCATGGCCCTACCATCCAAAGAATCAATCGGTAGTAGAAAGGGTATTTCCTCTTGCAAACTCCACGATCTCATGCGTGAAATCAGCATCTCAAAGGCAATGGAAGAAAATCTTGTTTTTAGAATGGAAGAAGGATGCAGCTTAAACACCCAAGGCACCATACGTCATCTTGCTATAAGCAATAATTGGGAGGGTGATCAGAGTGAGTTTGAGAGCACAGTGGACTTATCTCGTATAAGGTCATTAACGGTGTTTGGAAAGTGGAAGCCGTTTTATATTTCTGATAAGATGAAGTTGCTACGCGTGCTGGACTTGGAAAGCACCTCCGGTCTTGTAGATCATCACCTTGCACCAATTTGGAAGCTCCTTCACCTAAAATACCTTTCTTTAAGGGGATGTGGTGGTATTTTTCACCTGCCAGAGTCACTTGGTAACCTGAAGCAACTGGAGACACTGGATGTTACTGATACACGGATAGTCAAGCTACCGCAGGCCATCACCAAGCTTAGGAAGCTACAATATCTTCGTGCAGGGAATGTGTATAATGAAATTTTCAATGCTTCCTCATATGACGGATTGGTGGAAGAACTACCAAAGCGAATGAAAAAGCTAAGCATATGGACTTTAATTTTAATTTTCTTTTGTTTATCAAGCTGCAGCCTTGAGATTGGGAAGTCTGCTGCTGGGATGGAGGATGATGACCCAATGAACAGGCGTGATGTTTGCACATTCTATTGCTGCGCAGTGTTCCCCTTTGTAGCAAGGCTTGCAGATCCAATTGGAGTTGCTGTGCCAAGAGGGCTCAGGAAGTTGAAAGCCCTGCACACATTGGGTATGGTGAACATCGCACCAGGAAAGGCCATCCTACAGGAAATTAAAAGACTCACCCGGCTACGGAAGCTAGCAGTTACAGGCATCAATAAGAAAAATTGCCAAGAGTTTTGTTCCACCCTTGCCCATCTCAGCTCTCTGGAATCACTGTCAGTGCACTCAGAGGAGGAGGAAGGTCTGCGTGACTGCTTGGATAGCCTTCGTACGCCTCCGGAAAACCTCCAGAGCCTCAAGCTGTATGGCACTCTGGGCAAACTGCCAGAGTGGGTCACGGGTCTCCAGAATCTTGTGAAGTTGAAGCTAGAGAGCACTAGGCTAACGGAGCTGGATGGCAGCATACAAGTGCTTGGCAAGCTACCAAACCTGGCCATCCTTCGTCTACTGAACTACTCTTTCGAGGCAAAAGAGCCCTGTCATTTATCTTGCCGTAGGGAGGCATTCCCGAGTTTGACAGCTCTGGAGACATGGTGGGGTACCAGCATCGATTCGGTGCTGTTTGAAGAAGGAACAGCGCCTAAGCTTGAGCTGCTGCTTTGCCAAGCACCCGAGATGAAATTTTCTGGGCTGTCATTTCTCCCGAGCCTCAAGGAAGTTATGATTCCTAATTATCCAGAGTCGGTGCGTAACGTGCAGGGCCAGCTTAGCACGCATCCAAACAAGCCCGTTCTGAAGTTTGTTTGAGCTGAGCTCCGCATGTAATCAGCCGGGCTGGTCCTGTGCTTTATTCCCTTCTTATTTATTTTTTTCTGCTTTCCTGCTTACCTATTCCGCTCCATTTTATGTACGGTCGTTTGTACCACTAGTGGCCTGTGTGTTTGCTATTATGGGCAACCACCGCCAAAGTTGTATTAATTTCCTTTGTCTTTTTATGTATGTGGACCCTGTTTGGCAGGCTGTTTTTTGGCTTATAAGCCGGCTGTGGCTGATTTGCTGTGAGAGAAAAACACTGTTCCACGGCTGATAAGCCGTGCTGATAAGCTCAGCTGAACAGGGGGAAAATAGCTGGTGTGCTTTACTCTGCACTGCACTGCACTACTGTCCAGTTCATTCAGTAATTCTATTCAAAGACTCTAGATGTGCACAAGTACCTATCTGATGGCACGCACCTACAATCGCTGCCATTTTATCTGATGGCGTTGCATATATATATATATATAGCACTAAGGGTGTGTTTAGTTGCCCCCGTAAAATTTTTGGAAGCACAGTAACTCTTTCGTTTGTATTTGGTAATTAGTGTCCAATCATGGACTAATTAGGTTCTAAAGAGTCGTCTTGTGATTTACAACCAAACTGTGTAATTAGTTATTTTTTACCTATATTTAATGCTTCATACATACGTCCAAAGATTTGATGTGACAGGGAATCTTGTAAAATTTGGAATTTTGAAGGAAAACACAGCCTAAGCTACGATATTCCGCGTGTGTTGCCATGCGCATTCGCTGGACATGAACTTTTTTTTTATTTGAGGAAACTTGGACATGATGTTACCGCAGGAATAATGCTGTGGTGTGTGGTCTATTGGCGTGCTTTGTTGTTTGTTCTGCCTTCGTGTGAGATGTATATAACGGTGAAACATGTTCATTTAAGTAATTCTACTGCAAAGAACCAGTATCATTGTCTTGTTAGTTTTAAATGTTTCTTAAATGCTCATCAGAAAGATATATGTTTTCATGTCAAATCTACACTAAGTCGCCGTTGGTTGAAACTTCAGATGCTACTCTGCGATGAGGCGATGAGTCGTGTGCACATTCAGTGGCTCTCCATTAATCAGTTCCTGCCAGGCAGCGACGACCTGTTCCTCCGCCGGGCTGGCCAGAGAAGTGGACATAGGATTGCACAATTCTACATTTCTACCTGTTTTTTTAAGCAAAAAAAGGGGGGAAGTTGCAGAATTCTGTTGCGTCTTTTTTTAGCAACGGCAGAATTCTGTTGCGTGAGAGAAATTCTGACGCCATCCGTGCCCGTCTACCGAGTCCAGATGCGTTTCGGTTCTCCAGCGGCCCGGCCCAACTAGCCACTAAATAGAATCGCATGTGCACGCCCTCCTGTCCAACTTCTAGAAGGTACCACCCACCAGGCTGCCGGCCGCCTTGCTTCACTCGGCCTCTCCAAGTCGTCGCCCGGCGCCGCGCCATTGCGGGAGCTCCGAGGTTGTCCCCTCAAGCGGGGTTTCTTGGCGCCTCACCGGCCCTCAAGCGGCTTTTTTCTTTTTCCCTCTTTTGAGGGCCTCTAGGATTTCTTTTGGGATTTCTCCGTTTCGTGGCTTAACCATGGGATGTCTATCTGCTTGCCCATCCGTGATTCAGCCTGGGTATAGTACGTTTTGTATTGCCAACTTCATGTGTAAGGGGAATGTTTGCCAAAATAGTGTCTTATACTTACATAATGCATTAACTTATTTATTTATAAAATGCTAGATTTTGCTTCTTGGTGCAGATCAACACAGTCCAGTATTTTGATAGCCATTTCACTGAACTTATCATCCAAGAAACATTTGTTTGCTTGGCTCGTAAATATTTGCTTATGTAATTCAATATAAATGATACCTTTCAAATCGTAGTTATTTCATATACACTTCTTCAGAATCAGGACCATTTTGTTACAAACTGCTTTTGAGTCTAGTTGTGCCATGAAAATTTCTCATGCCTAATTTTAAATCACTGCAAAAATCCACCACAAAAAGATTTAAATTATTGTGCACAGAAATAGATACGACTCTCGGCCAACAGTTATGTTGTGTGGATGCAACTCAAAAGGAGCTAGGTCTGTTACCTGATAAAACAGAGAAAATGAAAAGAAGAAAACGGGTGTAAAACTCTTTAAAAGCCAGTTATCTAGACAAAATGAAAGACATATCCGTCACATTACTCTGCTTGCTGGCCATCATTCCTCATACACTCTTTTGTACGGAATTGGCTCCTAGGAGCAGAAAATGGACCCAAAAAAGGAGGAGCACTGACACGGGAGGTGCAAGAGTTTGTTCCACCATTGCCATACTCATCTGCCTGGAATCACTGTCAGTGCACTCAGGGGAGGATGGCTTGTCCACGTCTCCGAAGAAGCTCCAGAGCCTCAAGCTGTATGGGCGTGGCACTGTGGGCAAATTGCCAGAGTGGTTGACGGGTCTCCAGAATCTTGAGAAGTTGAAGCTGAAACGCACCAGGCTAACAGAGGTGGATGGCACCAAGCTACCAAATCTTGTCATCCTTCGTCTACTGGATGAATCTTTTGAGGCCAGAGAGCCCCATCATTTCTCTTGCCGTGGGGAGGCATTCCAGAGTTTGACGGTGCTGGAGCTGGATAGCCCTCGCATTGGACCGCTGGAGTTCCCAATGGCCCATTCTCTATTTGAGGCCTATCATATATCCCGAGCCTGAAAGAAGTTCAGATTTGTGTCTATTGTCGTTCAGAGTTGGCAGAAGCAGTGCGGGCTCAGCTTACCAGCAATCCAAACAAACCCGTTTTGAAGATTATTAGCCGCTCAGCTTACCAGCAATACAAGCGATTCCCGTATTGAGATTATTAACCGAGCTGATGATAAGCTCTAATGCTTTAGTCGTTGATGTTTGCACTTCTAGTTCTAGTGCTTTTCCTTCCCTTTCCTGCTTGAGTTGCATTCCTTGTTCCCTGCATTTTCAGTATCTGAAACAACATCCCGGTGTGTGCGTACGTGTTGAATTGGTCAGGACCCTGTACCGTGTCGCCTTTGTTGTGCTTGGTCTGAATCAGAAGAACTGGCGTGCTTTGTTCTGCAGTTTTTTTTTTTTGAGGGGAACAGGAGGAGGGGGGGTTTGCCCCTACTGAAATTTCATTAATTAAAAAAACAAGGAGTTACAGAGAAAAGGGAGCTCAGGAGACAAAGAAAAAAAAAGTAGTAAAAAAGATAAACGAGGCTAGCGAGATTAGGCTAGATTGTTTAACCATAATTCTACTGTGGGAAAGAACATTTTGGCGCGCAAAAGTTGCAGCGCGAACTCTTGTTTGAACTCTCTCTTTGAGGCTTTATTCTGCAAGTATTGCTGTGATGCAGCACGCGCTGCAGAACCGGCAGCGCCAACACGAGGACGCGGCATTGGGCCAGCCGTGCTGCAGACGACATGAACCATGCCTCCCTCACACAGCTGCCACCAGCCATGTGGAGTACGATACTCCTGCGTTGCAGCCTGCTCGTGACACCCGCCATTATTGGTGTGCTTGTTCCTATCCACCGCTTGCCACTTGAGAGTTGACACGACGACTTGACTCCACAACGCGCCCCGCCATTATTGGTGTGCTTGTTCCTGTCCACCGCTCGCGACTTGAGACGACGACTTGACTCCACAGAAAGGTCATCACGACGCAGTACAGGGCCCATGTTTACAAATTGCTCTGACGTTTTGCTATATCTTCCCGCCTTAGCTTCCCACTGCACAGTCGCGCCGAAGTGCCGTCGTGGTCCACGAAGCAACCGCGTGCACTAGCCAGATCCGCGCCCTGCACAGCCTCCCTCCGAGCTCCGGCCACGACCTCTTCGTGCTGCGAACGCCGAGCATCCACCACGCCATCCGTTGCCGTGCTCGGATTCGCGCGCTGCCAGGCTGAAGTGCCATCGTGGTCCACGAAGCAACCACGCAGACTAGCCAGATCCGCGTTCTGCACAGCCTCCCCTCCGAGCTCCGGCCACGACCTCTTCGTGCTGCGAACGCCGAGCATCCACCACGCCATCCGTCGCCGTGCTCGGATTCGCGTGCTGCCGGGCTGAAGTGCCGTCGTGGTCCACGAAGCAACCACGCAGACTAGCCAGATCCGCGTTCTGCACAGCCTCCCCTACGTGCTCCGGCCATGACCTCTGCGTGCTGCGAACGCCGAGGATACACCACGCCCTCCATCGCCGTGCTCAGATTCGCGCGCTGCTGGCGGCGCCTTTAATTTCCTCCACCTGTACGGTGCTCCTCGATATGCCCCTGCCATCAGATCCAGTATTCCGCTGGTAATCTCCTACTCCTACCTTTGCTTCCGGCATTCTCAGTTCCTCCAATGTGCTTTTGGTGTTGTTATTTAAAAATGGCCCGCGTTGAGTATTATTAACACTATACACAGCTCTAGCTCCAAGATCTATAAATTAAAGTGGTTTAAATATTTTTACTTAATCTGAAATATAAGTCAAATGAGTCATGTAAATGCGCTTAACATGCTTGCAGTTTTAGATTCAGACTTTTTCTAGAGGAGCTCTACAAAACACGGCCTAATATAGCATCATTTCATTCCTTTGAGTTAACTACCTAGGTAAACTAGCTAGTATGACCATGCATATCTTTGTTCTTCTCGTCATATCTAAGCACAAGCTGAGAAGTTCATCTTTCGCTTGCAAACTACGCAAGAAAACATATCTTTGTAACCTTAGCCCTTCCCCACAAACATAATCATTCTGACCATTTTTCGTTACATGTACAGAGAAAATGGAAGCGACAGGGTTGAGTGTGGGCAAGTCTGTGCTGAATGGAGCGCTCAACTATGCTAAGTCAGCCATCGCACAGGAGGTAGCTCTGCAGCTAGGTGTCCAGCGTGACCAGGCTTTCATCAGAGATGAGCTCGAGATGATGCTCTCTTTCCTCATGGCTGCACATGAGGAGCGAGACAACCACAAGGTGGTCAAGACCTGGGTGAAGCAGGTCCGTGACGTGGCCTATGACGTGGAAGACTGCCTCCAAGATCAGGGCGTTCGACTTGGGAAGCCGTCGCGGTGGTGCTTCCTTCGGACATTGGTCGATCGACACCGTGTGGCCACACGGATGAAGGAACTCCGAGCCAAGGTTGAAGATGTCAGCCAGAGGAACGTGCGGTATCGCCTCATCAAGGACACTAATGGCCCCAAGTCTGATACTGGAGCTGGGTCATCAAGCATTCCTAGTGCAACAATGTTTGGCATTGAGGAAGCAAGGAGGCACAAGGACAAAGCAAAAGTGGATCTTTCCCGGCTGATTAATGAGGGGAATGAGGACCTTAGAGTGATTGCTGTGTGGGGAACAAGTGGTGTTCTTGGTCAATCCGTCATCATCAAAAGAGTGTATGATGATCTGAAGAGAAGTAAGAAGTTTGAACTATTCGCTTGGATCACGATTGTGCATCCTTTCAATCCACCGGAGTTCCTCCAGTGCATTATGAGGCAATTCTATCCAACTACTTTTGAAGAAGCAGGGAAGACCCAAGAAAAAACAAACATTGGGGCTCAAGTTCTTAAGAAAATGAGTAGGATGAAGCAAGATGATTTGGTAGATGCATTCTGTGAGTGTGTGAATGAGAAAAGCTATTTGATTGTGCTTTATGACATGTCCACCATTGAAGAGTGGGATGTAATTAAGGAATATTTTCCAGTCAACAAGAAAGGAAGCCGAATCATTGTATCCACAGAGCATGGTGAAGTTGCAAGCCTATGTACCGGGCAAGAAAGTATAGTGTCGGAGCTCAACCAACCATCTGTTGATCAGTATATTTTTGCTTCACACAATAAGGTAATATCTATTGTGCTTTGGAGGCTGTATAAGATTTAGAAATGGTTTAGCTCTTCCTGTTCTTTTTAGATCATTATCTCTGCTATAAATAAAAGCACTGGGGCTGCTTGAACTAGTATTTTTTAAGGAGCTTCCTTTGTTGTGTGAAATATAATGTGTGAAATAAAACAAGAAAGGATGATTCTCGTCCAGTATAAAAATAATAATAATTAATCCATACACTAACCTCAATTTATTTGTTTGTGTCTGTATTTGAGAAAAATTAGAAGTCTGACAGAATAGGAAAACAAGTGAACAATAATATATTTAAGGGCCGACACACCATAATAGGTAGTGAGCCTTTCTAAGCTCGTTTCCATCTTGTCTACGATGAGTACCTTTCCCTTATGGCTTATCTGATCATGGCTCTACAAGTCACCACTGAGTAGGTCGAAATAAGGAAAAAAAACAGTTATTGGACTACTATATGCCCGGTATATCCCTCTTTATTTTGATCCATCCATTGTCACTATATACATATGTAAAAAAAGATATACTTCTAAATATAGCTCCGTATTAGCACACGCTAACATATACTCGTAAATAGCAGTTTTAGAATTTCTAAGATAATAATATTCCAGTATTTTCAAATTTGTCTGATAAATTGTGCTTATGCTAGTATCCCAACTCTAGTCTATTACATTATTCTGGAAAAGATCCCATTGCATATTAATCAAAGAAAAGTAAACGTTGTTTACTTTATTGTGTCAGGCTTCTCAAAATCAAACCGCATTAATGGACCCAGGGTCTAGCTCAAGTGAAACCACACTCGGTACCAACAATTCTGTGATGCTAACGGATGAGATTGTTGAGAGTCAGTTTGTAGGTGACAATGAGAAGATTGCCAGAAAAAGCCTCAGTCGCCTGGGGACTATGGCATGTGCTTTGGAGGAATCTCAGCTTGTGGGTAGGGAGAAAGAGAAGTCTGAACTCATCAATTTAATTTCAAAGCAAGATGATCAGAAAACTATGGTGATCTCAGTTTGGGGAATGGGAGGTCTTGGAAAAACTACTCTAGTCAAAGAGGTCTACCAAAGCCAAGAGCTAATTGGCTTATTTGAGAAGCGTGCTTGCGTCACAATCATGCGTCCATTTGTTCTCAATGAAGTCCTTAAGAGCTTAGCTATGCAGTTACGTGAGGAATCCTCTAACGAGAAGAACAACAAAAGTCCCAAGCCATTAACTGAAGTGTTGGGTGAGCTAACAAAGAGAAAGAGGTGTCTGATTGTCCTTGATGATTTGTCTTGTGTTGTGGAATGGGGCTTGATAATACAAAGTCTCCCCAAAATGGAGAATGCAAGCCGAATTGTGATCACTACGAGGGAAGAAAATATTGCAAAGCGTTGTTCAGAAAAGCAAGAAAGTATATACAAGCTCGACGTTCTCAATCCTAGGGACGCTCTTCACCTCTTCACCAAAAAGGTAATGCTACAGTAGTCTTACTGCATGTTTATTAGGTTACAACTAGTCCATCAACCCATGCTCTCACCCGGGTTAGAATTTTAAGAGATATACCCTTTAATACATCTGAGTAATAAAGAATTATTTATATTAACTCTTTGTTTATTTTCTACAAAACAGACATAATAGATACTTCATAGTCTATATCCAATTATCTTTAACTTATTACTTACTTTTTTTTGCAAAGGAGTGTTTTATATGTTTTTCATCTATATTTAATTTTTACTTTGTATGGCACCTATGTATATTTTAAATATGCAATTAGATTGAAATCTTGCCATTTACTATGGTGGCCCTTGACGCATCACATATCTTATGAAGTCATGAATCTAATTTTGATTTTATTCTTATTGACCGCTACAGATTTTTGTCCTCAAGTCAAAACTCTTGCGCTTATTGTATCTTTTATAAACTCTCTTTTTTACACATTTAAGAATAAGTATTTTAGATCTTAGAGTACGTTCTTAAATATTACAATACCATAAATAACCATTTGAAAACTGCACCATGTCAATTAAGATAAGTGATAGAGCTGAAGTGAGATCTCGTATGAGGGTAGTAGTGCTAACCTCAAGAGAATTTTAATACTTAAGTCATATAATGATCGACTTTTTACTCTAAAGTAATCTTAAATGGTTGAGAAAATATAGCCACCAATGGTCTCCCATAGTTCTCAAGGTGATTGAATTTTCCTATCAAGAAACTATATGTGCAGTTATGGTTATACTATCAATTTAGACATGTCAAACATTTAGTTAAAGTATATAAATATATCTAAAGTAACAAGTTATATGTCATGGTTACTAATATCCTTTTAAAAAATTATTAGTATCATTAATATATGAGTTGTTAAGAAAATATTTTTTTATGATGAAACATAGAAAATATATATTTATCGGTCATGCATGCTTGCATGACATGTATGCTTACTTAATCAAATCTTAATATATTAATATCGATTGAAGTGAGTAATGTAGAAACATACACATGCTCTATAGTTATTCAAACAAACTTTTTAATGGAAGATGTTGAGAACTTTTAGATGTAGATTAGTGAGGATATTTATTTTTTCAAGTAATAAGACAAAAATTGGGTTACTTAAATTATCTATCATAATAAGAGTCCATCGGTAATTAGGTGTAAATTTAGGTATATTTTAGATCATGTTTCTAGATGGCACATGTAAGCAGTCTAAATAGAGTCATGTGTTACTTTATATTGTTTTACCCAATAGTAGAGGTGGATAATTATTTAGAAAATAGAATAGATCCAATAGTTATTATTACCAATGGTAATTAGGTTATACCAAATTGATGATCGATTTTTTTGGATTTTGTGAGAATTTCTAGGATCTATCTTTTGTTTTCCTGTTGTGTCTTGTGAGGATTAACGTGGGGGCACAATTAAGGGCGTCGAGTTAGAATTTCTAGTATTTATCTTTTTTTTCTAACGTGATATGTACATATTTAGTTGAAACCTAATATTAAGTAACTCTAGTTGCATCCCATTCTGTGAATTCATGATTCATAGTTTAGCTTTCGACTTTTAACCGAGCTGTTCATTTTTTCACATGTTAAGTAGAAAATCTAGTGTTTTCATCTTTTATTCAAAATTTATTTCTTAATAAAGAGTTTAGATCTTATTAGTATTGTTTTCCACATGTTAATTAAGTTGTAAAACTCAGATTGCACCCTGGCAATAAACTTGTTGAATTTGTTATATCACAGGATTATATATGTGTAGTATTGTTCTATATATATCATAGAGTGCTTTAGATGCAAAGGTGGGTGATTTAGATGCAATGTGAGGGGGTTATTTTGAATTACATTTCATAATGGTAAAGTGAGTAATTTAGATGCAAATTTAGGGGGCTATTTTGATTTACTTTTCACAATGACAAATGTTAGTAATTTATCTAGAAATCTGGGGGTTATTTTGAATTACCTTTCATAATGGCAGAGGTGGGTAATTTAGATGTAAAATTAGGGTTTTTTTATGTATTTTTCATAATGACAGAGGTGGATAATTTTTTATATTATAATAGATCCAATAGCTATTACCGGTGATGATGAGAAGAGTATATCAAATTAAAGGCTAGATGTTTCTGATTATTATGACAATTTTTAGGATTTATTTTTTTTCTAGCGCATCTAGTGAGAATTAACGTGGTGTCTCCATTAGGGCCTCTAATTATAGCACATCTAGTGAGAATTAACGTGGTGTCTCCGTTAGACACAATACTACTTATTACTCCATCCATCCTAAAAAGAATGTAATTATTATGAGATTCATGCCAGTCAAACAAGTTCAAGTTTGAATAAATTAGAACTATGAGATAACCCACCACACGTCCGCTACCCTTATAAATGTTGTGGAGTTAAAGAATTGTGGAGTTGCCACGAGATTAAAGAATTGTGGAGTTACCACGACACAACTTAAAAGATAATAATATACTGTATAGCTATTGGTTGCATGTTAGTAATCTCAGGATTACGTGTTTTTCCCAGGAAGATAGCACTAATGTACTTCCATGAAAAATGTCACGTTATCTAATCCTTGTTGAGTGGGGTTTGCAACCAATGAAGGTAGCATTTTTTTCTTTTGGTGGAGCGCCATTGGTCCATTATATGCAAGTGCCAAGTAGTAGTGACTTATGCTAGTATTTATATCGTAATTATACCAGAGACATAGGCTGTGTTTAGTTCCCCATGGAATACAAAATGCAAAATGCCAACTACTTTGGAATGATAAAATACAAAATGCCAAAATTTTTATGGGTGTGTTTAGTTCCATCCAAAATGCCAAATTTTTCATGAGATGGGTGAGAGCTTTTTAGCTTTTTGACTTTTTTTGGTCTCTTGAGGCCAAAATCCAAAATAGAGAATGGATACCTTTTTGCCAAAAATTTTACATGGTGTTTAGTTTCATTTTGCAAAATGAGGAGCCAAAACCTAAAGTTTTTTTGGGTGAAATGGGGAACTAAACAAATCCATATTAGGAAATTTAAATTTTGGAATTTACTCCGGTACTCCTCTTTCTAAAAAAATAGCACACTTCTCAAAGCGGCATATTTAATAAACTAAACATTTTTTAAGATTTATTTTTTAGGAACTTTTTATTTATCCATCTAAGTCGCGTATGGGCTCGGCCCTTCAAAGCCTAGCCCAAACCCAATGCGTTGTTAACCCTGTGTTCGGAGCTTTCCCTGCGCCTCCGTCTACCTCCGGCCTCCGGATCTCCGACGCTCTTCGTTTCCTGTTGGGGAGTTTGGATTTTGGACTTGCAAGCTCATGCCTCTTCCATTTCACGTGAGGACGTGTGCCAGTGCCATTCGCCGCTAGACGCAAGTTGCTGCCCGCATGAAGAAGTATGCCGCCTCTGATGGGCGTCTACTGTTGGCTGCTGCCATGATAGAGGTCAATGAGGGCGGCCATCGTGTCACAGACAATGCACACATGTGCTCCGAGACGGACGGACGTGTGGCGGCGTGGGAGGGGATGGAGACGTTAACAAGTGGGCTGGGTTTGGACTGGGCACGTTCTGAGGCCGGAAGGGAAGGGCCCAACCGGGAACCAAATGAATAATAACTGAGAAATGTTTATTTATTTAGGTGGGCTGCTTTGAGATATGTGCAATTTTTACATAGAGGAGTATGGGAGCAGTTCTCTTTAATTTTTTGAATATAGAACTTAAGCAACTTAATTTTACGAATCGCAGGTATTTAAGGAGGCCATAAATTTGGACCAACATCCAGCATTGATTGAAGAAGCCAAAACGATTATGAAGAAGTGTAATGGACTTCCCCTTGCAATAGTCACCATAGGTGGATTCTTAGCAAAGCAACCAAAGACTCCCATGCAGTGGAGAAAATTAAGTGAGCATATTAGTGCCGAGTTAGAGATGAATCCAGAGCTGGGAATAATTAGAGCTATCCTTATGAAAAGCTATGATGGCTTACCATATCATCTCAAGTCCTGTTTCTTGTATCTATCCATCTTTCCTGAAGACTACAATATTAGTCGAAAACGCTTGGTACATCGGTGGAATGCAGAGGGTTACTCAAGTGATGTACGTGGCATGTCTACGAGGGAAATAGCTGATAGCTACTTCACAGAACTTATTGAGCGGAGTATGGTTCTACCATCCGTAGAATCAGTATGGTCAATTGGTAGTAGAAAAGGTATTTCTTCTTGCAAGCTTCATGATCTCATGCGTGAAATCAGCATCTCAAAGGCAATGGAAGAAAATCTTGTTTTTAGAATGGAAGAAGGGTGCAGCTTAAACACCCAAGGCACCATACGTCATCTTGCTATAAGCAGCAATTGGGAGGGTGATCAGAGTGAATTTGAGAGCACAATGGAGTTATCTCGTATAAGGTCATTAACAGTGTTTGGAAAGTGGAAGCCGTTTTATATTTCCGATAAGATGAAGTTGCTACGCGTGCTGGACTTGGAAAGCACCTCCGGTCTTGTGGATCATCACCTTGAACCAATTGGGAAGCTCCTTCACCTAAAATACCTTTCTTTAAGGGAATGTGATGGTATTTTTCACCTGCCAGAGTCACTTGGTAACCTGAAGCAACTTGAAACACTAGATGTTACTAATACACGAATAATCAAGCTGTCGCATGCCATCACCAAGCTTAGGAAGCTACAATATATTCACGCAGGGAGGTTGTACAATGAAGTTTTTAGTGCTTCCTCTTATGAAGGGTTAATGGAAGATTTCCCGAAGCTAATCCGGAACAAGCTATGTCTGTGGACTCTCATTTTGATTTACTTTTGTTTTTCAAGTTGCAACCTTAAGGTTGGGAAGTCTGCATTTGAGATCAAGGATGATGACCCAATAAATAGGCGTGATGTGTGCACATTCTTTTGCTGCGCAGTGTTCCCCTTTGTAGCAAGGCTTGCAGATCCAATTGGAGTTGCTGTGCCAAGAGGGCTCAGGAAGTTGAAAGCCCTGCACACACTGGGTATGGTGAACATCGCACCAAGAAAGGCCATCCTACAGGAAATTAAAAGACTCACCCGGCTACGGAAGCTAGCAGTTACAGGCATCAATAAGAAAAATTGCCAAGAGTTTTGTTCCACCCTTGCCCATCTCAGCTCTCTGGAATCACTGTCAGTGCACTCAGAGGAGGAGGAAGGTCTGCGTGACTGCTTGGATAGCCTGCGTACTCCTCCAGAAAACCTCCAGAGCCTCAAGCTGTATGGCACTCTGGGCAAATTGCCAGAATGGGTCGCGGGTCTCCGTAATCTTGTGAAGCTGAAGCTGGAATGGACTAGGCTAACAGAGCTGGATGGCACCATACAAGTCCTTGGCAAGCTACCAAACCTGGCCATCCTTCGTCTACTGAACTACTCTTTCAAGGCAATAGAGCCCCGTTATTATATTTTTGTTGAGGAAACAGAGCCCCGTCATTTCACTTCCCGTTGGGAGGCATTCCCAAGTTTGACAGCGCTGGAGCTGGCATACCCTGAGATCAAATCGGTGCTGTTTGAAGGAGGAGCAGCGCCTAAGCTTGAGCTGCTGCTTTGCAGAGCCGGGATCACATTTTCTGGGCTGTCATCTCTCCCGAACCTCAAGGAAGTTGTGTTTAAGCGTGCCCGTGGGTATTATCAACCTTTAGAGTGGGTGCAAGACATGAGGGCCCAGCTTGCCAGGAATCCAAACAAACCAGTTTTGAAGTGTATTAACTGAGCTCAAGCTCTGTTGATCCGTTTGAGGAGCAGCGCGATATGGTACCCTCGCAACAGGAGTTTGAGGAGCAGCTCCTACAATGCATATCCATGGTGTTTCAAGAAGGCACATCGCCTAATAAGCTGGAGCTGTTGCTTGCCAGGGGCCCAATCTCTTTTATCTGGGTTATATCAATGTCTCCGGAGACTCAAGGAAGTTATGGTTCATAAGGATGCAGATTTGGTTGGTGACGTGCAGCCCCAGCTTAGTAGGAATCTAAACAAGCCCATCCTGAAATTTTTTTGAGCTGAGCTCCGAATGAACCATGTAGTCAGTCGGCCGGTTCTGTGCTTTATTACCTTTTTATTTACTTTTTTTTTCTGCTTCCCCCATCTTATGTGTGTACCTGTAACAAATGTTTCCATGTATGCGTGTTAAATTCAACTCGTACAGTCTTTGTAACACTAGTGGCCTGTGTGTTTGATCTGATGGTACCAAAGTTGTATTAGTTTCCTTTGTGGTTTATGTATGCGGATCTGAATAACTGGCGTGCTTTACTCTGCACTACTACCGCCGGATGTGTTATGTAGAGAGAGACATGTTTAGTTCATTCAGTTATTTTATTCAGAGACTCCAGGGGCTGTGGCATAGATTACGAGCTGCACAAGTACCTTATATATGCTGGCATGCTGCACTAGATGTGCACGCACCTACACATGATGTGTTGCCATGTTATCTCATGGCGTTGCTTATATACAGTGCTAATACGATATTTTCTGTGTGTTGCCATTCGCAATAGCTGGACATGATGTTAACGCAGGAATAATGCTGTGGTCGATCGGGAGAGGCGGCGCCCCATGACCATCCCCAACCCTTTCCTTTGCGATAACGATAGGCCACGGGCATCCATCCCAATCGGACGCTGCGCGCCCACTCCGTCTCGCGACGCTGCTGCTGTGCTTACCCTGCTGTGCGCCCGCCTCGCTCCTACCACGCTTCCCCACCGTGCGATCCCGTGCCACTCGCTCCTTGCCCTTATCCGTCACGCGCCTCACCCGCGTCTCTTGCTCCTCGCTCCGGTCACGTCCCTGCTTCCTCTGGTGCACGCCTCCGACCGGGCAGCCGCCGAACTGGCTGCACGTGCTACGGCTATGCACTGAGCCGGCCGTGCCGCGCCACGCCTGGGCTGCCCTGGATGGCCGTTGCTGCTCGCGCCGCCTTCCGCCTACTGGCATCCTCCTTCTCCACTATAACCGTACAGCTAGATCCCACTATGCAATGCTTCGCCCCCCCCCCCCCCACCCGCCTGCTAGGGTCTTGCTAAAAGCGCATGTTGCAAGCATATGTGTCAAGTGTGTATGTTTCAAGTGTTTGATATAGATGTTGCAAAAATAGATCCGGATGTTGTAATGGCTATACACATATATTGCAAGCGTTTGTTCCAAATGTTTCATTTGTTTTTTCAGACATATGTTGTAAACATGTTTATTTGGATGTTGGATATGTTTTACACATATGTTCTAAGTGTTTTTTTATCTGGATGTTACGTATATTTTGCAATGACTTTTTCATGTGTTTTTAGGTGTTTTTGCGTTTCACACGCATGTTTAAGTGTTTCATCTGTCTCATATGTTGCAAATGTTTCATCTGGATGTTTTAAAAGCAAATCGAGTGTTGTACATGTTGCAAAGACGTCGGTAGCTGACGGACAACGGCCTGCCATAGAGTTTCGGCTCCAGACTTGCGCGGCGTGCCTCACCCTCTCCTCTCCTCTCTCTCTCTCTCTCCCCTTCCTTCTCTTCCCTCTGTCTCGACGCGGCAGTTCAAGCTCGGCGACAGGGCACGGCGGGGAAAGGGGCGTAGCCGAGCGTAGGCGCGGCCAGGCCGAGGATGTCGTAGGTGATGCGGGCGCGGTGGGCACTCTCCTTTATGTAGGGATGGGATGGGGCGTGGTGGTGTGCTTGAACCGGAGCAGCATCCGGACATGTCCTGTGGCCAGACATCCGGGCTCTAGCTGCCCCGTTTCCTTTGTGTTTATTAGCATGCGTGTGTGTGAATGAGAATACCTGGCACGTTTTGTTGTTAGTTCTGACCTACTCACAGATGTAACAGTGAAACATGTTCACTCGAGTAATTCTACTGCAAAGAATCATTATCATTGTCTTGTTAGTTTTAATTCCCCATCCTCACGTCTCTGTGTTGGGTATGCCCTGTTTGCTTTGCTGAAAAGTCATGCTAAAAAATACTGTTTGCTAATTTATTGTGAGAGAAAAATACTATTACTCCGCTGAAAAAGTACGGCCGATAAGCGAAGCGAACAGGTATGTTGCTTTAAGAGCTCATCAGAAAGATACGGAGTATACGGTTCGTGAACTCGCATCATTCATCTACACAAGGTCGCCGTTGTTGGAACTTCAGATGCTACTCTCCGATGAGTCATGCACATTCAGATTCAGTGGTTTGCCATTAACCAGTTCCGACGAGGCGGCGATGGGCTGTTCCTCCGCCAGGCTGGCGACGTAGGATTGCAGAATTCTGCCTGTTTTTCAAGGAAAAAAGTGCAGAATTCTCAGCCTCCTTTTAAAGAGGAAAAAAAAGTGCAGAATGCTCAGCCTGTTCAGAAGCCATCCATTTTCAGTGGCAGGACTGGCAGCTGCCTTTCACAATCAGCGTGACAGAAAATCTGGCGCCATCAGACCGAGCCCAGAAGCGTCTCTGTTCTCCGGCGGCCCGGCCCAACTAGCCACCAATTGAGATTTCAGAGAAGCACACACACGCACTCCCGATTCTTCTCATCTCAAGACTGAACTGCCCCATCTCTCTCACGAACCCTCTCGGTGCTGCAGTGTCAAGAGGCGAAACAGGGGGCGACCGGGTTCTCCACTTTCCGCCGGCAGATCTGACTGTCCTCCTCGCCTCCGGCGGCCTCTTTGGCGTCGGGAGGTGGGGAGGACCGTCGGGTTCCGGTCGGGTGAGTAGTTTAGGTCCTAGTTCGTCTAGGTTTGTGTTCCAGGGCGGCGTCGGCGAGGCGAGTACAGTGGCGCCGTCGCGGAATAAGTCCCTTCGACCTCGATCTCGCTCCGGCGGCGCTCGCTCCGGTGTCGACGGGAGGTTTGTAAGGGTGGTGTCGGCCGGATCTGGTGCTTCGGCATCGATTCCTGGCACCTGTTGTACAGGAGTTTGGCCTCTTCCGGCGCTTCTTCAAGCGGCGGCGATGGCGATGAGGTACATCGGGCAACGCATGGTAGCTGGCAGTTTTCTGATGGAATGTTGGATGGAATTGCTCCGCATCTCGGTGGTTTTCCGACGGCGCCAGCGTCTTCAAGATCAGGTACTCAAGGGGTGTGTCCCCGGCCGATGGTTTTTCTTGGTTTGTATGATCCCGTCTCCAGGGGCGGGTGGCTATTGCGGCTCCTTCCGAAGCCTGTGGGCGATGATCATGTTCCTGATCTCCAGCGACCACCTATGCGGCGGTGGATTCCGATGTCCAACGATACGATGGGAGGACACAGCGGATCCAATGAACCTTCTTGCTATTTCATTTTTCCATACGGATCTCTGTGCTGTTTGGGTGGAACAGCTACCTCTGTTCCTGTTGTATCCTTCATGGTTGTATACGTATCTGTACGAGGTGTTGTACGCTTTTGTTATGTATTAATACAGGTATGCTTTATCAAAAAAAAAGACTGAACTGCCCCTCCCATAGTCCTGTGGCCGTGATCGTCCCAACTTCTAGAAGACTAGAATGGACCCGCCACTCCGCCAGGCCGCCGGCCACCCTGCTTCGCTCGTCGTCCGGCGCCGCGCCGCTGCGGGAGCTTCTAGGTGCTGCTTGGTCCCGCCCAGAGGTGTCCCCTCAAGCGGTTTCTCGGCGCCTCACCGGTCCTTAGGCGGTTATTTTCTTTTCCCCTCTTTTTGAGCGCTCCTGGGGGCTGGGGTTTCGTTGGGGATTTCTTCGTTTTGTGGCTTAATCATGGGATGTCTATCTGCTTGCCCATCTGTGATTCAGCGTGGTTAACTGGGTATAGTACATTGTGTATTGGCTAACTAATGTGTAAAGGGAATGTTTGCCAAAATAGCATTACTTACATAATGCATTGTATCATGCATTAACTTTTTTTTACTTATAAAATGCTAGATTTTGCTTCTTGGTGAAGAACATAGAATCATCAGTATTTTCATAGCCATTTCTACTAAACCTATCATCAAAGGCACATCGTTTGCTTGGTTGGTAAATATTTGCTTATGTAATTCAGTATAAATTTTACCTTTTAAATCAAAGTCATTCCATATACACTTTTTCAGAATCAGAACCGTTTTGTAACAAGCTACTTTTGAGTCTAGAGTTGTGCCATGAAAATTTCTCATGCCTAATTTTAAATCATTGCAAAAGTCCACCACAAAAAGATTTAAATTATTGTTGTGCAGCCTCTCCGGCGACAACTATGTTGTCTCAATGCAACTCAAAAGGAGCTAGGTCTGTTACCTTATAAAATAAACAAAATGAAAAGAAGAAAAACAGGTGTAAAACTCTTTATAAGCCAGTTATCTAGACGAAAGACGTGTCCGTCACATTACTCTGCTTGCTGGCCATCATTCCTCATACACTCTTTTGTACGGAATTGGCTCCTAGGAGCAGAAAATGGACCCAAAAAAGGAGGAGCACTGAGACAGGAGGTGCAAAATCTTTATATCTAGTCTAATACATCAAAGACCTGCAAGAAAGTGGGCAGATAGGTGGCAGATCCCACAAGGAGTCCGATGCATCATTTCCCACGTCAAATACATCCTTGTCCTGAACTCTGTCCATGCCGCCATGGGGTGACGCAGAGCTCTTCTTCTCCAGCTTAATCTTGTCCACCTCTGCGACCACCAAGCAAGCATTCTCATTAGCCATGTCGCATCCATCCGAAGGTGGTATGCTGGTGGTATTGAGTGCCCATGATCGTTCATACTGTTGTGTGGCTAGCTGAAACTCCTCACCGCCTCCACCGACCAAGTATGGCCTGTAAGTTTCCTCAGGGAGGATGTGAGTGCGGATGCCATGGCTGCTCATGGCGAAGCTGACGATGCTGGAGCTAGGACTGCTACTTGGACTGATGCTACTAGTGGTTGTGGTGATGGTGATGGTGCTGGTGCTAGTGGTGCTGACTGCGGCGGCGGCGGTGGCTCTGGCGACGTCACCTGCAGCACGACGGTACGCCGCTGCTGCAGGGAAGAAGTTAACGGTGTGCTGCTGCTGGGACACCGCGCTGTTCTTCTTCATCCTCTTGTGGTTGAGGATGCCACGGATCCTCGCCGCGAGGGGCGAGTCCGGCGGCGAGGTGTGCGCGCCGGCGGCGGCGAAGTTGGTGCGCGTGTTGGCGCCCCGGAGGAGGCAGGCGGCCTCGTCGTAGGCCCGCGCGGCCTCCTCAGCCGTCTCGAACGTGCCGAGCCACATCCGGATCTTCTGGGTGGTGTCCTTGATCTCGGCCACCCACCTCCCTGATGGCCTCTGCCGGACGCCCACAAACTTGCTGCCGCCGCCACCGCCGCCAACGCACTTGGTTCTCGTTCTTGGCTTGGTTTCCTTTGTGGGTGCTGGAGGCTGGTAGCTGCTGTACTGCTGCTGATGCTGGGGATGGCTTTGTGGCTGCTGGAACTGGAGCTCCATTGGGAACAGGAGGGCGATCTTTGCATGTGCTGTGAGAGAACTCGATTTGGTCTGAACTTTGGGGCAGGAGATGGTGTCTGAATTTAAGGGGGAAGGGCGTGGTGCTGAGATGATGCTGGGTGTAGTGGGGGCCTTGTCATGTTCTCCTTGTCTCTGATGTCCAAATCTTCCTAGTGCCAAGAAAGGTGTCTGAGTTTTCTAAGAGGGCGCATTGCATTGGGAGCATGATGCTGTATCCCGTAGCGTATTTCAATGTTTGATGTGGCCGTAGTGGCTGACATGTTTGGTGTTTACACTGGTTGACAAAATCAGCCTTTGTTTCCGGCTGTGAAACGAGCTTGGGTGATATGTTTGATGATGCTTCAATCGATGTGGTGTACTGCACTGAACCATGGGCTCCAGATTAACCCCTCCCCTTGGTAACTGTGGGCTTGGAGTCACAAAGAGTTGCTGAAGCATAGTTGGTCACTACGCATGGAATTTTATCGTCGGCCAAATCCTTTTATTGCTGAGTTCTTGAGTTGAAACCCTTTTTTATAGATGGGAAAATCTACTAGTATGTGATAACAATGCTGTTGAATTCCTTCTAGATTAAAATGCCTTGTTCGTTCTTCAGGTCAAGAATATTCATCTAATGATTCGCAAGAAATTATATACTATACTAACAGTGTTTCTGCAGGCCCTTCGCACCTGCTGGTTCCATGAATTTTGTATGAGATTCACAGCTTCAAATAAAATTGTGCTGGTTAGTGGTCACTTTCTTTTTTATATATATGTGAAATGTGCCCAATTAATGTTTTTGCAGATAGGTTGTAATAAAGTCTTCCCGGCCGGCACTGCATTACTGTACGCCTGCTTCAAATGCTAAGTATCTTATTAGTCTATCTGCTTTGTCGCTAACTACCTGCTTGCAGATATTTTAAACGCCACGCCATCATCTTCCCCAAGGATACTGAAGCAGGTCATGGTGGGGCATGACCATTTGCCACTTGGCGGCGCCATCCGATGCTTCATTCATGTTACTGCTTGACGACATGGGTGCCTGTCAGAGATTAAACAAGAAGATAGCATCGCCATGGAAGGAATTAAAGAATGGCAATGCGGTTAGCCACAAGGCACTGCGCAATGTGACCGAGGCATGATGGGTTTGTTTATGGGTCAGGTCAGTGTGGACCAAGGAAACGCCTGAGACATGGCTCCCATGTCTGAACTCTGAAGAAATGTTCATGGTGGGTGAGTCGTTCAGCTGGAGTGGTTTTTAATCCGGGTTGCTGTAAACTTTGTTAAGTGTTGTTTGGTCAAAGGTACTGCGAAGAACTTTGATTGTAAAGTGGTAGTCGTGTGAGGTTTCAAGTAGTTTCAGTTGTTTACCCTGTCCTTACATTGGTTTCTGAATTCGGATTCTGGCTGCAATTTGTGAAATGATGTCACAGGAGGTACTCTCTCTAGTCACAAATCCTTGATAGATTTGACCTGGCATGGTACTCAATTCGTATCTTTTGATCACTGATCTCTTCTAAATATAAAATATTTCAGGTATAGTAAGTTTTGCAAATATTCTGAATATAGATTGACATTTATAACTTGTACATGACTAAACTATAATGTTTATAGTTTTTCAATTCAGGTTTGACTCCTAAACATAAAAGAAGTTTTTGTGGTAGAGGGAGTACCAAGTTTTGTTTATGTAGAACATATTTGTGTGTTCGAGATGACAGTTTGCAAGCTAATGGGAAACATGGCAGGTGTGGCAGTCAAACTGCTGGTGACTTCAAAAACAAAGTTTACATGGCGAAGTTTGAGCATGGCTCAATGGCTGGTTAATCAATGTTGAGAGATGTGGAGGTCAAAGTTAGTGGACTCCATCTCAATTAATATAATGGAAACGAACAACATTCTTGTTAAACTAATGTAGTGTCGGCCAGAAAGTTTCTAGAGCCAACAAGGTTTCGTGGGAAGGCCTGCTGAAACAACCGCAATATATATATCGATTTTCTTAGTGTCTCTAAAAAGTTCCAGAACGTCTCATGAGAGAGTATATAAATTACTACTCGCCTTCTCTGTTTCTCAGTAGTCAACTAGTCGGTAACGCCCTGTGCCCCTGTCCGGCCCGCCAAGATTCTTTCTCCCGGACTTACTAGGAGGAAATTTCAGTAATATGCATTACCTAGTAGTGCTGAACCTGTTGGCCAATTGGATCCTGCGCTATGGCCGGCCTTATTTTTTTTTTGTTTTGGCAAGCATAGAACACGTACGTAGGCCGTAAGAGCTAGTGACATGTGTGTTCTTCTTGTTCCTGCTTATGTCAATTGCATTGCAGCGTCATAGCATGCATCAACACCCGAGGGTCTCAATACATCAACACCCGAGGGTCTCAATACATCAATCCAATATTTTTCCTCTCTCGAATTTCTTTAAAATTTTATAAGAACTTGTTCAATTTCACAGCAAAAGTGTAGAATTTTAGGAAACATTCATGTGTCTCAAACATAAGCATTGTTGTGAGATTTTTCTGGAGTCTTTGGCATCTTTATAACTTCTCTTGTTTCTAAAGAGGTTCGGATTCGGAGATTTGGATTTGGTAGCTAAATCGAGTCAGACTTCTTCATCCTTGATTAA
Source organism: Saccharum hybrid cultivar R570 (assembly GCA_038087645.1). Lineage (NCBI taxonomy): Eukaryota > Viridiplantae > Streptophyta > Magnoliopsida > Poales > Poaceae > Saccharum > Saccharum hybrid cultivar. Next base: position 2,113,003 of record JAQSUU010000347.1, on the reverse strand, counting down.
GTTTATAAAAAAAGTTAAAATACACCAATATCTATAAACATCGAATTAGTTTAGTTAAATTCTACATGGAATATGTTTTGGTAGATGTATTTATTTGAACTTGTAGATGTTAATGTGTTTTTCTAAAAAATTGGTTAAAGTTGAGAGGTTTGATTTAAAATGAAGTTAACGAACTATAATTTAGAACAAATATAGGGTTCGTAGCAAGGCTAAAGATACAAAGGCGTCTAATTAGCAAGAGCTAGTTCATACATAGAGCAAGAGGAATGTTAATTGGAGATCGTAAACCTAGATCCTAGATGAAAAGACAACCGTGTACCGTATTTGGATTGTATCGTGAGGATTCACACTATAGTTTTCATTGTGAAATTTTTTCTGAATAAGTTTGTATACGAATTGTCGGTGTCTAGAGGACCGGGTGTCTAAACAGAGCGATTAGTGAATTTGTATCTGCGCGTCTAGACCTTGATGGTGTGCAAAGCGGACACAAGGATGTATACTGGTTTGGGCATGAACGGCCCTACGTCCAGTGGGTTTCGCTGCGATTCGTGTTGCCTTGCACCGGGGTGCTCGTAGTAGGGGTTACAAGCTTTCGAGAGAGGGAGCAGGTCCCAGGTCTCTTGAGTGGTGGTGGTGGTGGTTTCGACTGAGATAGGTTCTAGCTGTTGTTGCTCGATCGTTTCGTCTCTTTGATCTCTTCATCGCTTTCCCTCGTATGCGGCCTTTGCCTCCCCTTTTATAGCTTCTAAGGGGAGGGCTCGGGTTACATTTGCGGTAAATGGGTGAAAACAGGAAAAATGACAGAGAAAGGCAAAAAAAAAAAGTGGCCTCGGGTGTAGTCGTCGTCCTCCTTATCCGGCGGGAACAGTTTCCCTGTAGCGTAGAGTCGTGCGGGGCGTTGATCTTTTGGCCTCTCCGTTCGCTGGTGCGACGTGCCGGGGTCATGCTTTGACCTGTACGCCTCTGTGCTGTGAAGGTGGGTGGCGCGTGCGCCGGGATTTTCATAGCGAGGGGGTTAGGTGACACAGCTGTCGTCACCCCGTTGCTGTGGAGGTATGGATGTCGTCGTGGTAGAATGACCGGGGTCATGTCGAGTCAAGGCGTGGTTCCTGTGCCCCTGTTGACTGTGCACGGTCATGTCCATCACGTCGATGGAGCGAGTACCGTAGTTGGGGGGCTCCCGTGGCTCCCTGTCTTGCCTGAGGGTTCCACGTGCCCCTCGTGCGAGGCGGAAACGCGCCGCAGGGGGTCGGGCGCCTTTGATGACGCCGTGGGGGCTCGAGCGAGACGGAGAGATGTCGCCCGAGACGTCTATCGTGCCCGAGACCTCTCTGCAAGGCTCAGGCGAGATAGAGTTTGTCGTTCGCGCATTGAGTAGCTGACATGCTGTCAGTGCTTTTTGGGTCCCCTACGGTGGGCCGTTTTTAACAAATGTGCAGGGTGCCGTATTTTACCCCCTGTTGGGTACCCTGGGTATTTTGATACCCGACAAGAATAATAATGGTTCCTCTAACAATGATACTATATCGTTGACCACCAATTGTTATGGAGTGGCATACATAGCGTTGGAAAATAGCACTGATATAATTGGCCGTTTCCATTGATACAGTAGGTTATGAAAATGTAACAGACAAGGAGGCTATGGGCATGTTTGGTTTCCTTGCTAGCTACTGTATGTAGTGCCTCGCCCCAGCAAGAAGTTAGAACAGTAATTGTGTTTCAATCCTTTGCCCACTGTCTCGTTGCCTATGAAAGCAAGCTTTTGCTTCCTAGCTTGGGTGAGCCAAATTGGTCTCCCGCCCTGGCAAGGCTAGCCTTACTCAGCGAGGTGAGGCAAGCAGGATAGGTAAGAGAATCAAGCTGACCCTATATAATCAAAAATAAATAAAGACAACCTATGCACACTCACGCTTTTCATTGGCACAAAGAGCCACATGCTACAACAATACCACCACCTTTCTTTTTTTTAAAAAGGAATACCACCTTCAATTGAGAGGCCAACATTAGTGCACGCGACAAACATTAATTCTAGCCACTGTCAAACTGATAATGCTACAACTATCCTCCACAATATCATCGACTTCCCACTGCACTAAGGACCCACTAGCATATATCACAACTCTTCACACTGCCTCTCAATACACATGCAGCCATTGTCGCTGCCGCCTTCTGTCACAACTCACGAGGCTCAAGCTTGTGAGGAAACAAAGCTAAATGAACTAAGGGTGCATTTAGTATGAATCTAGATTTTTTTTAAATGTTTCGAATTCATATTTTGTCAAGAAACATTTCGAATGATGAATCAGAATCACTTTGTTCAACAGTTTGGCTACTAGAATGGTGGTTTAGGATCACAACAAAAAATCATATAAACAGAAATATGCTTCAAAAAAATGTCATTTTTTGTGGGTGGAGAACAACTTAAATGCAATCCATTTTAATTTGTTGCAACAAAAAAGAATTATAAACAAATAAAATGCAATTAATAGAAGAGAAGGGAGGCAAAAAAACAGTACTAGAACCGTTGTGCAACCATCATGTAGCCAATTCCAGTTCCTAGGCAAAGGAGAAACATTTCTAGGCTGAAACGTTTGACGTTTTAGCATTTGGTCATTTGGCACAACTTTTTGGATTCTAAGCAAAAATATGAAATGATTCTCCTATCAAATTGCCCCTAAGTGCCACCATGTAAGGCTAGTTGCTATGGTTCATCGGTACTCCTACTACTCAGGACAATGAAATATCCATGGAAGTAGGAGCGAATATTAGAGGGAGGGGGATCAATTCCTACATGCCATTGCAAATTATTGAAGTATCAATGTTCTCAAATGACACATGGATCCACCTGTATTACTAATAGTGGCAATAAGGAATCGGGAAAAACAATAATGACAAGAGAATAATTTAATTTATATATTGGATCAAATAAGATGTTGTTTGGTTGCATAAAGGAATCACGAATGTAATGGCAATATCTCTATCACTAGGGCCTCGTTTAGTTTAAAAGATTTTTCAACCCGATGAATAGTACCACTTTCGTCTTATTTGACAAATATTGTCCAATCATGGACCAACTAGACTCAAAAGATTCATCTCGTGATTTCCAACTAAACTGTGTAATTAGTTATTTTTTTACCTACATTTAATACTCCATACAAGCGACTAAAAATTAATGTGATAGAGAGAGAGTGAAAGAACTTGGAATTTGGATGGCATCTAAACAAGGCCTAGAATGGGAAGAGAATCAATGATTACATGTTTTGTTTAGTTCACCTTTGATAGTAGTGCTAACAGGAGTGTCATCTGTTGCTGCTCAAATCGAGCATAATGGATCTAGTGAAGCACAAGATCGATTACCCTGCTGTCTGATCTCATTAATCAGTTCAGGAGGTTGTGCTGTTAAATGCTCAAACCAAACAACTTCTAAAAGTAGGGTGCTGCTTCCTCCTTACAGAAAGTGGGCTTATTAGGCCTTCCCCAACGCATGCTTTTTGCCAGTAGCTCTAAGTGCCATTTAGGATTGGATATAAAAGGCAGGTGCTCTACACTTGTCACAGTGGCTTGCAGAAGCTATATATGCTTGGAAAGAGAGAAGGTGGTCCATGCTAAAAAAGAAGAGGAGGAAATAAAGGTGATATATGATGAAATGAAAAAAGTTTTTTTTGCAAACCACAAGTAGCGATGGTTTGTATTGTGTAAATAGTAGTCTCAACATTTTCTAGTCTACGTGGATCACTTTATTTGTACCAGAACCAATAGAAGTGTTAGCCTCCATTGGTGGCGCCCTCGTGATTAAACAAAAAAGAAAGCGGGCTTATAAAATACGCCAAACCAATGTGATGACGTATCTCGGCTTCCAACCCCAGCCACACCACACCAGCGCCGTTCTCTTCGCGCTGCCGCCCCCGCGCACCCCCACAACCCCACCTACCACCCCCTCGTTGCCTGTTGGTTTGGTTAGGCTCAGCGGCGTCGCTAATCGCTGGGTCCACTAGTTTAACTCGGCCTCGTCCTCTCTCCGTCGTCCTTCCCTCTCCCGCGAGGCGAGAGAGCACGTGCCCGAGTCAATCTACCAACCAAACCCTAGCCCTACCCGCCGCTAGACCTGCAGGGAGGCTGCGGATGAAGCCCTCCTCCACCGCCGGCGACGCCGCCTCCGCGTTGACGGCGGAGGCTGCGGCGTCGTCCTCCTCTTCGGGGGCCTCCACCTCCGCGTCCACGTCCACCGCGGACGCCACCCACTACATCGCCAAGCGGGTGCTCCGGGGGAGCGCCGTGCTCCACGTCGCCGAGGGCTGCTTCCGCTCACCCGCCGACTCCGCCGACGTCGTCCTCGCCAAGGTTTGCTTCGCTCCCCCACACTTCCACGGGATGTCGGGCGAATCGTGTATAGGGAGAGAGAATTTGGAGACGAGCAGTGTCTGTTTGCGATTTCGTTGCGTTCTGCTCTGTGTAAATGGAACACCAGTGTTTGATGTCGCCGCGGACTGTAGGGTTGGTTTCAGGAAGGGGACTATTCCGAGTTCCGGATCACCCAAACGATCATGACTTTGCCGGCCGTTAGGTTGTTTAGTGTTGCAGTTCCAGATTTTTTTTTAGGATTTGCAGTTTCAGAAGCTGAGTAGTTGTAACAAAGCTGAGTAGTTGTAACATTGTCAGAGTTATTCTGTATCGTCTTCTGCTCAATTTCTTTGTCATCTTGGTGAAATTTCAATCCTGGCATGGCATACCTGGGAGACAAGTTTTGCTACTGCATATGAAGGTGAACTAATGATGTTATCTGAATGGAGACATGTATCTAAGAAGGAACACCTCACCTATGTATAATGTATAATATAAAAGTAGCATATGTGTCAATGTAGGGTTAAATCTCTACCGGATCAATTTTACAATTTACATAATGCACTTGCTGGTTCATGTTTCCTGTTTCATCTAACTGGGTTTCTGCTTCAGGAGACTTCACTGGAGTTGGTTGCTGTTGGTGATGACGGTGTTTTACAGTCAATATGTGAACAAGACATGTTTGGGATTATAAAAGATATTGGTGTATTGCAATGGCACTCTAGACATGTTGGTTTAATTCCACAGGTGCTGCTTCTCACTACAGTCCGCAATCGCAATCTTTGCAATGTTCTTTTGAACACTACACATCCGTCTCTAACTGTGTTGAGAAGTGAGTGATTAATTAATTGTTTGTTGATCTTTTTCAGATAGAACACAAAGATCTTCTGGTTGTGCTTTCAGATTCTGGAAAGCTTTCCCTTCTATACTTTTGTTCTGAGATGCATAGGTTAGTGCTATTTGCCTCTGTTTTTATGCCCTTGTTCTTTGTTTGTTGGTACTACATTTTGGCTCTTAAATGTTGTTTTTATGGTAATGCTTAGTCAACTGTATGTTATGCATCTAGCAGTATGTTGCCAGCCATTATCTTGTACTCTGCCTGTCTAATGATTTTATGCAAAATAAATAAATAAATAAAAATCCAAGATGCATCTAGCAGTATGTTGCCTGCCATTATCTTGTACTCTGCCAGTCTAATGATTTTATGCAAAAAAAAAATAAATCCAAGAGGCACTAGTGACGGTTAAAAAGATCATGGGTTCAGCAAATTACTTTTTCTATCTAACCCTACTGTTTATAGTTTTCTTATTATGCTGAACTTATGAGGTGCCAGCTCACCTATAGTTGACATATAACTCCTCTATTTCATTCTCTTCTCTCTCAGTCCCATTCTTTTCACTACATCTGGGATCCATGTGGTTTCTGCCTTGCTTTCTACATGTCAAATGGGCAAGTCCAACACTGCTGGTGGAGCTCCAGTCGAGACGGTTCTCTACATAGAAAGCATAGATAATAGTTTTGTAAGAGATGGGTGGCGAGTTAACTTATCTTCATCGGATAAAATGGTTCAAGAATTGAGCCCATCGGCTCTTCCAGAGATCTAAGAAACCAGATGACATTACATCACTTTTAAAAAACAGTTCTGTAGTAGTGTAGTTTTCACTGTTAATTAGATTCTTTTGGAAGGTGAATGGATTAAATAGCCATATTCCTAATTTCTGATAAATGCTTGAGTTGAAGTGAATCTATTTATGCCTACAATTTAGTTAATTCCTTGCATTGTGGGCCCACATTTAGGGATGTTATTGTGGTTTTATAACACCTTTTCTGTCTACCAGCATGAGAATGATGAGTTGATGACCAATATAATTGCACCGTGCTTAGAACTATGGAGACAAAATAAGGAAAAAAATACAGTAGTATCCAAAAAGCTGCTGCCAGTTTCATTATTTATAGAAGCATGCTGTATGCATATTATTAATTAAACCTGATGAGAATTCAGTTAGCTTTTATTTAGCATGCAATTCATTCTGCAGTCGTAGTCCTGTTTTATCTGAGAATGAACCAAGTCCACAGTTCAACAAGTACTGATAGATATTAATGTATGTATTTTAGGTTCTTTGCAATTGCCAATATTGAGTTATCCAAACCAGGAAATCTGAGGCATCATCTGGGAAGAATTTTAGCTATAGATCGAGAGTAAGAGCAAGTTTCTTCTTCTGAGGCCTTTTGATTACACTTAGTTTTTTTTCTGTTGCAAGAAAAAGTTACAGCTATTTTTTGCCATTATCCACTGATGTTTTTGTGTACATTTCTGCTATACATTTACTTGGGTATTAACATTTGTTATACCATGTTGTCAAAAAAAAAACATTTGTTATACCATCTCTTGTTCTGAGCAAAAGTTGCATTGATAATTTTAACCACTCTTTCCACCATCAACATTGCATTATTTTGCAGCCATCCCTTTTAGCTTGAGTATTCTATCACCATTGCCCTTAACTAAATGGGAGTATTCTAGTTTATATGGCAAATGGCATAAAAAATTTCCGTGCTTACATTCTGTTGATGCTTATGTTTGACATTTTGTGCTTGTGTTAGGTTTGAATAGTTACAGTTGCAACTAGTTCTGTGCTCATGCATGAAGCATCTTATCACATACCAGTTTACACTAGTGTCTTATGTTAAGATACTGTCAAATCCTACCCAAGCATTTCAACCACATTAAATGGTGTTTGAATGTGATTATGGCTTTATGTGGCTTGAGTCCTATGGGTCATGACTAGCAACTATTTCTTAATTACCAGCATTTCTATATCATGGAAGCTTTTGCTATATCATGCTTTTACCAGTTTTGCTTTGTTATCTCTTCACACACAGTAAAATATTAAGCACCTAAAGTTAATGGGCTCTTATTATGAAGTTTCTTGACCTTAACTTCATCTTCTCTTGTCAGATCTAATTTTGTTGCTGTCAGTTCATATGAGGATAAGTTTGCCCTTATACATGTTTCTGTTTCTCAGAGTGGTTCTGGCAGGGGTATCATTTCTGAGAAGGTGAGAGTTGAATGTTGTTAGTGACTTTCTTGACTCATTTATCATATGCTCAGTCTAATATTTACACTATATTATTCCAGATTTTGAAGATGTTCCATGTCATAATTTCAGAAATATTTTTATCCACCAGAAAATGAAGAGGATTCAAGGATCATAAGTTCGTCTAGGACCAGCATCGGTGGTACAATTTGGACGATGCGCTTCATATCTATCCCCCAAGATGTAGAATACCATCCAGTTCTGGCAATGATAATTAACAGGTTTGTTTGCTCTGAACTCATTTCATTTAGTTTGTAGCTTGCAATTGAATTCTACTTATTTTTTGATATTCTTATTTAAGTGTTGCACTAAATTCATTCCAGGAAAGGCTCTGATGTGAATGACTTGTCGTTATTTGGATATGACACCAGTAGCTGTGTTATCAACCACATCTCTAGTTATTCAGAAATTGGACCATTGGCACTTGACATATCAGAAATTCCTGAAATGTTTGGCTTTGCACTTCTGTTGCGTGTTGGTGATGCTTTATTGTTGGATCTTAGAAACCCAACGAACGTCTGCTGTATCCGAAGAATCAGCTTGACGACTAGCCTCATTGGAGAGCGAATCACTGTTGAAGATTCCTGTCCAGGATTAGATGTTGATGATGATGTGGCTGCTTGTGCTTTGCTAGAATTGAGAGATTCTGCTAATAACATAATGAAGGATGATGGTTATATGGACATTGATGGTGTTGACAGCAGAGGTAATGTGAAACCAAGGATCATTTGCTCGTGGAGCTGGGAGCCACCTGAACCTGTCAGGCGAGGATGGGCAAGGCTTCTATTTTGTTTGGATGATGGAGAATTTCATATTTTGGAATTTACTTTGGATGTTGATGGGGTGAAGCTGTACACATTTGAATATATTGATAGGAGTTTGCCTTGCAGACCTCTTTTTTGGATGAAAAATAGAATGATAATAGGGTTTGTAGAGATGGGGGATGGCATGATTTTTAAACTTGGCGATCGTAGGTTGTTTCATAAAAGCACAATTCAGAATGTAGCACCAATATTGGATCTAGCAATTGCTGATTACCATGGTGAGAAACAGGATCAGATGTTTGCATGTTGTGGAATGTCCCCTGAGGGCTCTCTTCGAGTTTTACGGAATGGTGTCAATGTGGACAGACTTCTGAAAACTGAAGCTATTTATCAGGGTGTCACTGGCTTGTGGACTTTGAGAATGAAGACAACTGATGCCTACCATTCTTTTCTTGTGTTATCATTTGTGGAGGAAACCAGAATACTGTCAGTAGGACTAAGTTTTAATGATATCAGTGATGCTGTGGGATTCCAGCCTGATGTTTGCACTTTAGCATGTGGTTTGGTGGCTGATGGTCTGCTCGTTCAAATTTACAGTAAAGGTGTTAAGGTCTGTTTGCCTACAGTATACGCTCACCCTGAAGGTGCCCCTTTAACTTCTCCTATTTGCACTGACTGGTATCCTGCTATCACTATCAGTGTTGGTGCTGTAGGACATAATATTGTTGTTGTTGCTACATCAAATCCTTGTTGCTTATATGTCCTTGGTGTTAGATCATCATCTTCTTACCAGTATGAATTGTATGCGACACATCATGTGCAATTGCAGTATGAAGTATCATGCATATCTATCCCACAAGAGGATTGGAGACATGATAATGTAGCTTTCAGCTGTGGAGAGGGTGATGACATTTGTAACAATTCCCCTCCTAAAGCTAATGTTCGCAAGTTCGCTGTTATTGGAACTCATAGACCTTCAGTGGAAATCATCTCCTTGGAACCTGGAGAAGCATTAAGGGTGTTGACTATTGGGACTATATCAGTGAATAATGCGTTTGGTGCGCCAATGAGTGGTTGTATACCTGAAAATGTCAGGTTTGTTGCGGCTGAGAGGTTCTACATTCTTGCAGGCTTGAGAAATGGAATGCTACTCAGATTTGAGTCAGAAGCAAGTGATTATCTCCCTGGTTTTTTCTACAAGGACTCTTCTATTCCTTCTGTTAATACATTCCTTCAGTTGATTTCGATACGGCGTATTGGAATTACTCCTGTACTGTTAGTGCCAATACATGATTCAGCAAATGCTGACATCATTGTTCTCAGTGATAGACCTTGGATATTACATGCAGCAAGACATAGCCTGGCATATTCGTCCATTTCATTTCTTTCTGCTTCTCATGTCACGCCCGTTTCATCTGTTGATTGCCCCAATGGTCTACTGTTTGTTGCTGAGAGCTGTTTGCATTTGGTAAGTTATTGTGACCAATAAAACCAGCAGAAGAAAAATATCTATGCATCTGGTTTTCTTCCCCAGGGATCAAGAATTATATCATGCACTGAGTGCCCTAAGTTACTGGACACGATAGGAGAGTAGAAATCATCAGAATTAAATTCCATGCTAATAAATATCTAAATACGTATTAGTACTAGTGATGTTTGTTGCAATAATCACATTGAATGCAAAGTGAATTGAAGTATTAGACTAGCAATCCAATGCAAAAAAATGGGACAATAATTTCCCTCTTCCTTTTCTCCTTGTTACTTTTATCTAGGCACATTCATTGGCAAGCAATTTGGCAATGGGACATACTTATTTTCTCACTTGCAGCAACAATTCCAACATCGCGTGGTCCGATTGTGGGACCATTTAATCTCAGTTTCTCTGGTTAGTTTATCAACTTAAGCTGTTAGCTTTTAAGGCCAGTGAACATGAGATTGTGCTGCTCTTGTTCCACTGCTCAAGTGCCAACACGTGACTATGCATTTCAGCCTTTGTTTAAGTGATTCACACTTGTGAAAAAAAATTTAAATTGTTCAATTTTAACTGCACTTGGTTAAGTCTGGAACTTGTGAACTTCACTAGTTACTTGACTTCAGGTTCTCCTTTTGTTTTAACAATTCACTTTGAAAGAATCTGTGAATTGTGAAATGTTCAAATCTTTCTTGGATTTTGAACTGTTCTAGACAGATTAAAAAAATGGCTTTATGACCACATATCACCTCTATTGGTTATGGTGTACCACTTATCTCTCCTAGTCTTTGTTGGAACCCACAACTCGAAGGCCCCCACAACACCCGCCCCCCCCCCCCCCCCCCCCCCCCCCCCCCCCCCCCCCCACCATGAGTCAATTACTGGTACAATATCTGATGCATGATTTTGGTTCAGAACTACTAGTTGAAATATTACTCCTGTGATGTTCTATTTCTTTCTTACAATGTGTGCCTGTGGTGTTCTCACTCGTGTATGTTTGTATTAGTGTGTCCATGTATGTGTGTGTGCTTATCTTCTGTCATTCGCTGTCAGGTTGAGTTGGTTCATGGGAAGCGATTGAACGCACAAAAGTTTTCAATTGGAGGGACTCCAAGGAAAGTGCTATACCATAATGAAAGCAGAACACTGTTGGTACTAAGAACTGGGCTAAGTGGTGCATCATCTTCTTCAGATATTGTCCAAGTAGATCCACAAAATGGGGTATTACTTTCGAGATATAAATGTGAACCTGGTGAAACAGCAAAATGCATGCAAATTGCAAAAATAGGAAATGATCAAGTTTTAGTTGTTGGGACCAATAAGTCTGCTGGACGGCCAATGATGTCAAATGGTGAAGCAGAAAGGTTCACACCTGATCTTTTGTTTATAATAATACAGTTTATTTCTAATATGTCCATGATTCATTAGCAATATTTTCTTTGATTCGCAACTACATTTTTTTTGTGGTTGTGTGGAGTGTAACCATTGAGGATATCCTTTCATCTAGACTTAGTTATTGCATTTTATTATAAAGGCGTGTCAAGATTTTAATACATTCATGAACTTCATATGATGATACTCATGCAGTGCTTATGTTATGCTGGGCCAGAAAAATTACCAAGTTTGAGGTTTTATTTTTTCAATTTGACCTGGTTTTTGTTTGCACAGTATCAAGTTCTGTATAAATGTTTCCTAAGTTAAGGATTTAGATTTCTATAAAGCATCTGAAACCATAAGCCATGTAGTTTTTTATTTTTCTCATACAGAGCTTCATGAGTCTGCAATCTAGATATGTTTAAATAGCTGTCTGATTCTTATTGATCGTCCGTGATTTTAGTTGAATGAAGCTAAGAGTAGCTATTCTTTATTGATGAAGCAGCATCAAGGGACGCCTGATTGTTCTAAGCTTGGAGGCCGTTGAAAGTCCTCGTGAGAGCAGTTTGTTTATTCCAACTTCTAGTTTTAATCCCTCTTCACATTCTGGTTCTCCTTTCCATGAAATTGTTGGATATACAACTGAGGAATTTTCTAGTAACAGCCTGTGCAGCAGTCCTGATGAGTTTTGCTGCAACCAGATCCAAGCTGAACAAATGGCAGGACAATTGAGATCATTGACTCATGCTATATTGAATGGCGCAGTTCTTGCTGTGTGTCCCTATCTAGATCGTTATGTGTTGGCAGCTGCTGGTAATATGGTATGATATCTATATGCTGTTTTTACTATATTTTTTGTGAAAATTTTTCTTAAAGGGAACTGAACTCTCCTATGACAATATCTAAAAGGAAATTAGTAATGTCAGAATAGTGGCTAAGGCCCTTAGTGGGCTTGCCCTGTATGGGCTTAGGGTTTTGTACTGCGCCAGATCTTGGGTGCAGGCTGCATGGATGATTGTTTCCTTGACAGGCAAGGTTTCTCCCTGATGGATATGTTTCTATAAATCCTCCCGGGACCTTGCCTATATATGTGTACCATACCCATTGCAATCAATCAATCTAGTATATTTCCCATCTAATTCTCTTTCATGGTATCATGAGTCTGGGTTGCCCCGTGATTCTTCTGCTGCCCTCGCGTGCCTTTGCGGCTGCGCATCCCCTTCCTACGTGTCCCCGCGGCAGCACCCCTTCCCGCACGAAATATGGGATAACATCTTAGTCAACATTTATCTTGGAGAATAAGGATCTTGTGTGTCCTTTGCCCTCATGATCTTTGGAGATTATCAAATGAGATGTGCAGTAGTAGAGTGCGCAAGTGTTGGAGAGATTTGTGGCTTAGCTTCTTAATGCAATAATAATATAAGATGAAGCTCTCATTGTGTTCATTGTTCAATTAAAAAGAAGGAACAGATCTATTTTTGGCCATTGAACTATAGCCCAAGTCTGATTTTTGGCCACCAAACTCCAAAACGGGTATCTTTGTCCATGGAACTCTTTGGTCCTCGACTGGTGTCAAAGATGGTTTTGCCAATATATGTATTTTTCTAAAGAAACAAAAATATGGTTAAATCTCTAAAAAAATCATAGCTAATTCATTTTTGTAAATCTAAAAAAATACGAAACTGGTCCCAAATTATTTTCTAAAAATATAATATCTCTATTGGTGCTCTATTGCGTTATTTAGATCTTATTTGTTCCTGTTCCTAGTGTTTTATTGGTCGTAGTCATGACTGTGGTGACGCCAACCTCGCAGATGCCCTGCTGCACAGCATATAGATCCTATTTAGGCATTATATGGCTAGTGCTTTATTTTTATCGCTCGAGTAGGTAATAGGTTTCCAATAAGCATGGGTACACATCATGCAATCGACTAATAATGCAATCAACATAAAGTATAGCGCAAACAATAATTTAAATAAATAATGGCCACGACTACAACCAATAAAATGCTTGTAGCAAGAACATGTAAGATCCAAAGAACTCTAAATAAGAGCAGCAGTAGATAGATTATATTATCATAAATATTTTGATGCCAGTTATGATTGTACAGATTTAAACATATTTTTATTATTTTAGAAAAATACACGTATATATATATATAGGCAAAACCACCTTTGGAACCACTTGAGGACCAAAGTTGTCCGGTTTTGATAGTTCAATGGCCAAAGATATCAGGTTTAGGAGTTTGATGGCCAAAATCAGACGGGCAATAGTTCGCTGGCCAATAATAGACATCTTCCCAAAAAAGTCTGGAGTTGGGAGGCGTCTGTTGCTCTGTGCCATCTTAGAAAGTTCTGAATGAATGAATACCAAAAAGAGTGTTACTTTTGTGATGTCAATTCCTTTTGAGATGATATATTTCTCTTCTTTCATTTGCGATGCTAATGAAATAATATCCTTTGGCCTTGTTTAGTTGACTGCAATTGCTTATGGAAGCTAACATTTGTTCTTTACTTTCTTAATTTTCACAGATTTATGTATTTGGTTTCACAAATGAAAATCCCCACAGGATGAAAAAGTGTGCTGTTGGTAGGACACGATTTACAATAACTTGTCTGAAGACATTTGCATCACGAATTGCTGTTGGTGATTGTCGTGATGGTGTTCTCTTCTATTCTTATAATGAGGTAATACTTGGGTCTGATTAAAATGACACGTTCTTTATGGTTTTGTGACGGAATAGTGCTCTTTCTATTATTAGCTCTAATCTTGGCTCTTCATTTCCTGATTATTATCAGAGTCATCGGAAGTTGGAATTGATCTATTCTGATCCTGCTCATAGATTGGTGGGTGATATTGCTCTTTTAAATTGCGAAACTGCTGTGGTATCAGATCGACGTGGGAGCATATCTGTATTATCATGCACAAGATTGGAAGGTAGGCACTAGGCAGATGGTGTAAATGTTAACGCCACCCTTTTCTTCTTCCAATGGAGTATTAGAATTATATGTTCGCTAGCTAGTTCATAGTATTCATGTTCAGCTAGCATATATCCTGTGTTTTGCTGTGATTCTTTTATGTTATATTTTTCTTCCCAAAAATTATATTATTTTTATGCTACATTGTCTATCAATATTTGTAGACTATTTACAGTTTTTAAATTGTGCTACAAAAAGTTGCCTTTTCCATGAGAATGTTTTTAGTCTACTCATCTTTTTTAAACTTGTCTTGCAGTTTCAGAAAGTCCACAGAAGAACTTGGCTGTGAATTGTTCATTTTATATGGGTGAAACAGCTATGAGCATTCAGAAGGTAAGTATTTTGTTGTTTCATATATTGTTAATTTATTGCTTTGCCATTCATTACACCTTGCCTTTTTGCACTGGTCCCTACTAAAAATTTCCAAATCCACTGCTTCCATGGTTCATGTCTGAGACATTCATTAACTCACGCTTATGATTTATTGTAGGCTGCATTCAGGTATCGGCTTCCAATTGATGATGATACTGACCCGGTGCTTGAGACAGTTTACGACTGTATTGTGGCAAGTACCATGCTGGGGAGTCTCTTTGTTATGATTCCACTTACAAGGTATATCATGATACAAAATATTCCCATGCTTGGCCTGATAGCTGACATTTTCAGTGTTAGTGGCCAGTTATCTCCAATCTGCTGGCCAATTTGGAGACCTGGATTTAGGTTTTGACTAGGATAATTGTGCCACCCACTAACTCTCCTAAGATTGCAGGTCCCCACCTGCTCAGTCAATTTTGACAATGAGAACCAACATTTATATTTGTTGCGAGTAACCACCTGTGCTTTTCAATGAAGTGTAGAACATATGAACACCTAATGTTTGCTAAGAAGCTGAATTATGAGAAATGTTAGATTAAGCTTGAGGCAGGCGATTTTGCCTATTTTTGCAGATGTACTGGTTCATGCTAGTTAATACTTCTGTCAGGAATACTAGTAATTTACTGCAGTCCATTTTGAAGTAACTCACACTGGGCATGAAGATATGGATCTCAAAGTGCTTAAATTTATATAAGTATATTTTGCTAGGGTAAATGTAAATACAAAGATTTCCATTCTTAGAGCAGTATAGTATGTATCTCTACATTCCCCCTCTTATTCTATGCAGATCACGGGCATATGGTTCTTCCCAAATCTCGCTGTGTTCTTTCGCTCATGATCTTTGAATGTTTTTGTATGGGATAAAAATAAGACTCATCCAAGAAAGAGAACTGCTTATGTCAACAAACATTTGTAAATTATTCCATGTGCATTTATGCCCTGAGTTTTTGTATACACCATTTGTGGACAAGGAACTACTTATGTTCGTCTACAGCTCTAAGGATTATTATGCAGTTTCTGAAATGCATAAATTGATGCTGCAGTGAGGAGCATCAGCTTTTGCAAGATGTCCAAGAAAGACTCTCAGTACACCCATTAACTGCACCAGTCTTGGGAAATGATCATGCAGAATTCCGTCAGCGTGGTGCCCCTGTAAGATGTCACTATTATATCTTTAACTTTGCCTAATATAGAAGTTTGTGATGTATAACTTTTAGTAACTTGTGATCTGCAGTCTGTAGTGCCTCCCATTCTCGACGGTGATATGCTTGTGCAATTCTTGGAGCTCACCGGTGAACAACAGCAAGCCATCCTTGCTCATACTTTGCCAGGGAAGGGGCCACATAGGCCCCTCTCGGTTTTCGAGGTTTTGCGAACATTAGAGCGCGTCCATTATGCTCTTAACTGAGGGGTTTCTTCAATCACAGTTACTAAAGGTTTGGATATCAGAGCGGGTTGACCTTCACTGTTTGAGATGTGGTCAGAGCTGAGGTTTGAGTGACCTTTGTGGTTGCCCAAGTCTGCCATGATATTTACCAGAATGTTTGATTGATGATGCAACTGGAGCTTAATACTGGAAAATCTCATGGTAGCGAGTATCCTGTGGAGGCAACAGATTTGTCGAACCCCTTGTGTATATATAATCGGCCGCTTTAGGTGGACTGTTGTAATGGTGCATTCTGCATAGAAATGATATTCTTTTTGTTTGTTTCGTAGATAATGTTAGGTCTTTTAGGTCTCTTGTGCCAGCTGGTTGGATGCTCAATGAGAAATAAGGAAAACACTGAATTGCATTAGCCGTCCTGCTCTATTATCACATGCTTTTACCAATTAGTGGTACACCGGCCACAATGATGATATGATCTTGCTGCGGTAGCTTCTGGTCAGGGATGGCACCCATGGGGACGCAGCGAGCGATGAGGTCTGGCGGTGGCCATGAGTCGGTTGCCGAAGAGCACAATGCTGGTTCCAGTAGAGATGAGCCTTTAGTAGCGGGATGCTGATTCCAGTAGAGATGAGACTTAGGTGCTGTTTGGTTAACACTGCAAACGGTAATGTAGATGGGATCACTGTGCAAATGCTTCCAGTAATAGAAACCGTGGATTGTAAGTTTTCATGAATGCAAAGGGAGAGGAGCGGCTGTATCAGTTAGCGCCAGGTGAGGAGCGGCACCTGCATTTCATTGACCAGTAACGGTTTGCACTGTTATCCATTATGGACAAGCCAAACTAAACTAGAACAAGCGCAATTGGATTGCATCATGATCTGATAACGGACAGGAACTGCCAACCAAACAGTATCTTAGTAGCAGTTGTTGACAAGGTAGAGCAGCTTGAGATTGGGGAGCGCCACCCTCCTCACATGTAAGGTGTCTCTTCCATACCCTCCTCACCCTGCTTGCTGCCGCAACAGTAGTCAATTAGCCATCATCCGTGTCCATCTTCATATTGTGCTACAGGAGGGTATGGAAGAGACACCGGGGGAGACGAGATGGGCAGAAGAAAATAAATTGATTCACTAATAGGTGGGTCCCACATGTAAGTTCCCCTTTAACTTTTTTTTGTGAAGGGAAGGGGGATGTGGCGCCTGGAGTCGCTGTCCTCGTAGGGGGTGCCCAGAAGCACTCCTCCCTTGTAGATAAAGGATACAAATTGGCCGTCTGCTGATAAAATCGACGTCTGCAACGGCGATTTTGTCGTAGCAATTAGCGAAGTCATCGTAGGACACATGATCCCGACCGAAAATCATCTGATTTTGCTGAAAAATTTATTTGGACTTAACCCTAAGACACTAGAAAAACTGTGAAAAAAACGATGAGTCCCCTCCCCTTCATGTCTCCGACAAACACACCGGAGAGAAAGAAGGAGAGGGGCCCTAGCAGGCGTTCCTAGGTGTCGGCTATCTACCCTAGGCAGGCGGCGGCTCTGAAATGTTGATTAGTTCCCCTTTAACCTGCCATCTTGTTGTCTCAATCCCCTTTAACTAGATATAGGAGATAGTTTTTTCTCAATCTTATGGAGTTACAAATTCCTCACGAGTTGTTTGGAGGCTTTACCCAAGGCCTGAGTTTTTAATAAGGGAGGCCCGACTTAGAGGCCGGTGTGCACGCATTGTTAGCACAGTCTCACACATATCAGAGGGGTCAGAAATAAGTATAGTAGTGTTTGTAACAATGAGGGTTAGACTACTGACTGTTGAGAGATCATTCTATCTATCAATATATTCTACCTATCAATATATGTAATATTATGTATACTCACAGAGAATAATATAAACAAATAGAAATAGAGAGGAACATGAAGCTTCTATCGATCAATATATGTATACTCATTAATATAAACACATAGAAATACAGAGAAACATGAATAGCTCTTTATTCTTCCTTTTGTATAGAGTGCGGAGCACAGAGCACTCATTCTTCAATTCTCTTCTTTCTCGTCCCCCTGTCTCCTCTTATAGATGGAATGAAGATAGATAGAGTTGTCCAGACACCCACAAAATATTTTATAACACTCATCCTTGACAAATCTTGCACTGTGTGCACATTCCTTGTTAAAACCTCCTCTAAAAACCCAATAGAAAAAAGGGTAGAAGAAAATAGTACATTGAAAGTGCAAGCTTTATTACACTTGTTGCCTTGTTAAAACCTTTGTGTGAGGAAACTCAGTGGCAAAACTCATCAAGAAAAAAAAGAGTATAACCGTTGATCTTCAAATAGTCTTCTAGACTGAGCCATGGTCTTCGGGTCTTCAGAACATACTGGTTTTCTAGATTAGTTTGTGATCTTCGGGTTAAGATCATGGGCTATGACCTCAAGGGTTCTCTCCGTCTAAACTCCGGAACTCACCACGTCATCTTATGCCAATTTTGCGAATATATATATGGAAGCTAGAGGAGAGCAGAGACTTTGTGAACAAATCTGCCAAATTTTCACATGACTTACTACGAGGGATATTTATTTTCCCGTTCTTATGGAGCTCATGGGGATAAAATAGCTTTTGAGCAAATATGCTTTCTGAGATTGCTCTTAACATAGGCCATATGCATTTGTGCAACATAAGCAATGTTATCTTCATAGGTAACAGTGAGAAAGGGTCATGACCCAGTGTAAGGAAAATGGCACCTAGCTAGGGCCATGTTTGATTTTGGTGATTGTTTGACAACATGATCATCTGGACTATTGTGGTTTGCTAGTATACAAAGTGTTTCGTTGAAATGGATGCAAGAATAGCTTGGACAAAAGCAACGTGAAGATGAAGTGACCAACACCTCAAGGAAGATCAAGGAGATGTTGTGAAGACTAGACTTGCAAGAAGTCTAAGATATTGAGTAGAAGAAGCCCAAACAAGAAGACACAAAGAAATGAAGCAAACCGGGCCTGCACAATACCACTGCAATTCTCCGGTGATAGGCTGCATTGGGCATTGGAGTATTTAGGCTCAAGTAGGAAGTCTTTGAAGGTTTCAATAGGCACTAGAATTCTCTAGTGAAGCATCAGACAAGGCTTTGGAGAAATAGACGGAGATTTTAGGGTTCTACAAAGGGTTTTTAAGACCACCGGAATTCTCTATGATACCTAAAGACAAGCACCGGAGGATAGACAACTGTCTAGAGGCTAAAGGGCATCAGATTTCTTCGATAGTGCACCAAAGAAAGGGCATCAGAGAAATCCCAACGGTCGGCAACAACTAGTCTCCAATGGCTAGCTAATGTGTCAAGGCACTAGATTTCTCTGCTGATCACTGTAGAGCTGATGTCTGTAGCCAACGACTATATTTGGATGTTGGGGCTATATATACCCCATGAGATAGGTTATATCCACACCAAGGTTGAGCAGGATGGCACTCATGAAGGTGATGATGGTGGCCACGTGTGATCAAGTGCTTATTCTTGGAAAAGAAGAAAGAGAAAAACAAAAACCATATGGATCAAGGTAAAGGTATAAAATAGGGCATTTTATTTGCCGTCAAGACGCAATAGAGTGTGTGATCGGCTTTAGGATAGATAGCCGTACTATTAAAAGGAGAACTCCAAAAGTTCGCTCGGTTATCTAAGTGCCACTAGGTGGATCAATTCCTTGCATATGCATTAGACCTAGTGAGGACGTGAAAAACCCTTTAAAAAATGTTTGTGGAAATGCCAACTCACTCACACTCTTGGTTGAACACTTGTCGAGTTGGCACATTTGAAAAAGAGGATCAAAACTAAGCTAGAAGAGGTCTCAGTTGATCATTGACTGAGCCAATGGGGGCCATCAGACCATACGCTACGAGCCTACATGGAGTGCTAACCTTGGCTAGGGTTAGATATCAGACTGGCACAGGGCATCGAATCGGGCATGCATCAAAGCATGCAACATCGGTGGTCTCACGTGTCAGTCACTAACTGTGCACGGGTGTTTCTCACATAGAGCATCATATCGAGTAGCACATTATATTAGTCTAATGGTTGGCCAGGCGGCAACATCAGACTATATGCTAGCACTGTTTATGGGAGCGATCCCACTGAAAGTCCTATGTTTGGTGTTGGTAATTAGTGACAATGCCTAAGTACTAATCCTATGCCTAAGTTGTATGTAGCATATGAGGATTAGTACATTCCAAGGTTGGTGGCAAGATGGACATGGTGATCATGATGGCCACACTTGGATTTGGACGCAACCCTACGTGATCAAGGCAAAGGTATATGCTTAAGGGTTGTGTTTTACACTACAAAAAGACACCCCTTTTAGCAACGCATATAAGCGTTGCTAGAAGTCTAATTAAGCGTTGGCAGGGTCTATACCAACGCTTCTAGCATGTGTTGCTAGAGGTGGCGTTGCTAGGGATTATAGCAACAGATGCATATGCATTGGTAACAAGTACCATAAAAGCGTTGCAAGCTAGCAACGGAAATCTCCTCATGCTTCCAATGCTTGTATGTGTTGCTGCCTAGAATTAGGAACATATGCTTTACTCATTTTTTTAATTTTTTAGTATTTATTATTTTTTTGGAGGCAAAGAAAATTCATTCGTCATGTATAAGCAATACAGTAACAAATCACAATACGAACAAATCACAGCTCTTGAATGGCTATTTCATTAATAAATAATTATATCATGGCCATACATGTTTTGCTACTACAATCAACTAAGTTGGAACCATCTAAATATATTGTACAATACATAATGATTGTCGAATAAACATGTCTGATTTTGCAATCTTCTCTCTGGGCTCATTCAATAGAATCTTGTTACATCCTTCTTCACTTTTCATCTCCATCCTTTCAGCCATGCAAGAGTTGATCATTCCAACAGCCTAAATATAGTATATATATATGTTTTACTTATAAAAAGATAATTAGAACAAGTCATTAAAACATTAAGCAATTGGAGGCATATATACACTTAATTCTCACCTAACATTTGCATGTCCAGTATGAAGAATCCTCTGCAAATAAGAATGCGTGGTGAACACAAGTACACAACTAAATAATAAACATTCAAACGGTACATATAAAAAGCTTTGCCTTGAAGAGTTGGATTACATCTCAACATTAGCACACTAGTAGATAGTCACACTATAATCTGCAAAGATGTATAGAAGGAAGCCCATTAATTAAACTTCAAGATAGCGCTGAATAAATTCAGTATGAATAATTTGATTGAACACATAAATGAAAAGTTCAGCTTACCATTTATGCATCAGTGAATATACTCACATTAACCAGATAGTTTAATCCTTCTGCAGTACAAGGATACAGTTAAATGCTTATTTAAGCATGAAAAGCACCAAAGAACTTATAAAGCTCGTGCAAAGAAGTGCCAAATTGCCAATGAAACATCAAAGTTATATCTCTATGAAAGAAAATAGTATACTGACAAGTCCAGTAAAATACTATGAGACCAGAA
The DNA here is from genome assembly GCA_038087645.1 of Saccharum hybrid cultivar R570. Lineage (NCBI taxonomy): Eukaryota > Viridiplantae > Streptophyta > Magnoliopsida > Poales > Poaceae > Saccharum > Saccharum hybrid cultivar. Next base: position 2,091,715 of record JAQSUU010000347.1, on the reverse strand, counting down.
TTAACTGTAGCATAAAGGTAGATCAGGATTAAAAAAAATTATGCATACCATTTCAGGTTAGAGTTCATGGGCTGACTGCCAAACGATAAGTCCAAAGCTTACAGCAGCAGTAGGTCTTCAAACTAAATTGTCAAGCAATCCTGTAAGGAATGGAGAGTGAGTTCAAATGTTAAGTATTTTCACTAATTGTAGAAAAAGTATATATTAATTATGTATCAGAGTCATGCATTTCGGTTCTTAAAATTTCTGGCACAAATCGAAAAACATCATTTGAATATCACCATAATTGGATTAATTGATCTGATACAATAAACATTCAAATGGAGTAATCTATTAAATCTAATAGACTACAGAAGAACGACACCACAATTGTTGCTGTCATATAGATTATCCATCATATTCATATTTTACCAAACACATTCCAGCTGAGGAAAACCCCATTGGGGATCTCAATAAGGTGCACCGAAATTCACAGATCAATTGATTCTCATATACATGGAAATAGAGGGGATGGGGATAATACCTCACGGATCTGATGTAGAGAGGCGGAGTGCATGCCTAGAGAATAATGGATGGTACTATTTCGAGGGGGTTCACATCGCAGATGGGATAAGAATGTGATTATCCTCATTCGGATCCAACCACCTTCTCCTCACATCTCCTTGATTCTGAGATGGGAGGGGAGCGCCACTACAGGGAAGATGGTGATGCAGACTGGATCAAGATCGAGGCCGGACGGCAGGCTCTAGATCCGAAGCCCGCAAAGTAGGGGCCAGGCTGCAGGCATCGGGAGGGTTGACGACGAGTCCTTCAGTCCGCCGCCCCTACAAGACGGAGGGGAAAAATTGGGGAGGGGTGTTGAAACCACAGCTTGCTGGTGGCAGCTTCTCGCACTGCTCGTCCTCCATGGCGCATCGGCGTTGCGGGCCTTTTGGCAGCTTCTGTTGCGGACGGCAAGGCCACGCGGATAGGCAACTGCAGCGGGATGCATGTTGGGGCTGGAGATGCGGACAGCGGAGGAGGCCAAGGGCAGACAGTGGCGCCGTGGTGGGGTGCCGGCGCATCCCAAAAACGAGGCAGCGGCGGCGGAGATGCTTGAGATGTGCGGGAAGAATTGGTCTTGGGACCTTGCGGATTGACTGGGGTAGTTTTTTTAGGCTGGACGTGTGGGAAAGTGGGCGGTGGTGGGGGACAGCAACGCATCCTATTTCCGTTCCAAGCCATGCGTCGCTCAAAGGGGGTTCGTGTTGTAGTGTTAGTAACCAAGACAGCTAGTGGGTGTGGTTACATTATAGGATAGATAGCCGTACTATAAAGAGGGGAATGACGCGGCTATTGAACTCCTAAGTGCCTCTAGGTGTGCATTTCATAATCATATGCATTTGGATAGAACTAATAACACCTCAAAAAATGATTGTGAAAATGCTAACACACTCGCACATGACGTGATCACTTGGTGGTGTTAGCACGTTTATGAAGGCGGTTGAGTTTGAGCGGTAGAGAGGAGTTTGGGTTCCTTTCTCCCTCCCGCCGAGCTTGCGAGGCGGGATTCAGGCGTTTTCGAGGATTTGAAACGCCTATTTTCCACTATGCTGGAAGTCGGAGAAGAAACGGAGGCGAACGGAGGTCACAGAGGTGACCAGACGCTGGACCGGACGCGTCCGGTCAGCGTTCAGCGTCTGCACGAGTTTCAGTTTGTTGATCGGACGCGAAGCGCGTCCGGTCACGTCCAACCGGACGCGTCTGATCGTTGAGGGAGCTTACTGGACTCCAACCGGACGTTGGCACTGTGGCGTCCGGTCAGTTCTGCAGCGCGTCCGGTCACTGTTTCGTTGTGCGCTGCACTGGCTTGACCAGCGCGTCCGGTCCATTACGGGACCAGCGCGTCCGGTCGTTGCGTGGAGCGCGTCCGGTCGGTGGTTCACGAGCGTAGGCACTGTGTGATCGGCGCGTCCGGTCAATTGGACCAGCGCGTTCGGTCAACGCGACTGCAGCTATTTCAAGTTCCTAACGGCTATATTCGAAGGGGTACGTCTATAAATACTCGTTGGCCGGCTCAAGGCTCTCTCTCTTGGACATTTTGACATACTTGTGAGCACTTTGAGCTAAGCAACTCTCCTCCCACTCATCTCTCTTGCTTCTTTGCTTATTCGAAGTGAGATTGAGTGATCCAAGTGCATTTGCATTGTGAGATTGTATCTAGTTGGCACTTGGTGGTTGATTTGCTGTGGGATTCTTGTTTCTCTTAGTGGTTGCCGCCACCTAGACGGCTTGGAGCAGCTTGGAGGCGTTGGCAAGAGTTGGTGATTGTTCTTGGCCACCTCCGGTGATTGTGAGGGGTTTGTGCCTACCTCGGCGAAGCGCCAAAGGCAACGTTAGTGAATTGCTCGTGTCATTTGCAACCTTTTGCCATTTGGTAGGTTCTTGTGGCGCCTTTTGAGAGGCTCGGTGTGTGACCGATTAGCCACTGAACCACGTGGTGAAGAGGGACATAACGGGGACTAGCGTGCCGGCAAGCACGTGAACCTCGGGATAAATCTTCGTGTCTTCACTTCTTTGATTGTGATTGATTTATCTCGGTGGGTTGGCTATCTTGATTATCATCTTTTGATCATGTTGATTGGTTGGCTCAATTCTTCGCCCCTCGTTGAAACTCTCCTAACTCAACTCCACATTACCTTCTTAGTTATCTTTGCTAGCTAGTTAGCTTTGCTAGAGTAGCTCTTTTGTGTAGCTTGCTAGTTGTAGTTGTAGTTACCTTCTCGGTTTGACTTGTGCGGTTGAGTGCGAATATACTAGAATTGTTTATTGGATAGGTGGCTTGCAAACACCCCGTAGGCTAAGCAAAACTCGCATCTCGCTATTTGTTATAGTGATAAACTTGTCTAGCTTGTCTTTGTAGAAATTTTTAAAAAGGCTATTCACCCCTCTAGCCATCAAGACCTTTCACCCACAGGTCAGTGCATCAGATAGTCCTATGCGTAGCATCAGACTAATCCGATGAGAAAAAATGCTCTATGAAACCTCTCTGGATTGCATCGGACAGGCGCGCACATTGGTCTGATGGGCATTAGACCAGTGCCATCGGAGCATAAGTATCCGCTTGAGTGAGAATTGGCTAGTTTCTAACGGGTGAATGAATAGAAGCATCGGACTGGTGTGCTCGAGTGCATCGGACCATAATCTACATTGTATATACAACATAGCCTATAGTCCAATGGGGTCTCAATCCGATGGTCATCAGACCATCTGATGCCCTCGTTTTTAGCAGGCTATTGGCTCCAATGACTAGTTGCTTGAGGGATGTTAATAAATAGAATGTGGCTAGGTGTTGGCCATCTCTTGGCATTCCAACTGATTAAACACCCTTGTGAACTTGTGCAAACACCTCCTACTCACCTCTCTGCCTATCTTCATCCAAATTGAGATTGGAAGTGATTCTAGTGCATTTGCATTGAGTTCTTGCATCTAGTGGCACTAGTGATCGATTGAGCTATGGTTTTCTTATTACTCTTGGTGGTTGCTGCCACCTAGATGGCTTGGAGCATCTGTGGTCATTCAGAAAGATTGGTGCTTATTCTTCGCCTCCAACCGATTGATATTGTGAGAGGTTTTGAACCCACCTCATGGAGTGCAAAGGGGTACTCTAGTGGAATGCGTGTGACTAATTGAAGTGGACCATTTGATTGATTCTTGAGGCGCCAAAGTTCTGGGTCTAGCTTGTTACGCTAGTGAGCGCTTGAATGATCACTTGGGGACTCGCCACAACATGGACTAAGTTGCCGGCAACAAGCAACTGAACCATGGGGATAAATCTAGTGTCATCTATTTCCCTTGTTGGTTTGCCTTCTACACACTTGTTCTTTACATTGCAATTACTTACTTGTGTGTGTAGTTGTTTGTCATGCTAGCTAGAGTAGCCTAAGTGGTAGTTGTAGTTTTAGTTGTAAGTTTAAGTAGCTCTCTAGTGTAGCTCTTGTTAGTGTAGCTTGTTTGCTTTGTGTGACATAGACTAGAACTAAGCTACTATAATTGTGTAGGGGCTTGCATTGGGTGAAATAGAGCTAGAGCAAGAGTTGCTATTAGGGCTTCTTACTGTATTAATCAACCCTTGCTCTAGTGTTTGTGGTTTGTAGAGAACTTTTTTATAGGCTATTCACCCCTTCTAGCCATCTAGGTCCTTTTAAGTGGTATCAGAGCCAAGCCATTGACAGTTTGAGGCTTAACAACCTATGGTGTAAAGATGGATCATGTTGGCAACCACCACATTTTGATGGGACAAATTATGATTATTGGAAGAAAATGATGTGTCTCCATCTCAAGTCTATGAGTAGAAAGTTATGGGGAGTTGTGGAGGAGCCATTCATTGTGTTGGACATGAAAGACCCAACCGCAAGAGGAAGAAGAGAACTTGCAATTGAATGATAATCAAGCTCTCAATGTGATCTATGAAGCTCTTGATCCAATGGTTTTTGAGTCAATCAAAGACTTAGAGTTTGCACATGAGGTGTAGAAGGGGCTTGAGGATTCATATGATGGCACTTCGGTGGTCAAGCATCTTCAAGGACAAGTATGGTAAGTTCAAGATGACGGAGGATGAGAGTGTGCTGGAGATGTTCCATAGACTCAATGTCATTTTAAATGAGCTATGGAACTTAGGGCACAAGGTTGATGATGAGGATTTCTCCCACCAGTTTCTAAGGTGCTTGCCTTGCCGGTTTGACACATTGGTCACAATCATTGTGAGAGGCAGCTTGAAGGGAGTTACCCCCACCCAAGTACTAGGTGATGTGGTCACACAAGACACATACCATGTGGAAAGGGAAGGAGTAGACAATGAGGATGACAAAAAGAAGAAGAGTGTGGCATTCAAAGCCACCACATCATCAAAGAACAAGGTCAAGAAAAAGGAAGAATCAAGTGATGATGATGAAGGCTCAAGCTCAAATGAAGAATATGAAGATATGACTCCCTTTGTGTGCCAGTTTGGCAAATTCATGAAGAAGAAGGGCTATGCTGCTAGAAGAAGAAGGTCTTCATCCAAGAGGAAGGAAGAAAGGAGGTGTGCTACAAATGTATTAGCCAAGATCATCTCATTGCCGATTGTCCACAAAATGATGACAACAACAAGTCAACCAAGGACAAGAAAGTGAAAAAGAAGGACAAGGAAGGCAAGAAGATGACATTCAACAAGAAGAAGGGCCATGGTTATTATGCCGAGTGGGACTTTGTTGCTTCAAGTGAAAGTGATGATGAAGATGATAAAAAAGCACAAAGAAGAAGGCACTTGCAAGCATCACCATCAACAACAAGCCTTCTATCTTTGACACTCCCTTATCATGCTTCATGGCCAAGGGCCCAAATGTACAATATGATGAGAGCAATAGTGGGAGTGAGGGTGAAGATGAGGAGCCCTCGAAGGAGGAACTCATCGAGCTATTGCAATAGGTTCGTTCTCTCATGAGCAAGAAGAGAGAAGAATTCAAGGAATTGTGCAAGAAGCACAATTCTCTTGAGCAAACCCTTGAGGAGCATTTGGCTACTCATGAGGCTCTAACTGATACTCATGAGAAGTTGAAGGAAGCTCATCCTCTCTCCTTGCTCAAAAGGAGTCTATTGTGTCACGACCCAAAGTCGTTCCAACTGAAACTTTTCTAGAGAACCTCCTTGACGACTTTGCACAGTCCCTCATAACCAAGAAATCACCTTATCGATCTCTCCAAAAGGTTCCTAGTGCTCTCTACTAGGACAATGACAACAAATTCACCACTCAACTTTATCGATCCTCCCAAGTCAATCGAAATTCATTTCATTACGGTGACTCTCACGAAATACCAAACTCTCATGAAATTCATTTCATTACAGTGACTCTCATGAAATAGCACAAAAAACCATCATGAAAACACCAATGCAAACTTGGTGAGAGCGTGATTTTCATGAGGGTGGCCATCATGAGCTCCCGCCATGAAAATAATTCATGGCGGTGAACTCTCATGAAAATGGTATTTTCGTGTGTCTAATACCATGAGAGTTGATGCGTGACGGTCTACCATCACGTATTATTTTTGTGAGAGTAAAACCATATTTCGTGACGTGTTTCGCACTCTCGAAATCTCTGATTTCTGGTAGTGAATTAATGTTTGAGCGATAACTAATCTCAATTCTCAAGTCTCCCAACTGAGTGGTTGCTTTAGTATTTTTCGCTACTTGTTCACTTGTTGCAGAACGTGTAGAAAAATGGATTACTAACTAGTCGAGTAGACAACTGTTTACATTTGAAGAGCGCCAAGGGAAAAACACTAGCGTTTAATTAATAATTATGTTAAAATTACTCAATCACCCCTAGCAAATGGATGGTTAGATGTCGTGTATACTCTATAGATGTAGTATAGAGCATAATAGAAGAGTTCTTTTGGTAAAGGATGAAAACATTACATGGTACGTACAAAGCGTATCCTCTATACGCTATGGATGTAAGATCAATTTGTAGGATGGTTGCATTAACAGAACAATAGTGAATGTATTGCTTGAAGAATAAAGTAAAGAAGCCCGCGTGTAAAAAAACAAAGCGAGTATACGCACTTGTTTCTTATGAAAGGGTACTGTTGATTCATGCTAAAGAAACATAAGCGATGTTGAGGAATAGAAGAATTACTGTAAGGAGTAAGGCAAGGAGCTGTGCTACCTAGCTTGGATATCTCGCAGGCATAATATTTCTTATACTGTATCTTCTACTTGATTGTCGCATTCCTATGCTATGTATAATCTTTGTTATACTTCGTGGTACCCCAAAGTCCCTCTAGTATGTGTTCAACCTTTCGCATCGTTGGCCTTTCCTCACCTCTTAAGCTTATACAGGATGCTGCAAGTGCTGCAACTTCTTGGATTTCCTCGCCTCCCTCTTCTAAGACCTGTTGATCAATCATCCCGAGAAGGTTTCCCTCAGCAAGAAGGTTGAAAAAATCAGCAACAAGGCCATCACCTTCGGCGGATAAATATGGAAATGGTTTTTTTCTAGTGAGCAGCTCAACAAGAATCACACCAAAGCTATAGACATCACTTTTCTCAGTGAGGCGACCCGTGTAAAAGTACATAGGATCCAAGTATCCCGCTGTTCCCTGGACCCTTGTTGTCAAACCAGTTTTGTCTGCCGGAATGTACCTTGAAGCTCCAAAGTCTGATACCTTTGATGTCAATGTATCGTCGAGAAGTATGTTACTGGATTTGATGTCTCTATGGATTATTGGGATTGAAACCGATGAGTGAAGATAGGCAAGAGAAGTAGCTATCTCAGTTGCGATCCTCAACCTATTGCTCCATGATAGCGACCTTGGTCCTTCAACATGGAGATGATGATAAAGGGTTCCATTAGAAATAAACTCATAAACCAACAATGGTACCTCAGTCTCCAAGCAACATCCAAAGAGTTTGACCACATTCTTATGGTTGATTTGTGAGAGGATTGCTACCTCATTTATAAACTCATCTATTTCTTTCTGGATTGTAATCTTTGACTTCTTGATGGCCATGACATGTAGGTCTGATAAAATTCCTTTGTAAACAGTACCATGCCCTCCACCGCCAAGCTCCCGAGCCCTGTCAAAATTGTTTGTCGCCTTTGCAAGCTCATCCACGGGTATGATCATCCTTTCTGCAATATCTGTGTTTTGAGACACCAATTGTTGCAACAACTGTCCACGGTTTTGCTTGAAATATTTTTGTTTCAACATCTTTTTCCTGTGCTGCTTAATCTTACGGAGTAGTAATGTTATACCTAGAACCAAAAGCAGGAATATCGGGCCACTAGCAACTGACAAACCAATTATTAGACCTGAAAATTGAAACACCTGTACTGTTATGTACTATCATTTTCTCAAGCTACGATGGAAAACGTACATGATGCATAGCAATGGCAAAGTATAATCGAGACGTGATGATGAGAATGTTTTGGCAGTCACCTAACCTGTGGGGGACCTGGCGATGCAACCGCCGCGCTCCGTTGCATTGCCATGAGTTCCTTGCGGGCACCGGCACTCGTAATCTCCAGGCAAATTGTTGCAGTCGCCGAAGCACGAATCGCGTACCTTGGTGATTTTGCACTCGTCGATGTCTGTAGCAAACATGCAAATAACAGTAAGTAACAATTGATTCCCCGTCGTTGAACAAGCATTAAGAAACTTCCGTGTCCATGGTAAACATAATGAATTCTATATGAGAATTTTTACTGACCTTGGCATCCGTTGGCGACATAAGGGTTGCCCTGGTAGCCTTGGTGGCAGTGGCATGTAAAGCCTCCATACTCTTGCCTGCAGTTGCTGTGCTCACTCCTGCAAAGGCGTTTGGCGACGTCCCCGGGGCACTGCCACTGCCCCAAGTTGCTGGCAGACACAGGCACAGAGAAGCCTTCCTTAACCACCCACTGTAGAACAAGGGGAGATGCCTCTACGGAATAAAAGCGCATCCCCAGATTAGATATGTTGAAGATGGTTTGCCACTGATCAGTCAACCCCTCCTCCGAGACAAACATGCAGACTGGGTTCTGCTGGCTTGTGTTGAACCCTTTGAAGTCCAGCCTCCTGGGTGTGCTGCCGGCAGAGATGGGCGCATGGCAGCAGCCATCATTGCCGGAGCAGTACAGCCCGCCGCTGGTGAGCATTGGGACCGGCAGCCCAGAACCACGTTGGTTTTCTGCAGCCACGACTTGGTCGGAACTACAGGTGGAGACGCAGCGGCTGATGACGACGCTGCTGTCGTTGGAGGTGTTGCTGCTGCTGCTGCCGTTTATGTACTCCCCATATAGGGTGGCCTGCACATCGCACCCGTAGAGGATGAACTCGTTGCTCTTTGACAGCATATACGGCCCGCCGATGTCGGGGAGGTTATAGGCACCCGGCATGTTGCCATTGCCACCGTCAGAATACCCCAGGGAGACGACGGTGGTTTCATAGATGACGCGCACCGTCGTGTCGGCCAAGAAGATGTCGACGACCTCAAGGGTTCCGTTGCTGTCGATGAACAGCCGCGGGGGATTGTAGCTTGTGTTGCAGGTAAGGTGGAAACCCGGCCAGTAGCACCCGGGGCTGATGCCGAAAGGGTACGGCACGCTCACGTCGCCGCAGGTGGTGCTGCAGTTGGGCAACCCTGTCGGCGCCGGAGCCACAGTAGGCAATAGCTGTTCGTCTGCTGCAAATTAGTAAATTAGTATATGAAATTTCATCCTACAACTGCATGCTGCAACATTTGATAGAGCTGTGCGTGGGGTGTACTGACCTGTAGTAGTGGAGCTAATGTTGACACAGCCACCTTGGGCGTCGGGATTGCCATAAGCTCTATGCGGGCACAGGCAATAGTATGACCCTATCGTGTTGATGCATTCACCGAAGCACCCAATGTCTTCACTTGGGAGCATGCACTCGTCGATATCTGCAACAATCAGCTGCACCAATAAGTAACCTAGCTACGATGTTAACTACAGAACGATAATGCAAAGTATAAATGCCAAACAAAATACTATTACTAATTAGAAGCTCCTTTTGCAGCGCGCCACCATGTTAATCTTCATGAGGCGCAATATAATACTGACAAATGTAAATCCTAGAAATTAGCACAAAAATCAGGCACATATGGTCATCAAGTTGATAGACTCTAATCATGATCGTAACCATTGGATTTATTACTTTTCTTTTCTAAAAAGATAACTACGTCTACCACTATGGAAAATAGTTTAAATTATTCTGCTAAGTCTACATATAAATTCAAATCTTCATGTAAATGAACCATGCCATTGTAAGAAATAATCCAAATTAACCTCCTAAATTTCCTTATGGAATTTCCTCTTCCACTACTAGAAAAATGACTTTCCATCTTTCACATTGGTACCGATAAAAATAGACCTGGTACTAATGCGCATTAGTACTGGGTCTAAAAATCATCGCCCCCGAAAGGTCCTTTAGTACCGGATGGTAACACCACCCGATAGCTTTATATACAACTCGGTGATTGTTTGACCCTCCCTTTGGTCAAACCCAGCCCGGCCTACCACTGTGCTCTATATGAAACAAGTGCCTCTCTGCACTCTTATATCCTCTAGCTTGTACTCCCTCTGCTCCTAGATATTTGTCATTTTTTTGTTTCATGCCATAAGTTTGACTGGATTTGTATAAAAATGCATGCGGCATTTGTATCTTCAAATAAATTTATTATGAAAATAGATTCAAGAATCTATCTAATGATATTAATTGTGTCCCATACATATATAAAGTCAGTTAAAGTTGGTACTTCTATATTCCACTAGAACGATAGTTGGGAGCATGCACTCGTCAATATATGTATGGGAAGCGAGAACGACAGTTAAAAAAGGACGGAGGGAGTACTATCTTTCACTCTCCTCAACTTGTTTGATTGCCTGATTTTTAGTTCGGATGTCACATCATCCTTCTCTAATTAAGTTGGTACTTCTATATTCCACTAGAAATCTTATCGTTTCTTTTCGTGATACATTGTATTCGGAAGCAAAATAATGTCATTCATGCTACAGCTAGCTTGAGTAGCAACACAGCAATAGTAGGTACGTAGTTAGGGGACTAACCTTGGCATCCACCGGGGAGGTAAGGGTTGCCGTCGTAACCATTCTGGCATTGGCACATGAAGCCTGTTCCTAGGTCAGCCAAGCAACGGCTGTTCTGGCTCTTGCAGAGCCGGCGACGTGTGTCATCGTCGCAGTCGACGCCGTATTGTTGTGGCAGCCCCCGCGTGACGCTCCACCCGAGGAGGATGGGAGCCTCATCGACCCCGTCGGTGCCCATCATGGCGTTGTGGTCGATCCAGCCCTCCTCCGCAACGTACACGATGAACGGCTCCACGGTGTGGTTCCCGTTCCTGCCGCTGCCGCTGAGCGACTTGGCTTGTAGTCGCTTGGGCGCGCTCGTAGTGAGCGGCGCTCGGCAGCAGCCCGAGGTGCCAGTGCAGGCCGTGGTCCCGAAGTAGAAATCGTCAATGTCGTCGCGGCTTCCGGTGCACAAGCTGGCGCAGCCAGCGACGACGACCCCGAAATCCGCGAGGAGCGTCGCCGCGGCGTTGCACCCGTCGACGACGAGCTCGTTCCGGTACGACAGCTGGTAGCCGTACTTGGTGAATCCGCGGCCGAACGGGATCATCCAGCTGTCGGAGGTGAGGTCGCCGGCGGCGGCGGTTGTGTTTATGACAGCGCGGCTGCCCATGACGCGCATGGTCTGGTTCCGAAGGGAGATCTCGGTGACCCGGAGGTCGCCGTCGCCGCCGATGAGCAGCCGCGGTGGGTGCCGGCTCGTGTCGCAGGTGAGGTTGAGCCCCGGCCAGTAGCAGCGGGAGGGCCCGAGGCCGAAGGGGTAGGGCACGACCACGTCGCCGCAGGTGGTGCTGCAGTTGGGCAGCCCGATCGGTACACCTGGTGACATGGCGGCGCCGGCTGCTGCAGCCGAGAGCTGCAACGCCACCATCAGCATCAGCATCAGCGCCGCCGCCGCTGGTAGCCGCACAGCTGCAGAGGTTGGTGGCATCATGGGTATGGACCATGCAGCAAGACACGCACACAGCTCGATCATATATGCTAGCTGCTCCCGCACCGGCTAGCTAGCGATGCAATCTAGCTGCTGCTGTTAGGTTCGGCTTGACGGCTTCCTTCCCTTTTCCCTTGTTACCAGAGCAGCCGGGCCCGGGACCGGGGTTACAAGAGCATCTACCTCTAACCAGCCGGCTACCGCGCGCTAATCCTAGCTACACACCGATGTAAACTATCTACTCCATGCATTGACGGACGTGCCTTCTTTCAGATTGAGTGGCTCTATATATTATATACTTGTGAACGGAAGACCAAATTGGACACGCATGCATATCATATGCATGTGTCTCGAGGAAATGGAGACCTGACCAACCGTCATCATGCGCACCCGTGAGAGACCCGCCAATAGGAACCCATGGACTCACTTGACGGACTTGCAGCCGCCTTTCACTTTCGCACACGAAACCAGGACCGGACGCACACGTCTAATCGTGACCGGGGAGTTGACGGATCGAGGCGGTCTGCCTCCGTGACCCAACATTCGGCCTTGTGAAAGTAAGGGCGTTCCTTTTTTGTTCCTTAGTTTGTGGGCTTCAAGCTCTGTTTTAAGCTCTGTTTTCAGCTTTGTTTGTAACTTGTTTTCTTTTTTTAATCTATTTACAGTAGGAGCATCTGGCTCCTCCTGTTTTCTCAAAAAAAAAAGTAAGGGGACCGCAGCGCGCTTGACTTGATGATCCAAAGTGGATTTCCCACGTGCCCCTGTGACCGCCAGGCCTATCCTGGGCGTAGGAGCGCGCGGAGATTCGTGCAGCTCGAGTTGCCGGACGGGTAGCGGCTGCAGACGAGGCTGGAGTCAGGCCGGCGGCGGACGACAAGGCTGGAGTTGGGCCGGCAGCAGAAGACGGCGCCGGAGGCCGGGGGCCGGCGAATAGGGGCGGCGGACGGCGACGCCAGAGGCCGGGGCCAGCGAACGGGGGTGGCGGAGGTCGGGGCGAGCTCTAAGCGCGTGGTCTGCGGCAGAGGGCGCGGCGCTGGTGAGGACGAGGCGCAGCCGCTGCGCTGTGTCGTGCGATGGGGAGGGGCTGAGGCATGGGAGAGATGGATGGCTGACATATGGCAAGTGGTCATAAGTGCATGTGATGCTGCTTTTTCGCTACTAAATCGCCATCCCTCCCTAGTAGAATCTTTTTTATTTTTAACCTTTTTTAAACAATTTTTGAAATTAATATCATCATTCCTTTTTTTAGAGCTAACCCGTTTGGCCACGTCTAATCCCCTAGCGCAGCCAAAGCGTGTGCGCGCCACCTGTCTAGAGTGGTTGGCCTGCCACCATGCATGGTAGGTCAGCCAAGCACTGATGGGTGACATGCACTCCCTGTCGCGCCAGCCTGCCTGGCGTGGCAGAGGGGGGAGGGTACAGAGCCTTGGTGTGGCTCCTTCCCTATCTCCCCTTTCTCTCTTTGTGTGTGTCTTCCTTTCTTCCTCCTATGCCCGTGCTAGACTGAGCGCCACTCCAGACCCGCCACCGCCGTCCCTCTCCCACCTCAGCCCGTCTTCGACCCTATCCCTCCCTCTGCCACTCCCTTCGGCCTCCCTCTCTTATTCCGTCACCGGCCCTCTCTCCCTTATTGCCCTCGCGGTTGCTACCCGTTGCTCCCCGTTGGTGGCTTCGCCAGCCGGTCGATTCCCCGCTTCGTAGGACAGGTACTCGCCCTTGCTATTTCTTGTTTCAACGTTGATTTCAACCTGGATTTCATGGTAGTTAGGATTAATGGACATTAGTATAGTTAGACATTAATATAGTTAGGGTTGTATGGGTTTGTATTAGTTAGACATTAGTCTAGTTAGCTGAAATGCGTTTAGACATTAGTTGTATTAGTTAGTAAGATTAGTCTAGTTAGATAGATTACTTAGTTTGTAGTATATGTTTATTAGTATAGTTAGTTTATATTAGTGTAGTAGTTAGTTAGATTACTTAGTTTTTAGTATAGGTAGTTTTTATTAGTATAGTTAGTCTGGTTAGTATAGTTAGTTTAGATAGTTTTTGTTAGTACATGGATTCCGAAGACTTAATAAAGTTTGCTCAAGTGCTTTTGTAGATGAATTGTTTAGTCTGTTTGGTTTATGGAGGAAGTGTTAGACAAGAAGATGGCATATTTGAGAATATGGAAGATGAATTGGAAATGTTTGATGTGCGGACTAGCTTCAGTGACCTTTAGTTGTGGGTTAAGGAGAAGTTCGATGGTGAGTTCACATTGAAGGGGAGGTTCAATAATGGGAAGACAAGGGCACACTTTATCTTCATGCCCTTGCGCAACGAGGGTCATTGGTCGCGGTACAAAAGGGTAGTCGAAGAGTCAACTGTGACCATGCCTGAGGTGGCATGGTGGAGAATGGATGTAGGAAGGAGGATGCACCGTCCTTTGACAGCGTTGGAGGAGATGAACAACAATGGGGGCTCAATGTGGACGCAACACCGGTCAATATGGTATTGGACAATGTCGGATGAATTAGCTCCGGCAATGCCTAGCAACGTGATCACGTAGATGGAATCAAATGGTAGCACACAAGACACAAGGATTTATAACGGCTTAGGCCGCGGTGCGCGTAAAACCCTAGTCCAGTGTTGTTGCTGCTCTTCTTGTATTTGTATGCTCGATTACAGGGCATGTTGCTCCTAGCTACGTAGTAGATTAGAATGGGATGAGTCAGATCCCGATCGCAAGGCCCCTACCCCTTTATATAGGTAGAGGGGGTAGAGTTACAACAAGGGCGATCGACTTTACAGATTGGATTCCTAATTTGTTACATGGCGCAATAGATTGATCCTAGCTATGGTCTAGATATGCCTATCTTGGATGCCCTTGGCATGCCTTGGTCTTCATGTTGGTCGACCGCCACAGCCTTCGTGGGCCTCCTCCTTGACGGCTTCTAGGCTGATAGTTGGATGTGGTCGTATATACGGACGGTGCAGGTACCCTTGGCCCATATATCTGACAGTAGCCCCCATAGGACTTAATGACAAGCTAGTTGTAGCTTAGTCCTCGGGTTGTCACAGACCCCTCTAAGTTTCGAGTACTGTGAGTACTAGCAAACTTTTCCTCAGGTACCGAGGTTCCGAACAGGGTAGCTTAATATTTCAAGTGTTGAAAAGCCAGTATGTATTTGCTTGGGTGCCGAGATCCTTTCTCGTGTACCAAGAGCTTTCCTCGGGTGCCGAGGAGCATGGTGGTAACATCCATCAAGGAACGTAGTTCCCTGGGCACTGTAAGCGCTTGGCTCGGGTGGTAACACCTCGTGTTGGGAAACGTAGTTTCCTTGGCATAGCTCTCGGGGCATTGTCAACGCTATACTCGAGTGGTAGCACTGCATACTCGGGAGCGTGGCTCCCTAGACGTTAACACCTTGATCGGGTGGTGACACCGCTTTCATCAAGAACTTGGTTCTCGGTGCATTTGGATGTGCCATGTAGGCTTCACTTGTTGCGGATCATTGAGTCCTACTTACAGAACGGATTGATAGGACGGGATATATAGTTCGTACCGCTTCAATTTGCTCATGCAACGATGTTTTAAATCGACTGATTTCGAGATGACCCGATTCAGACCATTGTACATACAACGCCAAGTGCTTCACGTTTTTTCTTCAGAGCCCGCTAAGCAGCGAGGCCCCGAATTTTCATGGGCATCTTAGCAGAAAGTTTGAGGTCATTGTCTTGGAGCCCGAAGGCCAACATAGCAGTGTCCCGGGTTGGGAACCACCATGGGCGAATAACGAACACATGAACAGCTGTTGGCAGTTGCGAATGTCACTCTTCGAGCTAATAGAGGGTAGAACGAGTGAACGTCCGTGTCCTAATGAATAGAGGTGACAAGAACAAGCCTGACCATCGTGGGCACATCATAAAACTCTTTTTCCAGATTTCGGGAGCTCGTACTTTGGTTACAGCCCTTGGCCAACCATTTTTCCGGTTTCCCACAAAGGGGTGCACATCCGCCGAAATAAGGTACTTCGAGCTCGTCCGGGTACTCGGGAGATTTATGTGACACCGACTGTGAGAGGTTTTAGGATTATACTGGTGACCCTTCGGAATACCCCTCTAACTCTAGATATGGCAGGGTCGGTAGTAAATGTACTACTGCTTACACCTGCCGAAGGGGTGTGAACGGGGCCGAGTATTCGATCTGAGTGTCAGACCACTTGCTTGCACCAGTTCAGATGACGGTTCGTCAAATTTGGGCCGTTGGGCCCCACGGCCTCCATGGTTACGTGGATGGGTTCCTTCTTGGTGAAGCTGAGGCATCGATTTCGGCGGCTCGTCTCCCCATGCGTGTTTCTCGGAGGCCGTGCCTCTTAGAGATCGTGGGATGTGGCCTAGCCTTAACTCCTGCCATCGCCCGGAGAGGTCACTGGGATTCCATTGGTCGTGCGCATCTCTTGCCTATAAAAATAGAGGAAGAGAAGGGGAGTTAGTATGCCTACATTATAGCTTTTGCACACTCACCTTGTTCGCCGCATCCTCCCCCTTTCCACCAGATCCCTGACCATCGTTCATGGCCAGGGAGAAGCCCCGAGGGAGGAGCCGAAGGAGGGACCCGTCGAGGAACACGTGTTCTAGGATCATCCACTTCTTCGCGGGGACTTGATGAGATTCGAGTAAGTATGAATCTGTCCCTAGATCTTATTCGAGGAAGCCCTAATGGGTTGTTTGACGCAGGACTATCTCGACGGCGTGCTCAATTCCATGGCCTTCCGCGGGTGGGGACGCCCCGTCGTCATCGCAGCTACTGGCAGATCGGGTCATGGCGCCACTAGGCCCCTCCTAGATTGATGAGGGGGCCGAACATGGCGGAAGGAGCGTCTTCTCGGTGGTGCAGGAGCTAGACGTGACCCGACAAGCCCTCCATGATGAATGTCGGGAGGCAGAGCAGCTGAGGGAGTGCATCTCGGTCATGGAGATGGCACTTGACGCCGCGGGCAGAGAGGCTGTTGTGGCCAAGGCTGCAACGGCGGCGGCCCAAGTGGAGCTTACTGGTAATTTGGACATCATCTTCTCTAGGGTCCGTTAGGAACCTGTGTCCTCATGAAAAAAATTTTGTGTTCGTGTTCCATTTCAGACATACAGGAACAGGTAGCCGCCACCCAAGCTGAGGCAGTAAACCTGTGCCGGGCCAACGAGGACTTGGCTAGGTGGCTTGGCGGAGGCGGCCCACCTCTGAGAAGAATCGGTGGCCTCGGTGCACAGCTCTCTGCCATAGCACAGGCCAACGACGACCGCTATACAGCTGTTGACGGCGAAAACGGTCAAGCGCCCCGCCGTCGATGTGCAACACGTAGCAAGCCGGAAGAAGCCACGAGGAGCAAATCCCGAGATCTCCCAGGACTTCGAAACATAAGACCGGATGATCGTGACCTGAGGCATGCCAGTCAATTGGACCTTGTAATTGATAAGGAGGAGAGATTGATCAACAATTTAAGGTGAAAATGCCGGTGTTGCTCTAGACAATTCCAAATGTGCGGCTGAATAGCCGATAAAATATGGCTATAGACTAAAGATTCAATATTCACCATGTTCATGATGCAAAGCGATTAAAATAAACATATCGGCAATTATCAGGTGTTTATTTGTATAGATCTCAACAGCCGATGACCATGAGAGCATGTGAAGGTGCGATGAATAAACATGAAAGCATTTATATTAATTGAGAGTCATACTAGCTTTTGACCAATACAAGAACAAGTACAAACGTATGAACAGCCAATGTATTCTCAATGAACAGGCTATCGGCTAAGAATAGCCGATTCTAGTGATAAAGTTGTACAACATGCAAACATTCATCCATTGGATATAAGTAATTCTACAAACCAACTAAACTCAATCTATTGTATCGCCAACAGATCGAATCCGCTGATGTAGCATTGACAGTAGGACCCTAGATCAGAGACTAGCAATCGATAGATCTACTTAAATACAATAGGGTCATGAAAGCACATTATACACATGAAAGTTCAGACTATCGGCTAGACAACCGAAGTATATGAAAAATAAACTCATAACATGCAAAAATCGACCATTAAACATGGACAGATCCATAAACCTATCAAATCAAACCTATTATCTCTAACAGTGGGATTCGACTGGATCGATGGCAGCCATAATAAAGATAACAGATTAAACCTTCAAAGAATACGAGTCTATTCACACTTAACGGAATCATAAAAACACGTTATGATCATTTAAGCACGAGCGATTGGCTAAATAGCCGATGCGAACATAGCATGCAGTCAGAGGCTATATTTGACCATAAGCGAGCTTGTTGATTGACAATTTCTGATCTATAGTGCTAACAGTGGGGGTCGATCAGATCGATGGCAGCCATAATAGCAGTTCTAGACTAGATTTCATCAACTAACAAGCTTAATTAAGATCAAACATGCCTTGACCACATGGTATCTTCAATTAAGATTGGGATAAAACGACTCATTTAGCCGAAACCATCGTCAAAGTGAGATCTAGGCAAGATAGAGCAACAAGAAGATAGTTTGATAAGATATAAGGCTGATCCGTTTCGATCTTAATCCGGTAAGGGGTGGCGTTGTTACAAATAGTAAGAGTACTAATTATAACAAGATCGATAACTAACAAATCTACTAAAAACAACAAGGAAACCCTACTAGTCTTAGTAGATTTAACCGATAACTAATCTGCATCAAAATTTGTACGAGGTCGACCGGGCCAATGCAACCTTACAAATTTTTATAAGAATTGATAAGTGACTTGAATCAGGCATTGTATGTGGTTGGCTGGACCGATACAGCCTTATAATTACTGATAAAAGTTGATAACTAACTTATACAAAGCTTACAAGAGGTCGGCCGGACCGATGTAGCCTTATAAACAAAGTATAAGTCGTGACGGTACTCACAAACAAACCGGAGGTCGGCCAAACCAATGCAGCACTGCTTGCCCGAAGAACTCGCTGAGATCTACTCTACTCCTACTCCTAGGGTTGGCATAAGCCGAAAAGTAAAGGTACGGGTTTGATTGATCGTTGAGAGATGTCTATTACAATAGTCGGGGTTCAATATTTGCACCTAAGGCTTGACTACGAGTCCTGGTCAAACAAGACCAGTCACAAAATTTGAAAAATAAAACAAAGTATCCTAATTTAAGATAATTTGGACCTCAATCTTTTCCTTCTATGAAGTCCGACACGTCTTCTTGCTTTAAGTCACCGCCATCTCTCGTTGAGAAGGCCACTCCCCAAGATGATGACGTCATATTACTTAGCTGATTCTGACGACGACTCACTTAGCCGATTTTGTGAATGTCTCGGTTTCTTCTAATGAATTCTGAAATCCAGGGCCTTCACGTATCGGTCAAAATTTGGTGTCAACAACAGCGCTACATGAAGCAGCAGTTGCCGCCGTCGGGTTGGTGTTGCCGGCGGGGCCAGGCTTTCACGAGCGGCTCCGTAGCCTTCCAGTGCGGATTAGGGAGGCGGCGGCACATGGCGTTCACCACGGGGCTGCGGCTGCCCTGGCTGCCACCCGCCTCCGCTTTCGGCATAGGGTAGACCTGCGCACGGTGGAGCCCGGGTTCCCAGAGGAAGTGGAGATTCCCTACGGTGTTGACGTCGGGCAGCTGATCACCGACTTCGGCGATACTGCCAACGCCGTTGCAACCGTGGTCAGCGTGGAGCAGGTCATCAAGGACACCCCTCGTGAGGGATGAGTTCTGTCGACCCGCTCTTCTGTAAAAAACATGTCTGAATAAAATTTTGATTTGCAGATTAGTGATCCTTTTGCAAGCCTTCCCGTGTGTGATTGTGCATAGTAGTAGCCCCCGAACGCTTGGATAGGTTAGCAAAATGTATCCGAGTGTTGAGACCCTACCAATCACTACGGTATCCCGATAAACGCGTTCACCCGAGTGGAGCGAGTCGTTGTCACGAGATCATTTTTTGCCTGGGTACAAGTATTGTATCCCTCGTGCAGCCCCCGAGTATTTCGAACTGAGTGTTGTTCGGGCTAGTGTAGCCGTACTCGAGAGGTGCTTTAGGCTGTGTTTAGTTCACTTGAAAAGTGCACTATGCAAAAAAAGATTCTCCGTCATATCAAACTTGCGATACATGTATGGAGTACTAAATGTGGATAAAATCAAAAACTAATTGTACAGTTTGGTTGTACTTTGCGAGACGAATGTTTTGAACCTAATTAGTCAATGGTTGGACAATTATTACCAAATACAAACGAAATGCTACAATGTCGCTACAGTGAATTTTGGCACTCCAAAATTTAAAACTAAACACAGCCTTAGTCGGTTAGCATTGCTATGCCGATGGCTTGAGTCTCAGAATCGGTTTCGTAGTCCCCCGAATACCTTGTTATGTTAGTATAATGTTGCAAGGTATTGAGAGAAAAAACACCCTTTATTGCGTAGAATTAAAACTTAGCCCCCGAGTGACTCGAGCAAGTAGTTCCTGGATATCAGGGACACAAGACATTTATTCATAGCAAACTGAGACATGCATTATAAAAGAGGTGAAAAGTAGACGTGCTGACGACGTAGGCGAGTCTCGCTTGTTGTTCTGCGTCCTCAAACTGCTCAGGTCGGCCCGATGCTTACTGTGAAAGGCGTCTGTTGACACCTACAGTGGCACACAGAAAATCTGCAAGCGCACAGATGTCGAAGTAGCCTTTTAAATGAGTATTAAGAGTTATCGTATCCATAGAAAAACATGTGAGTTTAACTATAAACTAACTTAACCAAGGAATGCAAGAAGGTTAGGATAAATAGGAGCATAGAGAGGACTTCTAAGGTTTTAATTAACTTAGGATAGATTTGTATTCTAATATTTATCTTGGGATATTAGCTAGGATAGCTCAACACTGATGGGGAGAGCCCCCATTTTATAGGCTCGAGCGCGACTGTGCAGCGCATGAGTTACACGTCGCGTGGCACGAAGCGAAACGACCGAAATAAAGCCTATAGGCCTACGCCTCAAAGATTCCCTAAGGCACGCAAAGCTTATAGCACGGAGAACAGGCCAGATTAGACCGCACGCAGCAGATTGGACTGCCAGACTTGGCGCACGCCAATCGACGAATCCCGTCAAAACAGAGACGGCAGGCACCTCAGACGGACGACGACTGACAAGTGTATATGCACCGTGCCCCGAGATGCACCCAAACTGACGTGCAGTGGCCATGGCCCGCACTAATGCCCCGACCACTCGAGCACCACTCGAAGAGAGAGTGCCTTCATGATTATCTCTAATTGTAAAAACACTCGGGGCTACTGTCGGAGATACATACCCCAAGACATGGATAGGAGAGTCGCTTAAGACGTCCTAGATGACCGCGACCCAGCAAGACCGTGGCCTGCATCGACCTCTCTCCCCCGAGCTGTATGAGGCCCGCCTCGACTTCTCTCACCTCTCGGCCAAGCACCACCCTGTGCCCTCGACCACCTCCGGCCTTAGCCACTAAGGAAAGGACGAGAGGTGGGTGGACACATTAAATGCACCTGCCCGAACAGGACGCGCACTCCATCGGGTACGGGGAGGACGACCACCCCATCAAACCAGTAGGCCCTAGGGCAAAGCATCACACCTTGGGTAGCACTGCAATGACAGACAAGACAATACCAGGACTTGGCTACGTCACCCTGCGTGGCTCAGCACTGTCCAAATCACGTCCAACCTGATGGACGGGCGTACGACCACACCCACTACGGTATGTGAATCACAATCAGGAGCCAGCTCCTATCAAATCGGCCGCATCCAATGCTCCCGACCCGACCAGGACAGGTCGGGGCAACAGGGCCGTGACCAAGAGAGCAGGCAGCCCACGATGGACAGCCACTCTCCCCGTACAGTGATGTCATGACTTATCCCCAAAGAAAAGGACGCTAGTACAAAGGCCACGACGACCACGATGAGCCCATGCCATACAGGGGAGTTGGTGAACAACCCTTCCCACAGTGCCACCACAGCCGACGTAGTGGCGCCATGGCACGTCATGCCTTGGCGTAGGGAGCAAGACCTCAACGACCATACCCGGACGTGTGTATAGAAGCAAGGACAAGACATGATGGAGTGCTGACCAAGCACATTAGCTTCTCATTCCCCTCGGGCTCCCGGCCACTCGGGCCGAGAGAACCCTTCATCTCTACATGTAACCTGGCCCCCACGGCTATATAAGGGGAGCCGGGCCTCCTTCCTAAGGATGGATTTCCTCTACCCTAGCTTTGTATCCATAGAACCCTAACTTGCATACCCCTTGTTGTAAGCCGTTTGAAGCACTTAAACTTGAGAAATACGTACTCGCAGTCTCCGGCACTAGACGTAGGCTTCGTCCCGAACCAGTATAAATTCCTTGTGTCTCAAGTGCTAGCCATCAACTCCCTTGAGCAGCGCGGCGCTAAAATAACACCGACAACAGCACTTTAGGGTCGATCATGGTACTGTGATGCTTCAAGCATCCACAAATGTTGTGTTTTATGGTTATTCATGCAAGTAGTATTCTCATCCTGAGTAATACAAGAACAATAGAACAATAAAGGCTGATCTTTGACCTCCTGCCTTTCAGCTGGGTAGAACCCATGCTAATAAAGGCACGTTTTGGATGAGGATTGGGATAGATAATAAATGAAAATAGATTAGGATAAAAGAAGAGGCTATGGGATGTATATGCTAGTCTTTATTTCCCTATCCCTCTCCATTTCCCATCATCCAAACATGGGATCAAATCTATCTCACCCTTCATTTCCCCATCGTAGTCCCCATTTCCCATTTCCCAAACGCCACCTAATACGTTAAGAAATCGTTCTATGGATCGGTGCATGGACTCATAGAGCACAATGAGCACGGAGAAAATAATGAGAAACATGAAACTTTTTATTCTCTTGTTTAGATTCTCTCTTGTACAGAGTACACTCGTTCTTCAGTTCTCTTAAATGCAGCGTCATCATAATAATTCCGAGTCCAACAAAAGTACGTTGAATAACATGTTTGAGTGTCCTTAACGAACGGATTTTAGGCAGGTGCTCTAGTACTTTCTAAGCTAGTGAGTAGCACAGAAAGACATCCTGTTACCCATTCAATTCTGCCTCAACAATCAATACAACAGATAGAACAGATCAATATTTGTGCAAACGGGATCCAGTCATCTTAGGATGGATCCTTTCAAACATTTGGGTGAAATATGGCAGACTAGATTTAATGCTTCATAATTAATACAACGGTTTCAAACAAATTTTTTGAATAGCCCACATTTGACATTGACCGTTTCACAATAATGTTCAAGGGGTCATCAAAGAGATCATCTGTACGACTGGCATTTCCTAAGCTCGTCTTCCTGTAACGAGCAAAAATGTGATTGTCCTTGGGCTTACCAATCTCCGTTTTCCTAAGCTTGTCTTCGTGTAACGAGCAAAAATTTGTTGTCCTTGGGCTTATCAATCTCCGTCTCCATGTGCCACAAAGGTAAAAGATCAAGTATCATGAAGTTCAAGGGTTGTCTTGTGACGGCAGTGAACTCTGAACATATTCAATTGCCTTCTGCTGCACAAGCTGAATTCTTTCGTTGTCTTCACCCAGTGACTTCTCGAAATTAAGGTACTTCTTGAACAAGAACTGCGACAGTGAAGCACACAGCATTGAGCATAAAGATCAAGTCCCAAAGAACATGGGACATCTTATTATAATAATTTTTTACCAGAAAAACATAGCGAAGCACAAAACCATAGTGGAACAAGTAACAATCAACACAGTATTAATTCAAGCAATCATGTCAGTGTTACAGTAAAAAGAACAAAGATGCTAGATTTCATGACAGAAACACAACTAAGAAATAAGCCAACACCCATTTCAAGGTTGAGTTTTAGCAAAGAAATGTAACATAAAGCAAAATAGGTAATATTTCGCTCATATGAAATCAAGTACACACAGGAAGTGAAAGCAGCATGATGACAGAATCACTGAGTGAAGTTTATGCAAGTATTTCACAATACATATAAGGCAGCAAAATACTCAAACAATTAGAAAGGAGCCATACCTGCATCTTTTTTGGAGGTAGGGTAAGACAAGTCACCCTCTCAAACAATGCCCGTATAACTTCTATGTCACCAATGCGGATTTCCTACAAAAGGCCAATGTATGTCAACAAACTTGCATGATTTGAAAGAATAAAAAGTACAGATGCCACTTTGATGAATTTAATGCTCCTTACTTGGTCAAGATAAACACTCCAAAGGTCTGTTCTTTTTGGGTACTCCCGCAATATTAGTTCAAATCTGGATCTTCCTTCTTCAGGCACCCCACATTTGAATTCTAGAATAGCTGTCTGCGAGAGGAACTTTATGCGCTTCCTATGTGGCAAACTTAAAAGCGCACGGTTTACAATGGATTTGATGTACTCAACATCCTTGCCTTGCTTGAGGGCGAACTGAATGCGGCATAACCATATCTGCAGTTACATTATACAGGTCACAAATAGGATCTCCAGATACGAATAGGGCATATTGAATGTGGCATAACCTTATGGTTTCAACTCAAAAAAAAAATACAAACTAACCTTGCAGGAAGTTTTGAACCTTTTGGTCATTCTGTCTAGAAGTTCATCTGCAAGTTCATACTGTTCGGTCCTCTCGTACATCGCAAGAAGAGCCAAGTGCAACTTTTTGGGATCACAATATTGCAAGGCTCTTTGGAATACCTTTTTCACAGCATCCTGTGGTGTACACAATCAAGTGTCTCAGTATATCCAAGTACAGCACAGCAACCCAAAATACATCATTATTCAGCTTTACCTCCCGTGGACTACCGTATTCATTTTCCAGATTGAAATATGCTACCCAAACATTAAGTTTCTCCTCTTCTTCTCTGGGGATTATTGTTTTTAAAGCCCTAAAAACATGAGAGAGTTGTAAAAGATGATGACAAGTGATGCATCCAAAAAGTTTAGATAAACTAACACAAAAAGGACAAACACATATCATCTGAATTGACAGAAACAAAAGGAAATTTTTTAAAGGATGATTCAACAAGTAAATTCTACATCCTTCGAAAATGAAACCAACAGAAGACCAAATCAAATCTATCAACACTATTAAGATGATAGAAAGCAACTTCCTATCACCAAAGATCTTTTCAATATTAAAAACAAATGTTTTGGGCAGTAGACAGACCTCTCAGCTACTGCACGTGCTTTCTCAACATCTGCAAGATCTAACAAAGTGGCCATATATTTTATCCATACAAAACTACTATTTGGGGAGCTCCTGACCAACTTCTCAAAATCATCTGGAGTTTGTGGTACATCTCCCTGCAAAGCCTTTTCCTCCATAGCACTGATTTCTAGTTCCCTGTTGAAAACCATAGAAGGATGTAAAGTTTGATGCATATGTCAACAAAATAAGGTCACAGAGTAGAATCAAATGTCTGAATACCTTTGTTTTCTTGCTTCCTTCTTTGATTGTTTATCATTCTTTTTATCAGTTGCTTCAGTTCCATTTGCAATTTGAAGACCTTTATAATTATTATTATTATCCTCTAGGTCAGAACCTTCAGATTCATCCAAGGAAACCTGAAGAGACGGCACAGAAACCATTGGTTCTGCTTTGCGATGAACTAAACTTCTGTTATGATATTCAACCATCTGAGGGGCAACACTGATGTCAATAAGAGCACTTTCATCATCTTCATCATCATTTGTGTCAGCAGTCAGATCAGAATCAAAGTACGACTTCTTCATTCCAAGTGATACTCGATGCCGCTTCTCATCGATCTTTATTTTAAAATAAAATAACGTATTTTAAAATGTGCAATGGCAAAATGAAAATCCTGAAAAAGATAAACCTTACCTTCAGAATTTTGGCTTTAACCATATCACCAGCTTTATAGCAAGAGTTAATATCAACAACAGGTTCATCAGAAAGTTCTGATACATGGCACAGACCAACCTGCAAAAGAGTATTTACAAAACAGAATACACAATGATTTCAAAAGGCTGAGTCCAGTGATAACAATGTACCAGTTCACTTCTCCGAATTGTAACGAATAATCCAAAGGATTCAACCCGCTTAACTTGGCCATCAATGATATCCCCAACATGCAAATCACTATAACTAATATCATCCAGCTTTTCCAATTTGGAACCAGTGGTCTTCCTAAGTGATGCCTCAACTCTCCCTGATGATAGGTCCGTAGACAGGACCCTGCAGATTTTTGTTAGTTTCACAGGAGAACATATCTATAATTTATATGAGCAATTGAAAATGGTAAGATCTCACCTTCCATGTACAAGCATTCCAACAGGGAAATCCTTCTGCGGATTTTCAACATACTCATCTGACAAATTTGATAGAGTAATCCTAGCCTCAACCATTCGAGAAAGCATAATAAAACATCCTTTGGAATTAACATTCTTCACATAGCCCTAGAATTTTAGCAGAACAAATCATGTCACTTCACATTACAGAAGATACAGTTAGTAGTAAATGGTAAAAAAAACACGCCTTTATTTATCAAATATATTCACCGAAAAACTAAATTCAATTTATTTATGGCTAAACTCGATTCACTAGCTTGTGCGCCCTTTTTCTCTGTCTTGGCTGCCTGTTACATGCCACCATTTTCCACCTTTCACCTATATATACAGGTTTTAATTCGAGGAAAAAAAATATATACAGGTTTTGTCTTCCTTTTCTGTAACTCCTTTTTAATAAAATGCACAGTAGGGGACTCCCCTACTGTATTTCCCCTAAAAAAACTAACTTCAATTCATGGCATACTACAACTTCAGCAATGACAATTGACAGGTATAAACAAAAATTTTAATATCAGTTGCAGGCAACCTTTGGACAAGAGGTAAGAAACACAGATGTTCTGGTACAGCAGGGAATTCACCCAAAATTATACTATGCGAGTTGACACCAACATTATTTACAGCTTTTTTTTTTGTTGGCAAATAGCAGATTGTGTTTTTCATGAATGATAAATCCAATATATGTTTAGATAATGCCTGAATTATAGACTTGTCTTATCCACATGTTAAATTATGTTTATTGCACAGAACTTCAGATAAAAGTAAAATAGTAAAAAAAATTTGTGAAAAATACCTTAATCTCAGTTCCGGGAAGCAGATCCTTGATCTTTTCAATACGGGAGGTACAGGTTGCCCTAAGAAACAGCAATGATACATGATGTAAATGACAATGTGAATGCTACATATACTTTCTGGACAATGTAACAACAATCATAGGGCCTGCTTGGCTGTGTGGTAGTGGCTCAGGATTTTACCCCCAGAAGGGAAAGATCTGGAGCTAATGCTTCATACACAAAGCCAGTTTGGAGTACTGTTTATGTTTTTTAATGGAAGAGAACACTTAACACATAAAAGAGCATTGTTCCTTAATTGATGAAAAAAAGAACATGAGCTCTAGCACTTACAGATCATCAACTAGTCCTGAGTTGTTAGAGTCTCTGATCAGGTTTGATGAACGGAGTGATAGATCAACTCGAAGTGATCCTTCTGATGAGCGGCTCACAGACAGGACCTTGCACTTCACAAACTGGCCCTCATGGAATCCAGACAAGGGTTCAGCCACCCATGAGTCAACAATTTCAGTATAATGAACCCTCCCATGGAGATGAGGTCCAATCTGAACGACAAGCCCACCAACACCAGGTAGAATTTTTTGAACACGTCCACCAATGATATCTCCTTGTTTTGTTTGTTCAAACACAGAGGACTTTGATTGTTGTATTTCATGATCATCTATATTCGGCTGTGTGCATTGGTTATCAAGTGCCTTCAACCGAAGTAACCTTTTCTCCCGGTTCACATTGATAACACGGCCTTTCACTGCTTGGCCTACACTAAAGCGCTGCTGGAATTCTTTCAGTTCGCTGGGCTCGGAAGAACTATCAAGTACAAATAAATGAGCCATAACATTTCTTGATACAGTTAACCAGACCCATTCCTTGTCCACCTTGACGACATAAGCACGTACAATCTCATTTGTAGTGGGCTTTTGTTCTTTTCGAGCAGTTAATTCTTCAAACTCTCCTGTTTAATTTCAAGAAAAAAAAAAGATCCAACAATAAGAAAAGTTAGCCATCTCAAAGATTAAGAAACACAAAAAGGTATACAAAATGCAAAGCAGTCGGCATATAGGATTTTAGCTATGGATGAACTGAATGAAAGCTGTAAGATCTATATGAGATGATTGTTTATCATGGAATAGACAAATTAAAATAGACAATAAAGCATACCCTTGACTATGCATGGCCTAATAGACAATTCCCATTTGAAGTTTTTGCCACTCTTTCCAGAAGGTTCAGCCTCTGCAACAATTCTGGCAATAAGCTTTTGCCCTATTCTGAGTTTACTAAAGGGATGCTCATCAGAATCCTCTTCAAGAACCTATGAGAAATGAATCGCTAATTAGTAATTAGCCAATACATATTGTTATAAGAAAGGCATCTCAAGCAATGTCTGGTGTTCACCTCAGTAATATGGATTCTTCCATGAAGATTGCCACCAAATTGCAGTAGAAGTTCAAGCGACTTGATATCAATAATCTGATGTCCAAAAAGAATTTGTGTAAGCAAAGTTTGCAGACATTGAAGATGAAAACATTTGCCAATTTTAGGATCATAATTGAAAATAGTTGCACCTCTGCTTCAACAAGTGACCCAATTTTGTAGCCTGATTTCTTCTTAGCCCTTTTAGATTCAGAGAGGACAGAATACTGAGCTGAAGCTTTTGGTAGTAGGATAAGTCTTCCAGAAGAGTCAGAACTTGGGATATTTCCAACAACCACAGTAATGCTTCAAAAAGAAAAAAAACACAAAGAAAAATAAGAAAACAAGTGGGTAGCGTAGACCAGATAAGAAATCACTCTTCTTTATTGTTCTGCACTAAAGAAAAGTACAATCTTTTCTAACACAAAATATCATTCTTCTTTATTCTTTCGCTCACATGTTCCTGCTTAAGCTATGATAGTTGCAAGCTCGAGCAAATATTAGCTGGGATCACATGAGCAAAGCTCATTTATACATTAGATGCCCATATCAATAGACTAATTACAACATTCTTCTGTAGTGATAAAGCTGCAATTCAAAATCAATTTATGTCAAGACTGATAAAGTGATAAGCCTGTAACCCTAAATGAATTTATACCAAGAGATTAATTATGACATTGTTCTGCACTATCTAGTACAAATAGAGAGGTTCAAGTTTCCTCAGCATTTATGTCAAAGCCTTGGGTAAGGGGTACTCAAATAGTAGCAGATACTTCGTCCAGTTGGAAATATAAGTCCATAAAGGTTCGACACAGTTTAAACTTTTCTTCAACTTTGAGTAGTAATATTTATACAAAATATATTATCCTTAATGAAAAAGCTTGTATATTAACATATTATGAAAGAACTATTACAATGATTACAATGTATCTAGGCCTTGTTTAGATACACTCCAAATTCCAAATTTTTACACTCTCCATCACATCAAATTTTGAACACATGCATGGAGCATTAAATATAGATAAAAAAAATAACTAATTGCACAGTTTGGTTGTAAATCACGAGACGAATCTTTTGAGCCTAATTAGTCCATGATTGGACACTAAGTGCCAAATACAAACGAAAGTGCTACAGTAGCCAAAGTTGAAAAAATTTGCAATCTAAACAAGGCCCTAGTAATGCTGAATTGCTGATCTTCCCTTGTCAATCTATATAAAATTTTACATATTGATGATCAATGTTAAAAGAGTTTGACCTATGACTATGACAAACTTTGATGTTCTTATATTTCCCATCGGGAGAAGTATGTAACGAGGTAAGAATTGGAATCAAAATGGGCAAACTTCCAAATATTACCGTTGTCCATTATCATAGTGGTGGTGGGGAAGCAGTTGTGAGTTGTAATCCATCAGTGGTGCAAAACCAATTGCGTAATTGTACTCAGGGATGGAAAGGACCTGAATTAAACAAAACAACAACAAAAAAGTAAATAATTGCAATCAGCCTACAATTCAACAACAAACAAATTGGTCAATCAAGAGAGTAATTTACACACCACATAGCTCTCTTTGATTATTTCCACAACTGCATTCACTTCCTCATGAAGCTCCAAGTCTTCTGCAACTGCAGCCCTTTGGCGTTTCTAAAGTGAAACATGAGATATAATGTAGAGTTATGATAATACATGAAATAGAGATTGAATATGTAGTTTCAAAAACTGCATATCATGCTTACTAAAGGTGACAATAAAAAAAATGGGGACTGAGATCCGGATAAAGTTGTTCCGATATGATATAACGTTATACCAAGGGCATGCCTGACCAGGTATACTAACAACTTCATACCAAGGTGTAGAATAACAGAGAAATGGGAAACACCACACACCCACCATGGGGGGGTGACATTCATATATATAGCCAATATGGCAGGGTATAACAGGCATGTACATGCTTTACATAGCAGGTGCTAATCACACTGATTTGTGTGGTTGCCTATTATATACTTGGCTAATATACACTTGCCTAATATATCTATCAGCCGCCCGCAGTCGAAGCGTCAGGATTCCGGATGCAGAGACTGGACCGAAATTCTTCAAACAGCTGAACCGGCAACCCCTTTGTCATGATGTCAGCGAACTGAAACCGTGAGGCACATGGAGAACTCGAACCTCGCCGAGAGCCACCTTCTCACGGACGAAGTGGATGTCAATCTCGATGTGCTTGGTACGGCGGTGGTGGACCGGGTTGGCTGTCATGTAGACAGCGCTGACGTTGTCACAGTAGACAACTGTGGCAACCTTCAAGGGAACATGAAGTTCCTGAAGGAGTTGACGAAGCCAACAGCACTCTGCAACCACGTGAGCAACAGCCCGGTACTCGGCCTCCGCACTGGACCGGGACACCGTGGTCTGCCGTTTTGAAGACCAGGACACCAGACTGTCGCCGAGGAAGACGCAGAAGCCTGATGTAGAGCGGCGGGAGTCTGGGCACCCGGCCCAGTCAGCATCGGAGTATGCAATCAGCTTGTCGACTGGCCCAGTGCCGATGTGGAGACCAGCCGACAGTGTGCCCTTCACATATCGAAGGATGCGCTTGATCAGCGCGTGGTGAGCTTCGCGCGGATCATGCATGAAGAGGCACACTTGCTGTACAGCATAGGCCAGGTCGGGGCGAGTAAGCGTCAGGTACTGGAGAGAGCCGGCGAGACTCCGGTACGCGGCGGGATCAGCGACAGGAGCGCCCGCCAAGGCAGAGAGCTTGGCACGAGAGTCAACAGGTGTCGATGTCGAGTGACACTCGGCCATGCCCGCCTTCTGGAGGAGGTCCACGGCGTACTGCCGCTGGCTGAGGAAGAGGCCGTCGGAGGAGCGAGTGACGGATATACCCAGGAAGTGATGTAGTTCCCCGAGGTCCGTCATGGCGAACTCAGAGTGAAGGCGGGCGATGATACGTCGAAGCAGAGCGGCCGAGGAAGCCGTGAGGACGATGTCGTCGACGTACAGCAACAAGTAGGCGGAGGAGCTGCCCTCGGAGTAGATGAAGAGGGAGGCATCGGTGGCAGAGGCGACGAAGCCGAGCTGTCGGAGAAACGTGGCGAAGCGTTGGTGCCACGCTCGAGGGGCCTGCTTGAGGCCGTAGAGGGAGCGCTGGAGGAGGCAGACGGCGTCGGGTCGTGCTGGGTCGACGAAGCCGGGGGGCTGCTGACAGTAGACCGTCTCATGCAGGTGGCCATGAAGAAAAGCGTTCTTCACATCCAACTGATGGATAGGCCACTGGCGAGATGCGGCGATGCTGAGGACGACCCGAATAGTGGCAGGCTTGACGACGGGGCTGAACGTCTCGTCGTAGTCGACGCCGTGACGCTGGGTGAAGCCGCGGACGACCCAGCGAGCTTTGTGACGAGCCAGGGTGCCATCGGAGTGGAATTTGTGCCGGAAAATCCACTTGCCGGTGACCACATTGGCGCCAGGAGGACAGGGAACGAGGCGCCAGGTGTTGTTGTCGACAAGGGCCTTGTACTCCTCAGCCATGGCTGCACGCCACTGGGAATCAGCAAGGCCCCCCCCTGTAGTCGCGCGGAATGGGCGAGGCAGTGGAGCCGGTGGCGACGTGAGCTGCTGGAGGGAACCCGTACCGATCGACAGGCCTGAGGGAACCTGTCTGGAGGCGCGTCACAGGTCGGTTCGGAGGCAGTGGCGGTGCCAGTGGCGGAGCAGCCACCACAGCCGGAGCAGCCGCCACGGCTGGAACAGCTGCTACGGCTAGAGCCGGGGCCGGCTGTTCGGAAACAGCTGGTGCCGGTGAAGAAGTGTTCGGTGCAGCTGGAGCCGTGCGGCGCCGGGTGTAGACCCGAAGGGGTGGGGGAGCGACCGGTCCAATCTGGAGGATGGCCGGGTCCTCAGCGAGCTCCTCCAGATGAGCTCGATGACGCAGCTGCTCAGCGTCGGGTTGCGACGGAGCAACCGCTGCTGCGCGTGGCACCGGCGCTGGTGTTCCTGCAAGAAAATCCAGAGAACTTGGCAGCGCACTGGTGGAGTCAGATTGAAATGGAAATGTCGACTCAGCGAATACAACATGACGGGAGATGATGATCCGTCGTGTTGTTAGGTCGAGACACCGGTAGCCCTTATGGGAAGAGGGATAACCAAGGAAGACACAAGCGGTGGAGCGGGGGGCCAACTTGTGTTTGGAGGTAGCGGTGAGGTTGGGATAGCATAGACAACCGAAGACACGAAGAATGGTGTAATCTGGTGGCTGCTGGTAGAGTTGCTCATAGGGGACTCTATGGTGAATGGCTGAGCTGGGGCGCCTGTTGAGGAGATAGGTGGCTGTGGTGAGCGCCTCGGCCCAGTATTTGGGTGGCATGTGAGCGTGGATGAGGAGGGTGCGGCATATATCGTTCAGAGAACGGATGATGCGTTCAGCCTTCCCGTTTTGAGGGGAGGTGTAAGGGCAAAAGAGGCGTAGGTGAATACCGCTGGAGGCAAAGAAGGTGGTGAGGGCAGTATTGATGAACTCAGTGCCATTATCAGCTTGTACAGCCTTGACAGGAAGGCTAAACTGTGTGTGGACGAAGGCGCAAAAATTAATGATGTGAGTGGCTACCTCGGATTTGCGGACGAGGGGGAACGTCCAGCAATAATGTGTGAAATCATCTAGGATGACAAGATAGTACTGCGCACCAGAAATGCTAGCGACCGGGGACGTCCAAACATCACAGTGTACAAGCTCAAAAGGGAGAGATGAAACTGAACTGGAATTACCAAAGGGCAGCCGCACATGCTTGCCAAGTTGACATGGATGACATAGAGTAGGAGCTGATTTATTACAGGAAATGGAATTATTGTTCCTAAGCAAATCTAGAGTGGCAGCCCCTGGATGACCAAGACGATGGTGCCATAGGTCGGTGGAGGTGGCGAGGTTGGCCTGTGGCGTGGCGGGGACGGTGTAGAGGCCGTCGGAGCTATTGGAGCGAAGAATCACGCGTCGGGTCTGCAGGTCCTTAACAGAGAAACCAAACGCGTCAAATTCGATAGTGCAATGGTTGTCACGAGTGAATTGGCGAACTGAAAGTAAGTTGCGCACTAAGGAGGGGACAACAAGAACATTGCGAAGAGAGAAGGGGGAGGTGCGGCCAGGTAAATTGGAGTGACCAGAACAGGACACAGGCAACTGATGCCCGTTGCCGACAGTGATGGAAGAAGAGGAGGAGGGATGACGAGATAGAAGTATACCATCCGAGTTGTGCATGTGGGAGGTGGCGCCGGAGTCCATGACCCAGCCAGAGTTCTGGAGCGCCATTTGGTTCAAGGCAGCAATGAGGCCGGCTTGATCCCACATCGGTGGTGGTGGAGGTGCAGCGAAGTGCGCCTGCGGGTTGGTGCCCATGAGCCCCTGGTGACGCCCGCCCTGGGCATTGGGGTGCTGCCAGCCAGGGCGAGGGCCCTGCTGCCAGTCGCCATGTGGAGGACCGCCCTGGGGGGCCCAGGGGGTGTAGCAGAACCAGGGCACCATGGGGCGGTTGCCCCCGTGTTGCTGACCGCCACCGCCGCCCTGCTGCCAGCCGCCGCCGCCGCCCTGGTGCCAGCTGCTGCCGCCGCCTTGCTGCCAGCCACCCTGGCCGCGCCAGGAACCCTTCTTGCCACCCTTGCCCTTCTTGCCGCCCCCTGGACCCTTGGAAGGGGCAGAGGGAGCGCTGGAAGTGGAGGAATGGCACGCGGCAGATGTGCAGCTAGAGCCGGAGGCGGCTACCATAGCGGAGGCCGCCGTGGTCTTCTCATTGTTGGCGAGGCGCAGTTCCTTGAGGGAGAGCATCTCGCGCGCCCTGGGGAAGGAGGGCAGCACGGTGGCGTTGGCGATGTCGTCGGCGGTGGCGCTGAAGCGCGGATTGAGGCCGCGGAGGAGACTGAGGACGAGCTGCTTGTCGTCGATGGTTTCGCCGACATCCCGGAGGGCGGCGGCCTTGACCTTGATCTTCTGGCAGTACTCGTCGATCATCGAGTCACCCTGCTTGAGGGAGTGAAACTCCTCAAGCAGGAAGACGGCCCGGGGTGCGCGGTTGGAGCGGAACAGGGCTTCAATTTCCACCCACAGCTCGCGGGCGGTTTGGTTCTCGTCGGTGATGGCGAGATCAAGAACCGAGTCGTCGACGGTGTTGAGGATCCAACCGCGGACAGTGCACTCAGCAATGGGCCACGATGGATCGTTGGCGGGGGGGTCAGCAGACTCACTGATGTGTGGGAGGAGACCGAATTTCCCACACAGAGACTTGAAGAAGGAAGCCCACTTGGTGAAGTTGGGATTCTTCATCTCCAGAACCACCGGGATGTGAGTCTTCACATTGACGGCGGTGTAGGGGTGGACGAGCACAGCCGGCGGTGAGCCGTCGGCGGTGACAGACATGGTGTGGACGGCGGCTTCAGAGGTCAGCAGCCGGGGAAAGGTGGAGAGGAGAAAGGGGCGGAAGCAGAAGGTCCGGGATCTGATTGATCACGCGGTCTATGATACCATGTAGAATAACAGAGAAATGGGAAACACCACACACCCAACGTGGGGGGTGACATTCATATATATAGCCAATATGGCAGGGTATAACAGGCATGTACATGCTTTACATAGCAGGTGCTAATCACACTGATTTGTGTGGTTGCCTATTATATACTTGGCTAATATACACTTGCCTAATATATCTATCACAAGGGTACAAACATTACCTTCTTTTTTCCAACATTTCTAACACTGCCAATTAGCTCTGGTTTAAGGGACAAGTTAACAACTCCATCGGATAAATCCAAAACAAGGCCCTTCACAGAAGATCCCACTTCCACACTACTGCCACCAACTGCAAAAATAGAAAAAGATAAAAATTGGCAGGATTGCGGGTTGGATAGTCAATATCATGAAAGGACAAAGTTACTTACGTTGATGGTGCTCGATTAAGCCAACAACATCCGGATGGTCTTTGAAGTTAAGGATAATACCATATTCTTCTATTGCTCCCACCTCCCCCTCAATTAAGCTACCAATGCCAAAAGTGTGAGCCCAATCATTGCTTGAGTACTTCAATGCTGTAATCTATATCAGAGGTAGCCACAAATGATAAGTGCACACTAAAACATCATTATCAGTAAGCTTAACATATCAACATATGAAATTTTATCTTCAGAGTTACTGGCAGTGGTATTTTGATCTAAGCAAAAAGTTATTGAATAAAATACCCTACATGAAGACCCACAGCAAACTCACACGTCCTAGATTATCTTGTAGGAGACCTGCCACATCTATCACATATGCCAGCAAATGAGCGAGGTGCCCTGAGAGTACACATATAAAAAGGAAAGTAGCATCTGGACAACTACATACATACAGTAACATAATACAAGAAAATAGCCATTAGTTACACATGTCCCCACATTCCCACAAGAAAACTGTAACTACTTAGAAGGTTCCACAAAATCTCACATGCCATCACATCGAAGCGCAATTATTACAAGCCTCCCTCCACTCCAAATTATAAGACGTTTTGGTTTTTCTAGATACATTGCTTTTGCTATGTATTTAGACACACACTATATCTAAGTGCATAGCAAAAGCTATGAATCTAGAGAAGCCAAAACATCTTAATTTGGAATGGAGGGAGTACCACAGAGTCTGGGAAACTTCTATTGAACATAGAGTAAGAGGTAATTGTTTTTATTATAACCTTCTGATCCAGAAGAAAGTATCCTTGAATAAATGAAGAATCCGTTGAGGAGCACATTGACTGTTGAAGTGCGAGTTTTACTCTAGCAGTTTCCGCATTTACCTGCAAGGGGAGGAACAAAAAAAATTAGAACACAAGTAATAGAGGATGACAACAAATATATACCAACAATTATGGCATACGCTGAGTATATGACTCCGAACTGACTGGCCAACATAGAATGCATCAGAAAGCCTTTCTATCCGCCTATCAACTGCCTTTGTGAAACAAGAAAAATTAGACATTCTTTTCAAATCAAAACAACAAAAAGA
The DNA here is from genome assembly GCA_038087645.1 of Saccharum hybrid cultivar R570. Lineage (NCBI taxonomy): Eukaryota > Viridiplantae > Streptophyta > Magnoliopsida > Poales > Poaceae > Saccharum > Saccharum hybrid cultivar. Next base: position 2,055,632 of record JAQSUU010000347.1, on the reverse strand, counting down.
ATGACAGAGCTGAAAATTTCTTACTTTGTCCTTGGGAGAGAAACCAGTCAAATGTCCGAGAAAACGGACAAAACAACCAGCTTCGATAATGTTGCAGATGTAACCCTAAGATAAAATAAATGTCAGCTGGGCTCATGTTAGGCTACGCAAAAAAAAAAAAAAAAAAAAAAAAAAGAGAAAGATTACATGAACTACAACTCCAGGATGCATCTGCGATATCTCTGAAGGAATGTCATTTGCACAATTGATAAGTGAGTGCTTTGCCGAAATAACTAAATTTTGACCTTCAATATCTGCAGACGGGTATTAGAAAATCAGATCGAAAAATTAGCAATGTGATCAAATATCCATCTGACAACAAAGGTGCATCATCATTAGCAGTGCAAACAACAGACTGTATCATGAAGTCATGTATAGACCATGATAAGCTACAAGTGTGCATGAAAACAGTGAACTTCCTACTTGCCATTGTGAAATTCTACACATTGTTTCATAAACTATACATGGTAGTATGGTACTCCGTCTAGATATACAACAGTTTAGAAAGTGAATTCTCGATCCTCCATCAGTTCAAAAAAAAATTGTACTGGCCATGACGTAATGACTTTAGGTTCTTTTGTTGCTATCATTTTTATAACATAACTGTGTAATGAATGTCCAAAGCGTCAAATGTTTATTAACAGAAAAAAGGGATGTTCTGTTTTTTTTTTCAAAGTGCATTGATAGCAAATGAAGTTTGTTGACTTCACCGAGAACTAGAAGTTGGTTGAACTCGTGCCCAGGTTTCAGCAAATTCTTCAACTGAGCAGCTTGACCTAATGGGAAAAAACAGACCATGGTCAGTAGAGCAGTAATGTTATATGAAATATAAACAGCAACAAAGAATATGAGTGTGAACCCACAAGGGAAAACTATTGATGCAATAGGTTACATGCAAATCATATAGCAGATGAGGATATACCATGATGGTCTGCCAAATGTTCATTTAGTATTGTCCCCTTGGAGAAGCCATTTACACTGACAACAACAGCTGCAGGAGTAAGCCGTTCCACAACACCAGAGACAATACTACCCAATTTTGGAGTGTCTATTGGAATAACCCTACATGGGGCAAAAATAAATGCAAAAAGGATAAAAGTTGAATTATAAATCTACACATCAGGAAAATGACAATTCTGGATATTCAGTACAAGTTCAAAAACATACTTGTTTTTTTCTTGTTAAAAGATGACAAGTAAAATGACAGAAAATGCTCTATGAAACAATAAACTTCAAAGAAATTCTAAAAAAATACATGTAAAAAGTAAGGCAACAATTACAGCTCGTCATGTCAAATAAGGGCAGTTTATTAATAGAACATAAAAATAGTTGAACAAAAGAGCATGTAGAGAACTCACCTATTATGGGATATGACAAAACTAACATTTAGTTTCCTTGAAGCAGGGATCACATTGATAATTCTACATTTGACCACTTGACCAACATGATAAACATTTTCTGCTTCAGTTCCAGCCTCTAATCCAAGGTCAGATCTATCAATTTACCAGGAAACAAGAAAGCAGATGATTCAGAATCATATCATATAAATAAAACTCTGATGAAATATCTGTTTACTAAAATAATGGTGCCAAGAACAGCACAAGACCAGCAACCCTCACAGACAGATACACAATTCAAAAGTAAATAAGTGCATCTTTCATTATTGATTATCTACAAGTTTATAGAGAAATCTAATTTGATTTACAACACCAAGCTGATCTGCTTCAGAAATAGGAAATGGTGATACCAACCTGCTAACAAAACCCTGAACTCCATTGTAGAATTTTACAAAGCAACCGTGCTTTTCAATTTTAGTAATCCATCCATGAGTCACTAAACCAATTTTTGCATCAGCATATGATGCTAGCACATCAAGTTTTGATTTCACCTGAAATAGATCCATAGTTATACTACTAGACAGTCTCAGAGAAAACAAAGAATGCATATAAATAGGGATATGAGCTCTATCTTCATTATTCTAAGCTAGAGAAAAATTAGGAAGGATTTAAAAACAATATCATGTACTCTTAATATAATATACCAGAATTCATAGAAATTCTTAAGGTAAGAGCAAAGTACCAGAGACTTCTTGTACGTCACTGTAACTCTCTTGGATTTGCAGCCCAATACACGGAAAAGAAGCTCAGCTCCAACCTACACAAAGAACAAAGTTAAAGTTCATTCATTATCATATTCAACATCTCTTAACATAGTTTCCCAAAAAAACATCAAACAATTGGAAGTGGAAATGAGCAACCTTAAATTTCTTTGGTGGTTTCACAACATGTTCCAACTCTGACATGTGAGGAAGCGGGCAAAGTGCTTTTACACCACTTGAAAACTGTACAATAGCACCGAATGGCTCAACAGTAGCAACCTTAGCTCTCACTAACATTCCAGGTTTAACATCATCATGAGTGAAAACAGACCCTTCAAAAGCACTGTCCTGCAAACACAGAGAGCATAGAGATCCTAAGGCAATAAAATTGACTCAACAAATATCAATAACCTATATTATCATGTAGACATGGACATATACTAAATATGCATGTTCACAACAGTGCAAGTCTTCTAAACCATATGAAAACCAATTAACAGCTTGCACTATTGCAACTCCTATATTACCATGTAAACATGGGTATAATATACATGCATGTTCACATCAAATTCAAAAGGCATGAGTCACCAAACCGATGCCAAAAGTTAAATGAGGTGACATGAGCTATGAAAGATAAAATAAAAGAAAGTTGCTCAGTATCTTTGTTGAAAATAAAAATTCAAGTGAAATAAATCAGGACACAATAATACAAGTGTGCCACTAGCATTCCTTTTGATGAATACCATTGCTTAAAAATATAAGTGACGTGGTGTAATTACTTTTACGGTGCCTATTGCAACTCCTTCAAGATTCCGCACTCCAAGTATACGGACACGTAAGCTACTGCCTGCCTTAAACTTCTCCAAGTTTTTTGCATCCTTGTCTGACACATCATGTATCTGAGGATCAGGTTACAATATCAGCATATTAAGAAGCATCTTTGTGAGAGCTTTCACATCATTCAACAATGAAGTACAATAAAATATTCACTACAGTTTCACATACACTAATAAATCCAGGTGATGGAGTTGGAGAAGGTATTTCAAGAAAAAGACCAGCCTTTTTATCTACCCTCAGCACCTTTGATTTATCATAGATATCTCCAGCTTTTAGATTCTGCATGAGGAAGAATTACCAATCGAAAAAGAACACTGAATAAAACAACAGCACTCCTATTTTGTACAGAGGCCAACTTTACAGGCATAAAGGGGAACATATAAGAATACATCAAACTGATTATCATGCCAAAATAGACAACTTACAATAGGGGGTACTTCAAGATGAAGTAAATGTTTGTTCAATGTAAGCCCAACTGCTCTTGTTGATGGATCAACGAACAGGATGCGAGCATTTACCTGTAAATTATAGTGGAAGTACTCAGAAAATCACTCCAGATATCCAATATCGTAAAAAAAAACATCAGACTATCAGAGATGTTGCAAAAATGTAGGCGCCAAAGACACAACAATTATATCAATAAGAAAATAGTGAATACCTTCTTATTCTTACTGTAATCATCTCTCCAATTACCAGAGGGAAAGGAATTCAACAAATTAAAAATATCAACCTGACAATAGAAGGAACACACTGTGAAATGAAATACAAACACTCCTGTAAAGCCAAAAATGAGTCTAGTCTGAAAAAATAGCTTACTGTTCCACTGAAATAAGTAAGAAATGATAGCATGACTCCATTTTCAAGAATTGAATGGACGCGTGCATTAACCATCATCCCAGGAATCAAATGATCAATAGAAAGACCTTTCAGATCCTTAATCTATACAAAAACAACAATAAACCACAAATTAGAGGTGTCAGGTCCCAATCAGAATAAAGAAGATATTAAATAGCATTTATAGTGATTTGCCATACAATAGATTTAGAAAGCAAGTCTTTATCAGAACTCAAGTGAACAATAGCCCGAGTTTTGTCAATCGCCTTCACAACACATTGCATCAGTTGTCGAGGCTCAATCTTCACATTTTCTGTACAAGAGAACAACAGTTAAACAACTCCCTGAGTACCTCCCTAGAAAGAATATCACGATCAGCATTGGCAATGGGAGAGATCAAACAGATTTCAAGTATATGGCCCATATTAAGTAAGACAAATAACACTAATGTTTATCCTTCTAGCAAGCATATAAATCTATAGAGAGCAGCTTAAAGTTTACATAAGTAACACCACAACATTTTTATGTACTCCACACTATGCCTTATAAAAGTGCATGAACTACAAACATGAACACAACAAAAGAAACTCTAAGAACTAAACTGTTTTTATGCATAAAATACACCAAAAAGAAAGCATATGAGAGAAGGGTCGGATCATTTGTATTTTCGCACAAAATATGTTTAGAATATTGAAACTGTATGAAACAATATAACTGTTGGAGTATAGGCCCATTAGAGGCCCATGTATGGCACAATATACAGCCACCCTTAGGGTAGGCCCAAGGAATGAGAAATTAGTTTCCAACATGGTATCAGCAGCCTAGGTTTCCCTTCCCTGCCCAAAGCCGCCGCCGCCCCTTGCCGGCGCGCCACCGCCGCCGCCCATGGCTGGCCGGCCTCCTCCCCCTCCCTCCCCTCCCCTCCCGTCGTCTCCCCTCCCCCGAACCCCCGATTCGAAGCCGGCGGAGTTTGATTTGGGGATTTCGCGAGTTTTCCGGCTTGATTTGGTCGGGGTCTCCGATCCCTGCACGGAGTACTTGAGAGCGACGCCGGGGACGGTATCCCCGCGGCGGACGGCATGCGACAGCGCGAATCTCCCGAGGGAGGCGGCCCGCCAGAAGGCCCCCGTCGCCGGCACGCCGACGACGCGCCGCACACCCCAGGGCGCACAGAAGGCGGCCTCGAGCACGGCGCGGTCGGAGGCAACCGCGCGCCACGCGCGGCAGACGCAGGCGGACCGCGCGAGGTCGATCGGCGGCAGCCTCTGCAGCACGGCGCGGAGCAGGTCCGCCGGGAGGCGCGCGTCCATTGCGCCCGCAGCTGGATCGGGCTCGGGGCTCGGCGGATCGGCAGGGGAGGAGGCGTCGGGACCCCCGCCTGCGCTGTCGTCTACAGCGCGCTAGTCCATGGCTTTGAGAGACTCGTGCTGTGGCTGGCGTTGGGGCCGCGTGGACGCCGCTGCCACCTCCGGCCCTCCTCCGCCGCCGAAACACCTTCCAGGCACCGCCACCACCATGGCCATGGGCGCCGGGGCCGCTGGCGCGGGCGGCCAAGCCGCCGCCGCGGTTGCTGCTGCTGTTAGCACCACCACGGGCGACCACGCAGCCGCCAAGCGAGCCACCGCCGCTGCCCTCCTCCTAGCATCGCCGCGGCCACCCAATTCCGCACTCCACGCAGCGGGTCCAGACTCCGTCCTCGCCGCCGCCCTTGTCGCTGCTCGGGCTGCCGCTGTGGATAGCCACACACGGGTCCGTGCGGCCGCCCTCGCTTGGGAGCGCGAGCGCGCTGCAGCCGCTGCGCTGGCCCGCCAACTCGCCGAGACGGAGCAGCTCCTCCACCTCCCTGCCTCACATGGCGTCGCGGCCAACTCCTCCGGCTCGGCGAGTCGCCGCGAGGGGGGACATATCGCGGCCAGGCCGCCTCCACGGGGTGAGCTTCGCCCGTCGGCGGCTATGCTCACCGATGCTCCCCCGGGGTGACCCGGCGGCTTTGGCCTACTCCTTCAGCACCACCGCCAGCCCTTCGCCCGCAGTTCCTCCTGCCGCAGGGCTGCGTTCAGCCAGTCCTGATTGGATCGCTGACTCGGGTGCCACTTTCCACACCACGCCCGATGCGCGTCTACTTTCTTCTCTCCGTCCTCCCCACCCTTCATGTCCCTCTTCCATCATGGTCGCCAAAGGCACTTGCATTCCTGTCTCCTCCGTGGGCACTGCCAGTTCCCACGGCTCCTTTCATATCCCTGATGTTCTTGTGGCTCCCGGTATGGTTCACAACATTCTCTCTATTCGCCGTTTCACAACTGACAACTCTTGTTCGGTTGAGTTTGACCCCTCTGGCCTTACCGTGAGGGATTTGGCCTCCCGGTGTCCTCTGCTCCGATATAACAGCACTGGGCCTCTCTACACCCTTCGGTTTCCGGTGTCTGTTTCACCTTCTTTGCCCCCCTCAGCCGCTTTCGCCGCCACTACTTCCTCCACCACTTGGCACCGTCGCCTCGGCCATCCTGGCCGCTGATGCAGCTCAGTCGTAATCCCGACATTCGGTGCCCTCGGGCTCACGATGAGCACTTGTGTCATGCGTGCTAGCTGGGCCGTCACGTTCGCCTTCCCTTCCAGTCCTCTTCCTCCCATGCCACTCGTGTGTTTAATCTTATCCATTGCGACTTGTGGACTTCTCCTGTTCTCAGCATGTTTGGCTATAAGTACTACTTGGTGGTGGTCGATGATTTCTCCCATTACTCCTAGACTTTTCCCCTGCGTGCCAAGTCCGAGACGTTCCCCACTCTCAGCCATTTCTTTGCTTGGGTATCCGCTCAGTTCGGCCTCACCATCAAGGCTGTCCAGTGCGACAATAGTCGTGAGTTTGATAACTCAACCTCACGTACCTTCTTCCTTTCTCACGGTGTCCACCTGCACATGTCTTGTCCGTATACCTCCTCTCAAAACGGCAAGGCAGAGCGCATGATCCGCACAACCAATGACACCATGCGCACCCTTCTGCTCCAGGCATCCCTACCTGCTCGCTTCTGGGCCGAGTGTCTACACACCTCCACCTATCTCCTTAACTGTCTTCCTTCTACTGCCTGCCCAGCTCCCACGCCTCACCACGCTCTATTCGGTACCCCTCCTCGGTACGACCACCTTCGAGTCTTCGGGTGTGCGTGTTATCCTAACACCGCCGCCACCGCTCACCATAAGCTGGCTCCCCGGTCGACCCTCTGTGTCTTTCTCGGATACTCTCCGGATCACAAGGGTTACCGATGCTTTGACCTTACCTCTCGCCGTGTCCTCATCTCTCACCATGTCGTGTTTGATGAGTCGGCATTCCCTTACTCCACCACCTCTACATCCACACCACCTGCTGACCCTACGGAGGCTTCTTTGTTTCCCACTGACCCAGTGATGCTGCCACCTTTCTCCCTCTACCCTGCAGGTACTGCTCCGGTGTGCTCTCCTGATGGTCCCACCTCGCCCCTGCTGGCCTCGCACCAAGACTTTCCTTCGGTACCTGACACGGCCAAGGTAGCCCCAAAGCTTCCACCATCACTCCTTGTGGCTTCGCTGCCTCCCGTTGTGCCCGATGCTGCCGTTCCGATCGCGGGACCGAGCGCACCGACCCCACCTCCTCCCAGGCGCTTTGGACTCATCTACCAGCGACGGCGGGCGCCGGGTCCGCCCTCACCTCCTCCCGGGCGCTTCGGCATCGTCTACCAGCGGCGGCGGGAGCCAGCTCCGCAGATTCCGCCGGCGTCGCTGCCTCCATCGCCGCCTTCGCCACCAGCGCCGTCGTCTCCAGTGCGTGCTCCGCCGGCCCAGCCCGACCCGCCGGTGTACCACCCGCCTCTTCTTCACCGGGACCCTCGTCACACTCACCCGATGGTGACGAGGCAGGCGTCTCGCCCGCAGGCCCTCACCGCCGCTGCCTACGAGACGGGGATCTCTCCGATACCTTCTTCCGTCCGCGCGGCCTTGGCGGATCCTCACTGGCGCCGCGCGATGGAAGAGTACGCGGCCCTCCTCGCCAACCAGACGTGGGACCTAGTGCCCCATCCGCCGGGCTCCAACATTGTTACCGGCAAGTGGATCTGGACGCACAAGAGGCGTGTTGATGGTTCCTTGGAGCGCTACAAGGCTCGTTGGGTCCTCCGCGGCTTCACTCAGCGGCCCGGCATTGACTATGATGAGACCTTCAGTCCCGTGGTGAAGCCAGCTACAGTCTGCACCGTCCTCTCACTGGCTCTCGCGCGCTCCTGGCCTGTGCATCAGCTGGATGTCAAGAATGTATTCCTCCGTAGCACTCTGACTGAGACGGTCTACTGCAGTCAGCCGGCCGGTTTCGTGGATTCTTCTCGTCCTGACTTGGTCTGCCGGCTCAACAAATCTCTTTACGGGCTCAAGCAGGCACCCCGGGCTTGGTACTCTCGGTTTGCTACCTTCCTGCAGACTCTTGGGTTCACGGAGGCCAAGTCTGACACCTCCCTGTTCATATATCACTATGGGGGTGAGACTGCTTACCTGTTCCTCTATGTGGATGACATTGTTCTCACCGTCTCCAGCGAGTCTCTGCTCCACCGCATCTTTGCCTCTCTCCAGAAGGAATTTGCCATGAAGGATCTTGGAGTGCTCCACCACTTCCTCGGCGTCACTGTTGAGCCCCGATCTTCAGGCCTGTTCCTCCACCAACGGCAGTTCACTTGTGACATTTTGGAGCGAGCAGGGATGACTGACTGCAAGTCCTGCTCTACCCCGGTTGACACTCAGGGCAAGCTGTCAGAGGCTGGGGGTCCGATGCTTGGGCCACCGGACTCTACCGCCTACCGGAGTCTTGCTGGTGCGCTCCAGTACCTCACCTTCACACGGCCGGACATCACTTATGCCGTACAGCAGCTCTGCCTCTACATGCATGCTCCGCGGGAGCCCCACCTTGCTGCTATGAAGCGGCTTCTCCGGTACCTCCGTGGCACCCTCGGCTACGGGCTGCTCCTCGGCCGGTCCTCCACTGACGAGCTGGTTGTCTACACCGACGCTGACTGGGCGGGCTGCCCGGACACCCGCAGGTCCACCTCCGGCTACGCTGTCTTCCTCGGGGGCAACCTTGTCTCTTGGTCGTCCAAGCGACAGCCGGTGGTCTCACGCTCCAGTGCCGAGGCGGAGTATCGTGCCGTTGCCAATGGCGTGGCCGAGGCCGCTTGGCTCCGCCAGCTCCTGGCTGAGCTTCACCGCCCTCTCGCCAGGAGCACGCTCGTCTACTGCGACAACGTCAGTGCGGTCTACCTCTCCACCAACCCCGTGTAGCACCAGAGGACCAAGCATGTGGAGATCGATCTACACTTCGTCCGCGACCGTGTGGCCATCGGCGACGTCCGGGTACTTCACGTCCCGACTACCTCACAGTTTGCGGACATCTTCACCAAAGGCCTCCCTTCCTCGACCTTCTCCGAGTTTCGCTCCAACCTCAACGTCTCCAGTGGCTAGTTGTGACTGCGCGGGGGTCCTGTGTGTGTTGTGCACTTCTTGTTTTCTTTCTTGCCCAGTCTTGAACTCCGCTGCGCCGGTAGTCCAGACTGCGGGGGGGTGTTGGAGTATAGGCCCATTAGAGGCCCATGTATGGTACAATATACAGCCACCCTTAGGGTAGGCCCAAGGAATGAGAAATTAGTTTCCAACAATAACCACAAGCTCGTAAGCTACCGAGCCTGCTAGAACAGGAAGTCCAGTCCAAACTAAAACAGATAGAAAGAACTTCAAGATTGCTAGGCAAAACTTATATGTTATCAGGGAGCGCAGTCTAATATGAGCAGGTGCTATTAGAACATCAGCTAGTGAAATCAGTTATATAAATATGTCATGAAGAAACACCAGTATTTCACGATCTGATGAATTTATTGCTTAGTGTACCTCTGTCATCCTTTTGCATAAATCCGCTAAAGGAGGCTACTCCAAAATGAAGAATGTAACCATGGTCCTCAATGCTTTTGACTTGGGCAGTAAGTACCTAATGAAACACAACATGTGCATCCATTACATAAAAGATTTGAATCAGAATCTAACTGTTTCCAATGGGAACTACTCCCTCCATTCTTTTTGTTTGAATGTTTTTGACGTTTTATGGTCCCTATGATGTGACTTTGGCCTCTACCTTCTATAAATTTACATAAATATATAATATATAATAATAAAATAACACTTTTGTGGATGCATTTCTAGTAATATAATTTTCACACAGCAAATTCCAATAGCTTTAAATGCATCAATTGTCAAATTTTAGGAAGTTCAACAGCCAGGATTTTAGGAAGTCAAAAAATAGCAGGGAGCATAAAACAGGCCTACAAAGAAAAGGTTAAGTAAATCTAGCATACTGCAGATCAAGTAGTAGTAATCAGGTAGCAAAAAAAATCAATATAGTTGCCCTGTCAAGCTCCTTGTTTTCGATACGGTTGCAAGACTGTTAACACCTCCACATATGTAGACTCAGTAGTCAGTATAGCTATCAAAGGAACAACCGATTTATTATAAACAAACATTTAGTTAGATAAGCTCAATAATTTATTGAAAAAATTGGTAAACTCCACAAATAGGGCAGGAGGGGGGAGGGAGGGAAGGGAGGTGCATGTGACCATGTCTCATGGGACGGGGTCGGGGTGAGGAGGAAATGAAATTCTTTAAAAATGGTGAATGTTCCCAATAGCCTGTTAGGATTTTTTTTTCACTATAAAACTGGATCTGATCTTTTCTGGGTGTATATGCTCCTACAGATAGTAGCAAGCTTGTGTGTGCATGCTCTAACCAATTATTCTGATTTTGCATGTAAATTTTTGCCCCAACTTTTCTTCAGAAAACATGCTCCATTTACAATTTCAGTACAATAATCAAATCATTTAATCAAGAACCAAACACTCGAATGGTTGTGAATTACAATATAAAAATATTAAGGACAGAGGTGCACAATGAAACAACCATACATAGTTGATATTTTCCTGCCGCAAAAGCTCAGCTTATGAAGCACATCCAGATTAGAGTGATTAAAAATTACCATTCCTTCCTGCAAGCCATCCAGGGAAAGTCCCCTGTACAGTAGGCTTAATCGCAATGATAGCCAAACCCGTCTGTTTACTTTTCCTTCTTTCTTATCATCGTCAACTCGTAGGACTATACAAGGAACAAGCTGACCAACATGAACAACTTCTGCGCATAAACTGTTCTCACTATCCTGCAAAAGAACAGTATCAGTTGGTTCACCTATCAATTATGGATTACTTAAAAAGAAAATATCTACCTTACGATTTTCCTGCAAAGCAATGTCGCACACATCCTCTGAGCGAACAAACCCTCTAATTCCACCAGGTAGACTTAACACGATATCTTTCTGGTTAACCTCAATTACAACACCCCAGAGCTTCATATTTGGTGAAATATTCTGACAAAGGGAGGGAAATGTCATGACCAGTTCAGCAATATAGCAGCATTTCGTGAAGGATTTAAAGACAACAACAATAGGAGATCCCAGAACTGACCACTACATGTCCATGTTAACATGCTCTCAATAAATAGATACAGATAGTACACATAGCTGACTTAAAATAAGGACATTTGCTGCCAACCTGAGGCCAGTCATCACATGTTCAAAAATCCAAACATTTCAAGGTAACAAATAAGAATAATCACACTAACACCACCCAATACAAAGCTAGCGATATATAACCTAGACATCTCGTTCAAGGGACCAAATGGCAACCCTGTCAGCCTCAACTAATGCAATGACCAATGAGTGATCCATATGTAGCACTACATCACCTTAATCTTAATGCGCATCGACTTGTACAATATTCCAGCAACTGCAACTGAAACTGTCTAAAACAGGCTAATCCATTAAACTTTTATGGAGAGCATTTAGATAAAAAATATGACAGGTTGGATGGGAAGTGCATCAGTATATGTGCTGCAGGGTTTGAATGGTCATCTGAACCATCTGAAACGCTTCCAGGAATAACAATGGCAAATATATTTGCTCTCACCAGCTATTCGTTAGACCAAACATGCCAGAGAAGTTCAGTGCACTTGACAACATAAGAATAAAAGACTACCTCCTTAAGCCATTGAATAATTGGAATGGGCAGGGAGTACAGCCTGTAACGAGGATGACAGAGCACCAGGGTCAAGCCCCGGCTGCTCTGCGTTTGGTGGAGAAGAGGTAGAGCCCCACGTACCAATAATTCTGTGTTTATTTGGAAGAGGACAGAAATAGACAATTAGTCGTAAGCATGGTTATTAAGAAATTGTTCAAGTGTTGCTTAAGCATCACATCAGTCTAGGATCGCCACAGAGGCCCTTCGCCTTACGCGTATGCGGTCACCCCATCATTTCCACCGTATCCCCCTCGATTCTGCTGCTGGCCCGTTCAATTTTGCTTCTAGCCCTGCTTGGCTCTGCTACTGCTATCTTGATTTCGCTGTCTCACACCTGTCAATCCCTTGATTTGGAAGGGGATGTCAGCAGCACTCGATCTGAGGCGCGCAGAGTAGTTTGGGAAAGGGGGGGAAGCAGCAGAGAGTTGGAGAGAGGAAAGCGAGCGAGAGGGGCAGAGGTGCAACTGCGGTGCTGGAGATCGGGAGAGAGGGGATTGGGGACTTCATATACAGGTTCACACCAGGAGGGGAGGGGCACATGGGCTGGTCTAGCCCACTTTTTACTCCTCCTTACTTTTTTCCTTATTTTCCTTTTTCTCCATCCTCCGAGGCTCTACCCTGCTATTTTGCATTTTCCTTCGAGTGGTAAGGCGTCGCCTCGGCTCACCTCACACCTTAGCTGCTTACGCGTAAGGCAGTAATCAGTCGCCATGCCTTGTCTTACCACCTCGATAACCATGGTTCTAACTTCTAACAAAATGGTGTGTGCACCTTAGTCAAGTTACTCTTCAAATTTAAAATGCTTGAATAATTTGGATAGTAGCTAAGACAAAAACATATGAATTTTGCAAATCATATAATGCGGACAAGTGTGCCAAGTGGGACAGCATGTAAATGATCTTAAGAATATGTGATCCAGATTCTTGTTATTTTTTTTTCAGTCAAGGCTTGCCTCTGACTCTAATAAACCCATTTCATGCTACCAGATAAATATGAATGCATATCACAACTCAATGGTCCTTTCGAGATTTTAAAACTTCACAAAAACTAATCTACTGTTTACATAGTGCATGAAATCACACTCCAGCACTTGTTGAAGGGCTCAAGGCATATGAGGATGGCTGGAGCTTAGAGCGTCCAGCACGAATCACACATCGTAGCATTACGATGGACAAGGTTTAATTCTATCAAGTAAGGTTATACAACATGACAACCACTCTCTTTAACAGGCTGACTATTTAGAGAGAAGTGCACAACAGGGGATCACACTTAGGGTCTCTATAGCATTTTCTCATTTCTAATCGCTAGATTCCCTAAACAATACTCTTGACTTATGCTGAGCAGTTAAGAGACCCTAAATGTGCGGAATTCAAGGTTAAGGACCTATGATGCAGTTCAATTGGAAGGTCTACCCATTCCTACATAGTAACTGAAATTTAAGAGGGTAACCTTTACTGTGATGCGATTTGCAAAGCGTGGGAGCCTCCCAGTGGTGGCCCCGCCGAAGAGTGTCCCCAAGTCGTCATCCGCGCCAAAACCAGACGACTCGCCGCCGCTCCTCTTCCTTTTCCCCTTCCCCTTCTTCCCCTCCCTCTCGAAATCCTGCTCCGCCTCCGCGCGAGCCTCCGCCATCTCATCCTTGCTCAGGAGGCTGCGTCCCCCTGAGCACCACCACAAACGCACAACACCACATCAGTGCAAAGCAAAATTGACAGGGGGGAGGGACGGGGGTGTTGCGGGACCGCGCAGCTCGACGCTTACCTCTCGGGAAGTCAGCTTCGTCAGAAGCTGCAGCGAGGAGCGCTGCAGACTGCTGCCGCTCTCCTTCGCCATCCCCCTGCTCAGCGGCTGCATCCTCCTTACGGTGCCTTTTAAACTGATTCCGGTCGGGGCGCAGGTCGGTCTTGCTGCCGGCGCCCTTCCCGTTCTTCCTGTCGCCGCGCGGCGGCGCCATAGCGGCGAGCGCTCTAACCTCCTCGGTCGCGCGTCGCTGCCACGCTGGTCCGCTGCGGCTATGTGCCCTAACAGCCTCGCCTAGCAATCCCGTGACACGCCGCGGGCTGCCTGCTCGTCGTCCGCGCCGCTCGCCGTCAGCAACTCAGAGCAGAGTCGCCGCCGTGCAGGTAGTGAATGAGGCCGCTGCCTCCGCTCGTTGTTCCTTCTTGTGGGGTTAGGGTTTTTAGTAAGTCACATGGGCTGGGCTAGGGTTTTGAAAAGCTGTGGACTCGGTGTTTAGGCCATTTGTTGCCTCTCGTAAGGCCGGCCCAAGTTGCGTTGGTCCAAATAGCCGAAGCTCTATTTTTTTCTTTCTTATCTCCTACAACTAAAAAGAACAAAAGGAAGATAATTGTTTGGTGCGGTACATTTTTGGTGTTACCACCGTCCGCGTCCGTGCGTTCCCGGCCTCCTTCTCCCCACCGCTGGAATATGGAAACAAAATTACCGTGCCTCCATCAGCGCGCCTCCGTTGCGATCGCCCGATCCCCCACGGCGCGGCTTCAAAAGGAAACGGGACGAATCGACCACGCCTCCATCAGCGCGCCTCCTTGCGACCCCCCACGGCGCGGCTTCAAAAGAAACGGGTCTGCGTCATCTCCCCCCAACCCGCCCACGGATCCTACAACGCCGCCGTCCTTGTTCCCATCTCTTCTAGATCCCTGCCTCGCTTGCAACGGAGGAGGACCACGCCCAGGTCCGCCTCTGCCGTTGCCGTTGCCGTTGCCGCCTGCTCTTGACAACCACGACCTCGGCCTGCATCGCCAGGTTGCCCGCATCCCGCGGCCGCTACCCCACGCTCAGGTCTCCGCCGCCGCCGTCGCAACCAGTCAGACCGTCGTCGACGAAGCCGGACGCCACCCTGCAGACGCCACCGGACAAGAACGGTGTGGCTTCTCTTTGGTACCCCACCTTCTGTTTGCTTGTGCTGTACAGCGGCTCTGAGTCTTTTGGTTTACGATTGTCTGCTCGTTTTCCTCCCAGGGTTCTCGCTGATGTGGTGCTTGGATTGGACTCACTGGATCCGTACCTGGTGAGTTCTTGATGCATGCGTTTCGATTTGGAACCATTAATTAGTGCATCGCCTCATTTCTCAGAGATCTCTGCATTAGGAGTCTGAAGGGAAGATATTTTGTTGGTTTCTGACGTTTGAAAGTCAACTTGTGCATTCCAGCGCTGCATAGTTTTTGTTAGCTTGTGTAAATGCCTCTGAATTTGTGCTAGGACCCCCTTCTCTTTTGGCTCATAGGTTACTCAATTAGCGCTGCATAGCAGTACTAGAAGGAGTGAGGTAGTAATTTTTAAATATTTTTTCTGTGAAAGTGCATACAAATTTGTTGATTCATGTCTATGGAAACTTAGAATGCTGTTATTAACTACAGTATTATGATGACATCTTTAAAATATTTTTATCAGTAATTGTGTTGAATTAATTATACTAAAACATTTTGCTGTTCCGTTGCTAATGAGTAAACACATGTTGAGGTATTACTCTCATCTTCTCTCGGTAAATTGGAGCATCCATTGTTTGGTTCAATATGTGTTAAGATTTTAACAACTGTGCTGCCATGCCAAACTGCATTCAGCACTCAAAAGCCTCATTTGATTTAGTTTCGCCTGAGTGTTGCTTATAAGTTACAGCACTAATACTGCATAACAATTTAATGATTTTGCCTCTGACATCATTGTGCTGCAGGAAGGACACTGTCTACAACCACTAAGTGCTGAGGGCTAAGTGATGAAGGTTCTAGGCTGCTCCTGTGTTGTCGTCAACAAGGTGACTATCAGTTTCATGAATTAAACTGGTTCCACAAGCTAATAAAAGTATATTTTCAGTGACTCCCTGCACTTTCCTATTTACAACTGTGCATTGCAGAGAGATTATTTCCTTTGTATTCTATTCCTTAACTGATTGACAAACCTGATAAATAGAATGACTTAGGTATTTAATTTTTAAGGAATTCTCAGGATCACATGGTTGTTAGAAACTTGTGGAAGTTTGCATAATCTAAATCTCACTTAGCTTTTAGAGCTGCAACTTGGTTCCATATATTTCGATAATGATCTCTGCTGTAAATTTGCTCTTCAGGTGTTCTCTCTTCCGGTCCATTAGTTTTTTGCTGCAAATGCAATAATAATTTCAGTAGGGTACTAGGGTTGCTTAAATTATTGCCAAACGTAGTTTCTATGTCAGGTCTATATCATTTTATTTTATCTCTACAATGCCTTCAATAGGGTTCCTTGGCTGAACAAAGGTTGCTATGTCAGGGTTGTATCATTTTGTTTTATCCAAGTGTCCTGTAAGGTCTAAGGGAAAATGAATCGGCACGCTTATGTTCAAATCAGTGTAGTCTGCCATTGTTAGAAATAGAAATGGCTCCTCCGCACCTTCGTTGCAGTCATTGAGTGCGGGTAACACCCGCTGTTGAGGCTGCGGCAGTGGTGTGGGTAAAAACATGTCTGCCTGTTCCATTGCCTCCTCCTGCTGCTGCACTGTGCCCTGTAGCCTTCTCCTTCAGGTAAACTCACTCCAATTGAGGAAGCTGAGTTCAGGACCTCAGTTTGCACCGGCACTTTTCTGGTGATCATCACACCACCAGGAAGCTTTTGGTTTTGTCAGATAGCTGAGAGTCATGCCTGTGTAAATGATCTTTATTAACAAAAAACATTTACTTCTCTGCAATATTGCCTGACAACTGAACATGCTCGCGTCATGGTTCGAATGCAATAACCCCTTCTGCCATGCGACTTGTTTGGTTCCACCAACTGTAGCCCTTAAACTCACCCTAAGAAGTTCTGTAGTGGTAGTTGTGTTGCTGCTCGTTGATGAGATGAATCAGTGCTCCAGTGTCCAAAATATCTCATCTGGGCTAGCATTTATATGAAAGAACTGTTAACATGATGCTCCATATCTGCTCCTTTCCTTTTGAACCTGTCATCATTTTATTAGTTTGTTTCCTTTTGCTCCTTTCCCGGAGGCATCATTGCCAATGTAGTCCATCTTGCAGTAATCCTTTATCTCACTGAACCATCAGTATTGTCACCATAAAAGTTGAAAATTGATTCTCCCTGCATTGTAGGCACACAAAAAAATACACATTATAAATCTTATAGAAAGAGAAAGCGATCTTGCTAAAACAACAGTTACAATTTTAGGGCACCTGTTTCCAAGAACCTTTTGAGTCTACATAGTTGTAACAAGTAGATAAAAGCATACAGTTTGACACACTTTATAAGTTCTGCATCAAGAAAAATAAGATTATTAAACATGTGTTTGGTAATTTCCACATGCCACCATGTCAAATTGACCATTAGGAGTGCAGCCACTCAAAAAGGATTGGAAGTTCACTAATTTAGTAGAATTCCTACAAATTATATTTATGCAAATGAAAAGGCAGCAAGATGGGAAAAATCATTGGAAAAGAAGCAACACACAGACCTAGCCCATCTTTCTGTTCCCATCACTATTGTCGTTATTTTTGCGCTTGTTAATACTGCTGACTATATAGCAGCATCTCAACCATCCCATCAACGACCATCCCTATTGTTGTTACTTGCCTGCATAGTTTTCTAGCATTAGCTTATTAATTCAGTGATCGTATGCTACACCGGAAACTTGCATTGATTAACTCTATTTCTCTGATAGAGTTTGACGGAAGCAGTGGCGGATCTAGGAATAGATGAAAGGGGGGGCTGAACAACAGCAAGAAAGGGCCACTTGCCCACTTCCTAATGGGCTCCTTTGCTTGGGCTGGAATCATCCTCTGTTAAAACGTGGCCCAACTAACAGGCTAGCCCAGAAATGAAGAAAACATCGTCTTCAACCTCTAGCTGCACCTCCAGCCCCTCCTTCTCTTGCTCCATGGCAGAAATTTCTCTTTCCCTGCCTGAAATTTCTAAGGGCGGGTCCATGGGCGCGGCCGCGGTAGGGGGGGCTCGAGCCCCCCCAGCCCCGGTGGCAGATCCGCCCCTGGACGGAAGCACTTGTTCCATATTTCAGTTTCAGTGATCCTTCCTTTGGCCAATAAAGAGGGGTGAGGTTTTTACTGCAATTATCACCATCATGCACTGATCCAAGGTATTATAAAAATATTGAGATTTTTTAATCTGAACATATACATGTACAGTTAGCAGGGTGTGGTTCAATCGTTTCTACAATAAGCAGTTTGTGTTGAGGTCTCCAGTTTTTCCCACAACTTTCATTTTTTTTGTTGAGGCCCCTATTTTTTCTCAAATAATAAACTATCAAAATCCAGTTAGGATCAAGTAACGCTATTCAAATATATATTTTTTTGTTGTAGACAGAAACATGCATGACAGAGATTAATATCTTCAGATAAAAAAATATGCAAAATTGGTTTTGTCAGACAGTGAACGGTGGTAGGCAAAGGCCAGAAACTAACGTTACTATGAAACACAAGACTAAACTGATCCTATATAGTTACAAGAATCAGTAATTACAACTATAAATAATTGTGAATTGTGACAGGTAGTGTTGATGGACACGCCAAGGCCAACCGGTGATCGGGTACCTTTGGGAGAAAACATTGCAGAAGACAGACGGGTAACTAACTCAAAGTCACCGTCGCTTACAATAATAATACATATGATTTAACTATTTCTATATATTGCTAATCGTGAATCTTGCTACAGACACTTAAGTGGATATCTTATCCTACAGTATATGTCTGCGTAGAATAGACCAAAAGCCACATATACTTATACAGTGAGTATAACACTTTGTTTTAAGTTTTTGAGGAAGCTTTTTCAAGAGACGCAATATTACTCATGCGATAGCACTAATATTTACATATATACATATATATATATATATATATATATATATATATATATATATACTCAAATGTGTGACAGGATGGTACGGAGATGCGGCGGAACTTATTGGTGGATTTATTGGCACATAAGAGAAATAGATATCGGAGATTTCTTCCTACCGATATTAAACATTATCTTAGCCGCATCACGGAAAGATGCCGCACTCTCTGTGACTGTGTTTGATTTCACAAACTTTGCTTTTTGAAATAATGTCACTTTAACTTTGGTATTTAAGTTTTACAGTATTGTCATCTTATTGTGCGATCCGTGTGTTTTAAATACAAAATATTAGCTATCCCGTAGTAACGCACGGGCACGCTACCTAGTTTATTATTACTAGCAAAAGTGTCCGTACGTTGCAACGGGGAGAAATTATTTTTTGCTCTTTCTATAAAATTTAATAAACTTGTCTTTGTATCTCTCTCTTTCTCCATGTTGTTGTGTCAATCAGAATTCGGGCACCACGCTTTTCTTGTTTATCTAGTGGCTTCTTCCATCGCTATGCCACATCCACGGCAATTCTTGCAGTTGTTGCTACCCATCTTGCTCCAATCCAGGTGAGTCTGGTTGCGCTCTGCCAAGACATCGGAAAGCGCACAATACGGCTAAGCTATGGTCGTGGGACATTCAGTTACTCGGGGTTTAAGCGGCACGGTCCGTACCTCTAACGCTAGTGCAAAGACATGCACGGGCCTAGGAGTTCAGCCATTCAGGCCAGATGGCTCTAGTATCGCCACGTCCATGCCCGATGGCGCCTCAAACTCTCGCTGCATGTATCTGGCGTGCGGACTGTTCCGGCACCTCGGACGACAACGTGGTGGTGTGACAGAGAACACCGGTCATCCTGGTGAATAAAGGTGATGGCCGACATACGTCGATGAAGAATTTTTTTATTTTTAACACTTTTTAAAAACTATTTTTAATTTTAGCACCGAAATTTTTTTTTATATCTAGCACTTTTGGCCGCTCCCCACATGGAGGAGCGGCAATGGTGCTGCCGTGGCACTGGACGCCACATGTACTGGGGGCTGCCGCTCCCCCCCTGGAGGAGCGGCAAGGCTGCCGCTCCCCAGATCAGGGAGCGGCAAGCCCCCCACGCTGGCGCTCTCGATTGCGTTTTTTATTGCTGAAACGACGTTTTTCTTTGCTGTAGAACGAAAAGGGCCGAGCCCCCCGCTGCCGCTCCTTGATCTGGGGAGCGGCAGCCTTGCTGCTCCCCAGATCAAGGAGCGGCAGCGGGGGGCGCGGTCGTTTTTCAACCGCAAACGACCGAAACGATTCGGCCGCCCGACACAAAGCAACCCGCGCCAGCGAGCATCGCCGCCCCCGCGCCAGCAGCCAGCGGCCGGCCCTGCGCCCGCCCGTCCCCGCCCCCGCGCCGGCGCCCGGCGCCCTGCCAGCGACTCCCCGCGGCGCGCGCCACCCCCGACGCCGGCAGCCGGCCGTCCTCCCCGCGCCACCCCCACCGAGCGCGGGCGGCAGGGCCGGCCCCTCCCCGTGCAGCCCTTCCGCGAGCAGCGCCGAGCCTCCTCCCCCGAGCACTTCGTCCTCGATAGCGCATCCGTTCCAAGGTAATTTCGTTTTTTTATTTTTTTTGAATTTTTGATGTATTATAATTGTTAGTTAGATTAGTTTGTTTAGTATTGTTATTATAAATAATTAGTTTAATTGTTTAGTTGGTATTATTAGTAAAGTTAGCATAGTTATTATAAATATTATAAATAGTTATTTTAGTTAGTATGATCAGTAAAGTTAGTATATATTTTATAAATAGTTAGTATGTTTAGTTTAGATTAGTGAAGTTAGTATAGGTGATATAAATAGTTAGTTTAGTTAGTATAGTGTAGTTAATAAATTTAGTATAGTTAGTTAGTTTGGACGATTTGATGAAGTTTCGTCGAATGGTTTTCAGATGGATTGTTGTGTCCGAGTTTATTTCGGAGGAATTGTTAGGAAGGAAGATGGTGAATTTCAGGATATGGAAGAGGAGTTGGAATGGTTCGATGAACCGCCGAGTTTCAATGACCTTTGTGTGCGTTTGAATGTAAAGTTTGACGGTGATTTTATAATCAAGGGGGAGATTTGACAGTGGGAAGACTCGGGCAAAATATGTCCTGATGCCTTTGCGGGACCCTGCTTATTGGTCCCGCTACACTAGGGTCCTCGCTGGCTCGAACTCACCCATTGCTGAGATGGTTGTGGAGAATGGGTACAGGTTGGGGGATGATCATCATGACGATGATGGAGGTGACGAAGGAGCAGTTCCATTCACATCTAGTCAGTTGGATATGGATGGTCAGTTGACGCAGGAGCAGTTGCATTCACATCCAGTGGGTTGTATAAATAATGACTTTGATGTGAGGGAGTTCGAACGTGAAGAGCAGGAGCAGGCGGAAGAGAACTGGTTCGGTCATGACGACCACCTTGACGATGACGACGACGATGATGACGACGACGACGACGACGATGATGATAGAGCTGCCCATGCGACGCCGGTTGTTGCTACAACGTCCGATGTTTCACTTTCGGTGCTTCATGGCATGCCGACTCAGGGCAGGCTGGTCCATGATTTACCAGAGGGTGGTGCGCCATATTTTGATTCGTGGGGTAGGATCAGCGAAGCACAGCATTATGTTGCACCGCCCCCTTACACAGAGGCAGAACTCATGCAACTGAGTCAGGGCGGTGTACCTTTAAGTGGTGGTCCGAACTACAGGGATGTCACATGGTACATATGGCAGTTTGTGACACAGGTCTGCAGATGTGTGCACAATCTCTGTATAACCATGAGCATGTAATCCTTCAGAAGGGCATGATATTCAATACAATGTCAGAGATGAAGCTCTTTCTTCAGGATTACGCTGTGTACCACCATAGGGCATACTTGGTGACTCATTCCGACAAGAACTTGAGGTGCCACATTACCTGCAAAGCAGGTTATCCATGCCAGTGGAGGCTTACTGCAAGGAAGAAAGCGAGTGATGGCAAATGGATGATAAGTAAATTGGTCCAACCCCATTTATGCTTGGATAACAAGGGTAAAGAATATCAACCGCAGCTCACTGCACGTTACCTTGGCCGTCGTATATTGGGCCTCGTTGACAAGGATAATGATGTCTCGGTGTCTTATTTACAGCAGTCCATATATGAGCTTGTAAAGTATCATGTGAAGTATGACAAGGCTTGGCGTGCAAAGCAAATTGCACTGGCGATCCAATGGGGTAGTTGGGAGGAGGCGTACAACCGAGTTCCCCGAATACTGTCTGCAATGAATTACTACAACCATGGCATGAAATGGTTTGTGGACACCGGTGGGATGTATTTGCAGAACTCGGGGAGGCATGTGCTACATCATGTTTTCTGGTCGTTTGCTCAGACGGAGCATGCTTTCCAGTTCTGTAGGCCAGTGGTCCTTGTTGATGGCACTTTCTTGACGGGAAAGTACAGGGGCACTTTGATGATGGCTGCTGCGGTTGATCCGGAGGACCAGATAGTACCAATGGCTTTTGCTTTGGCAGAGGGAGAGAACAATTCGTCGTGGTCATGGTTCATGCGGCTTCTACGTACCCAAGTGATTGGGGCATCACGCACTATATGCTTGATTTCGGATCGGCACGCAGGGATTCTCCACGCCGCCAGTGAAGATATCGAAGGGTTCCCGTCTTTGGTGCATAGATGGTGCATGCGTTATTTTGCAGCTAATTTCTGGCGGCGTCAGAGGAAGAAGGAGGTTAGTGACATGGTTAAGGCTCTATGTTGTGTGCGTACAGAGTATCAGTTCAAAGAGAAAATGAGAGAACTAGACAAAGTGCTGAACCAAACCGCCAAGACTTGGTTACAGGACCAGATGGAACATAAGGAAAAGTGGGCACTAGCATACGACGAGGGTGGATTCAGGTACGGCATCATGACCACCAACTCGTCCGAGTCTTTCAACCGTGTGTTCACTGGAGTGCGCTCGTTGCCAGTGTCTGGGATTGTTGAGTTCTCTTTCATGAAGTGCAACGAATATTTTGTGAAGAGGTGGGAGCTCGCGCAGAGGAATATAAGGGAGGCAGGCGTGTGGGGAAAGGCAGCCACTAATTTTATTAAGGAGGGAGAGGAATTCGCCAAGCAGCAGATTGGTGAGCCATACGGACCTCACAGACATATCTACAGTGTACGGGGGTTGGGTGGCACAAGCATGGGCGGGGAGCGTTACGGTGGCAGGAACTACCGTGTCGATTTAGACAAAGTTGAGTGCAGTTGTAACGTCCCTCAGATCATGCATGCCCCTTGCTCTCACATGATCACGGCCTGTAGGATGCGTGGATATAACTACTTGGCTTTGCCATATATGTCTCCTTTGTACCTCCATTCGAACACCGTTCGGGTATGGGAGAAGAGCTTCGAGCCTTACCTTGACCCATCACAGTGGCCCTCATATCATGGACCTGACTATGCGCCCAATCCGGCCCTACAGAAGTTGAGCAAGGGCAGAAGGAAGAAGAAACGTCTGAAGGGGGATATGGATGCTATGAAAGGGTACGGGGATGACATGTACGGAGGGGGAGACTTCAACGAGACACGTGGCCGGAATTTGTGCTCGGTTTGCAAGCAACCGGGTCACAAGGCTAGCAGGCATAGAAGACCTGGACAACAGGTCTGTCCATATTAATTTGTTAAGATAACCTAGTATATTTGGTCTTATTTGTACCATTATGTTTTGTTGTAACATAAGTTGTTCTAACTGTTGTCTAATTGTATGTTGCAATGTTCAGTTATTAATATTATTTGTACTAACTCTTTTTTTAATCTAAAACAGGATGGAGGAAGCTCATCCTCCCAGGTGGCATCCGAAGTACCCCCTCCTTGACTATGACTATGACAAGGACCACAGGGGGGCTCACATGGAGTACGGGCCTATGGACGAGCAGCTGCCCCTTCTGAAGCCGCGCACACACACCCGGCAGCTCAGGTGGGATGAGCGTTACGCGCCGTACATACGGCGTGCCGGTTTTCTCGAGCTTGTCCGCGTGGTCCGGGAAGATCTTCCGCCCCTAAACCCCGCACTTCTTACTGCAGCTGTGGACAGGTAACTTATTTTTTAACCTAACACAGTTGTATAATGATATTTAAACTATGTAACCATTGTTTCCCTAACACAGGTGGAGGCCGGAGACCCACACTTTCCACCTTCCTTGCGGCGAGATGACAGTGACCCTCGAGGATGTGAAGGCAATACTTTGCCTTCACATTGGAGGCAGTTGTGTGACTGGCGTCGTGGACAACGACAGTTGGAGGCAGAAGGTGTACGAGTTCTGTGGCCAATACCCAGATGACAACGAGTTCAGAACGTACCTTTCCAGCAAAGCCCCTACCAGCATAGCCCGTACCAGCCCAGCCCGTACGAGCACACCCCGTAACAGCACGTCCCGTGCCAGCCCAGCCCGTACCAGCACACCCCGTACCAGCACGTCCCGTCCCAGCACACCCCGGTGGATCCTTCACAGCACCAGGAGATTGGTATGTCCCAGCTCTTTGATGCCCCGTTTGGAACCCAAGGAGACGAACATGTAAAACTAAATAAGCAAATTTTCTTATTTGTCTAACCCATGTTACGTAAGAATACCACAATCTAACACCGATTTGTCTTTTATCTTAGCAGGGGCCGACCTATGTATAGGGGACCAGCCACACGCAGGGGCAAAGACGGCAGCATCGTCATCGAGACCACACGGACGTTGGCTACACCCCCAACATGGTGCCTACCAATCCGAAGAGACGGAGGCGGCCGAGGGAGCCTTACACTCCTGGGACATAGAGTGCAAGTAGACTTGGTCATTTTCATTGCAGGATGAAGTTGGAGACCGTTTGTTGCACTCTATGTCGCCATTTATGTATCCAAGTCATTTGTTGAACTTATGTGTCCTAGCAGTGTGTCGAAATAATTTGCAACTACATGTATTTGGAACTAATGGATTTGAGCTTGTAATATGATGTTTTATGTGTTCCAGTGAACTTATAATGTGTAACTTATAATGTGCTTTGATCGGTAACCTCGACCACATGTACTTGTTTATAATACTACGTCATGTTGGAAAGTCACATGTTAGAAATACAATACTTACACGATCGAGGAAAACAGTAGGCACATAGTACACACTTATTACAAGGTTCAACAGTTGCACTACCACTTGCTCCAACATAAACATAGTTCAAACTAAAACACTGATATTAATGAACTAAACAATGACATGTTGCAACTAAACCTAACATGCCTAATAATGGTACCACATATTGAACTGAGTTGCGCCTTCCCCATAGTAACCTCCTATTGACGGCGGCGGTGGCGGTGGCGGTGGCGGCGGAGAAGGAGGCCCGTGCTTCTTATGGTACGGGCACTAACAGTATGGATTGTTGCATACCGGCTCCTCTGCATCGTTGATGTTGTCGTCCTCCGACATGTCCCTATTACCACTTCCAGGACCATACTCTAGATCAAAGATGCGTCCCTGTAGATATGTGATGTATTGTTGATGGGGATAGATAGGAGGAGGATCGACCCATCGAGTGAACCCACAGTTTTCTGGGCAGCTTGAATCCTGAAAATGCATGTACCAATAAGTACTTCTACAAACCAAATGCAAATCAGAAAAAATGAGAGTTAAAAGGAATACAAATCCTCGCGGGCATCTGAAGAAACGACGGCCTCCACCGTCACAGTCGTTGTACATCTGCACGACGCAATCCTCACCGTGGTGACATTTTGGCCAATCTTCCATGCGGTTGTCGTATGATCTAAGAGGTCTCTCGCGGGTGAAGTCACTCTTGCTCTCCAAAGGAAATTGTTCTATAGGTTCCTCAAAAGAATCAGGACCCAGAGAACCCTCCCACAAAATCGGCTGTCCCTTCCTCACTCCCTTTCCTCTACCTCTGCTCGATGAACTTCCGCCCGACATTTGAACTACGGCTGTGAGGGGGGAGAGGGGGGCGGCGCCGAAACGACGAATGACAACACCTCAAGAGGAGAAAAGAATATAAGGAGTCATGCGCTTTCCGCTCCTTGATCTGAGGAGCGGCAACTGTCCTGACCTGGCATCGCTGGCACATGGGTCGCCACGTGGACTGGGGCTGCCGCTCCCCCCTGGAGGAGCGGCAGCCTTGCCGCTCCCTGATCTGGGGAGCGGCAGCCCCCAGTACACGTGGCGTCCAATGCCACGGCAGCACCATTGCCGCTCCTCCACATGGGGAGCGGCAAAGTACAAATGCCGCTCCCTCGCGTGGGGAGCGGCCAAAAGTGTTAGATATAAAAAAAATTCGGTGCTAAAATTAAAAATAGTTTTTAAAAAGTGTTAAAAATAAAAAAAATTCTCGATGAACAGGAGTGTCGACATGGCAGGCGCTCCTCCTCAGATCCCAGCCGTCCGAGCGATGCTCGGTAGCAGTGGTGCGAACAGCGGAGGTGGAGCCAGAGCTCGCACGTGTCGGCGAAGTTGCTATACGGTATCTAGACTCGGCACTCGCGACAGCAAGCGGGCCCCGTGGAGCATCTCACTCGGTGAGACCTGACCATGGAATGAATCGGCGGCGAGATCCCCTTCGTCCGATTGAACAACACAATGGTGTGTGCTCGGCAATGCGGCAATGAGCGTTGTAGCAAACAAATTTATAGGGTTGTAAGCATATGCAAGTTCAATTCTAGAAACATAAGCCAATCCAGATGAAGAACGAGCTGGGTTGGTACAACATAGGTACCCCTTTTGGTTTTGATTTGGAGTTCATTTTTTATTTTATTAGTAGCTTTGACTATTTGCTGCCTTCTTATTTTAGTTGATTTCTAACTTCCACATCTACGACACGCATATGGAGTCCGGCCGTGCCAAAGGACATCAAGGTATTTTGAAATAAAAAACGGGTTCAAAGAAAATATGAATCTTATCTTGATTTTTAATATTATATATCTTACCACGGAGAGCTTTTTAATTTCGTTTTTTTCGTTTTTTATTTTGCCCGTGCTTCTTTTTGTTTCGGACCTGTCACCTGTTTCCTTTTTTGGTTTCATTTTTCTCTTCGGTGCTCGTCTGTTTTCCTTTTTTCTTTCTGTTTTGTGTTTCAGACACGTACTTGGCTCATGTTCCTAAATAAATATATTTGAGATTGAATTTTGGTTTAGACAGAGTCTTACATCTTACATGTAATCTTGGTTTAGGAGGAGTCTTATATCTTACATGTAGGTGAAAAAAAATCTTGGCGGAAAATTTGCCTCTTTATTATTAGGTATAGATTAGATTAAAAAATAGAAGATTTTCTCTAAAAAAATATAATAGAATAATCCTCTCAAAATGAATTCTCACCCTTAGGTTTTTTACTAGACCAGTCTCGAAAGTTTTATGGTTCTTTTTCCAAGACTCTAAGGTGTTTAAAACCGTGTAATCAAGTTTCATCCCCATAAAACTCATTTCATCCATTGAAATTTTTATCATCTCTCTCTTCATTTATATTATGTCATATCAACTTATTAATGCATATGAAACTCTGATAAATTTTTCATTGAAGAGTAGTCTTAGGAAAATAGCTCCAACATGTTGGGATGTTGGAGTTATTATTGGTTTTTTTAAAACATTATTCAAAGTTAGATTTTATATCGTATAGATTTGATGTGCACAACTACAACATAACTGTGGGAGGCATCAATGATATATTAGTCATTTCAATACTGCTACAAGCATGTAAAATGTCATTGTGGGCCTTCTCATCTCCCATAGTTCAAAAAAAACAATGGGTAAACCAATGAGTTTTCCAAGTGGATAAAAAAGTTAGGAGCATATTTGTTGGGTCCTCCAACCACTTTCAAAATCCCACTCCTAAAACGAAGGAGATATTCTGCATCATCAGAAATTCCAAACTATTTCCAAATCATCCTAACCATTTTTGTATAATTTCTTTCACTCATATACATTTGCTTTAGTTCTTACTCTTAATCTTCCTCACGTCCTTCCACCTCTAGATTGGCCCACGGGATAGGCGTGCTTATACTTCCACGCCTTTATGGATTTTACCAACTGCAGAAAGATTGGAGTTGAGATAAGGAGTTGCTGGAGAGCGGGTTTTTCCAATACTACAAAAATCAAAATTGAGAGTGGATTTCGGAAACTCTTGGAGATGATTGTGACGGCATTCCAAAACGGAATGCCAAAGTCCATCAACATCTGTGAATACAAAATTTATGATAAAATTTGGGTTTCTTGTCAAGTTTTCACTAGCATATTTTATGTCAGATAACCATCAAAAGATACCTATATCAAATATGCATGCTTAAAAATGGATTTAAAGACATAGGGAACATAAGGTGTGTGTAATTAGTAAACCCCTATATGTTCAAATATACAAGAAAGATACAAAATCATTTATTAGGACTACGCTTTAAAGCTACACTCTTTCAAAATACAAATACAAGGGGAAATGGTGATGGATCATCAAATGGAGAAGAGTATTAGATTGACCGAACTGGCATACCAATGGGATCACTGTATTGAGTATTGGTTTATTTGTTTTTTTGACAACATTGAGTATTGGTTTGTTGCTTAAGTCATATATTTGACTTGAGGACGCACGGAGAAAGGAATAGGAATAAGATTGTAAAATACGGGAATAGAAAACGTACGAAAAAGATGAAAAGTGGTGTTTGGAACATTATAGCCAAGACGTCTTATAATTTAGAATGGAGGGAGTAGGAAACTAAGACACAGGAATACAAACATGGGAGTGACAAACTAATATGTGTGTGTTTAATTATATTTGACTAGCAAATATGCCCGTGCGTTGCAACGGGATAAAATAAGCTATCAAATATATAGGAAAAATGAGAACATAAATGGTAATATTCATTTATAAAATTTAAAAGATAAAATTTTGTTTTATGATGACCATGGCATCTATAAGTTAATGTTTGCGATAATAGAACAATGTCCTATTAAATTTATAATATCCTATTATGTTTTAAGTTTGATGAAATATAAATTTGATAGATTTTTTCTCGTGTGTAGAACATGAAAATATTTATTCATAAATATGTTATAACTTTAATTTTTATACTATTATGCGTTGCTCCATTTAAATATCGAGTTCCGTGACTTTCTTTGATGACCCATAAAAATATGTAGCTCAAGTCGATAAAGAATTAGTTGTCGATATATCAAGTGGTGATCTATGTTATAACTTTAATTTTCATACTATTATGCGTTGCTACATTTTAATATCGAGTTCTGTGACTTTCTTTGATGACCCATAAAAATATGTAGCTCAAGTCGATAAAGAATTAGTTGTCGATATATCAAGTGGTGATCTATCCGCTGACGATCATGACGAGAGACCTGGTTCGAGATTGCATTAGTGCATACGTATACGTATAGCCTGAAGATGTATTTTTTTAGGTTGTAATGAACTACAAACTGCTCAATGTTTTAGTTCAGGTTTAAATAGTTCGAACATCTGCTGAACAAATTCTAATAAGATAGGTTTTATTTTTAATCAAAATTGTATCAATTTTTTGATTGTGAAAATCTTTATTTTAAGACATAGTAAAGGATCAAGAGTTCAAACATCCATTATGATTGATTTTATTCTTTTTTGTGATTTATTCTTTTGTTTTTAATATTTATGGAAAGAAACCTAAATTCCAGAATGGGGCTCAGATTTGGAAATTTTTTTTTACAAAAACGGTGAGGAAGGAACCGAACACTGGGATGAACCAAAACAAATCCTCATGCCGACGCTAGGGCGGACGACAAAAAGAGAGCTTAAAAACGTTCACGCTTGAATGCCAAAAAAATGCTCACCCTTGGTGTCGCGACGGATAGAAAAAAAATGTGATGAAAAAAAACGATCACACTCGACAGTCAGATGGAGAGAGAGAAAACATGCCGAAGTGAGAAACGCTCACGCTGACGTTCGGACGGAGGAGGCACCGAGAGACTTGCTGCTCGGCGCTGTTGTCGACCGTGCGCCCGTCCTTGTGTGCCGGATGTAATATTCCTACGTCAATGATGTCAAGGATGACATAATGTCAGTCTTAGCCGTGTACGTAGACGTAGTATTCTACTCCAAAGTCTCCAAGCGGTGATGATGCAATGCATATGGCGCACACACGTAATAAACATCAACAAGTATCAAGTTTGACTGAATTTATGTATCTCTAAATAATTTAGCTATGAAAATATATGACGCAATTAATCTAATGATGTTTATTTAGTATCATAATCATTAATGTTTCTTTTTATAATATTTGATCAAACTTAAAGGTGTTTGACTCCTCAAAGTGCATGACGTATCCTTATTTTAGGACGGAGGGACTGACAAGAGGTGAGAGACACATGGTGATACCTAGATGGCAAGAGCATTCTGGATCCAGACGGTAGCGTGGAAGAAGTACTGCACCGACACACTGTGTCTAAGAGCAGCCTAGGCCGGCCGGGTCGCTCCAAGCGCCGTGCCCTTCGTCGCCCAGTCCGTCTCGGTCAGCACCGCCATCGCCGCCCTGCCGTATAGATATACAGGACTACGTAGTATGTACAGATCGGATCTTGAGCAGTTTGGAAGCGAGCGATTTTTTTTCCTATGTGTTTTTTTCGTTTTTTCCTTAATAAAGAGTAGTCCGTTCCACTTTTTCCCGTGGGGACCCACGCGGAGAAGGGCAGAGCGATTAATTTACGCACACGTCCGGTTTGTGAGCACGTAACTCAGACTCTGATTCGTGTTCGATCCAGAAAAGCACAAACGGCAGACATAAAAGGGACGGAAAAAAAAAATCACAGAAATTTTTCCTTTTAAATATTAGGTATAGATAATTACTTGTGGCATAATACGTGTATGATCCTCCTACCCTGTGTGCATTAACTCCATCTCCATCCATTTGTTTTATAATTGCTCATTCTCATTTGAAAAAAGTGTTGCCGGCTGGTTAACAAGCGAGAGAGGCACCGAACGGCCGTAGGAAAATTTCCAATGAGCTTAGGCTTCATTTTTTTTCCTCCAAAAGTACAGGCGCAGTTGCCGTTCCTCTAGAAAGTTTACTGTTGCTTCTCTTGTTCCAAACGACGAGAGAATAGTATTCCTCTGGAATGAGTTTCCTATATGCACTACCTTCAATCCAAATGAGGCCTTACCATTTGAAGACACATGATATTTGTAGGCAACTATTGTGCTGTTGTATCATATTTGTAGACTTCGTTGGTAAATTTTGGGTGTTGAGGATAGTCGCTCTGCCTTTTCTTCTTTTTCTTGTTCTTAAGTTGTATTACAGGTCACACACAACTAGTTTGGTGATTTGTAATCTGTGTTATGAGGGCTCTCTCGTAGCTATATCGTGTAATTCTCTTCTCTTAATAAAAAATGGGCTATATTTCCTCGAAAAAAAAGATACATGATACAGTAAAACGCTAGCAATTTTCTATGCAATATAGTCATGAGCCATCTCTTAGAGTATTCTTATTTTCCTGCTCGCTATTGCGGTCTTCTCCCACCGCGCACCCCATCGGCCTGCGCTGCTCCCTCCTCGCTCCTGTCTCCCGCCTGTCGTGCGCCCCACCCGCCCTCGCTTCTCACTTCGGCCGTACACCGCGTCGCCTGCTCCCTCTCGTAGCACGCGCCACCAGCCCCTCTCGTAGCACGCGCCGCCCGCTCGGCCAAACCAAGGCCGGTGATGCTGGTGGTGGTGCTCACATGCCGCCTCTCGCTGCCACATCCCACACCAACGACCGGAATCTACCGGCCCCGGTCTTCCACTCTCCTATCAAGTGTTTCAGAGGTATGTTGTAATTGTTACATATGGATATTGCAAAAGTAGATCGGGATATTGCACATGTTACATATTTTGCAAGTGTTTTCACAGGTATATATGTTGTAAGCGTTTGTTCAAAATGTTTCATCTGTTTCAGACATATCTTGCAGCAAGTGTTTTATCTGCATGTTGCATATGTTTCACACACATGTTGCAAGTGTTTTTATCCGAGTGTTGCATATGTTTCACACACATGTTGCAAGTATTTTATGTGCATGTTGCATATGCTTTACATGTATGTTGCAACAGTATATTTCAAATGTGATGGGCGCCTTGGGATGGGGCGCGACGACCTGAAAGTCGACGGACGGGGGCGCAGTGAGCCAGGGGCCGGATCCCGCCCACGCGGAGAGAGAGAGGGGGTCAGGGGAAGGATCATGGCGCATCGGCAGCGCAGGGTGTGCGTGCGAGGCGGGGACAAGGCGGAGGGGGCAGGTTGCGTGGCCGTCCGGATGCGAGAAGCGGCGGTCGCAACGTCGATGGCGGAATGCGCGTGTGAGTCCGAGCGAGACGGACAAAGGCGAGCTGCGCCGGCGTCTGGGCGCTAGCCACGCCTCTCGTACATCGTTGTTATCGTTGTCTTCTCCTAGTCGAGCATTGTGGTTGCGAAAATTAGCAAGAAAATGGTTTCATCAGCGACGAGCCCCATACTATACGGAGTCGGGGTCCGACCTGGATGCACCTCACCGACTCTACCTCTGCCCGCGGTAGAAAGCCACAGCCTCGCGAGTCACGGCCGCACGCGCCGTCCTATCATCCACCAACCGGCTCCTTCCGCCGCCAAGGCATCCGCCCCCCTTGTCCCGCAAGCGCCACGCGACGCATGGAGCCTGTCCGATTAACGACCGCGCCGCTCCCTGTGGCGTGGCTCCAGGGCGACGTTCTTGCCGAGTACCTTCGGTTCCTGGAGCTGGAGGAGGCCGCGCCGGCGCCGGCGCCGGCGCCGCAGCCGACGCGCGTCCCGGTGGCGTGGCTGCAGGGGGAAGTTCGCGACGAGTTCCTGCGGTTCCTCGAGGAGTCTGCCGGCGGTGCGGCGGCCGTTGCGTGCCCCCAGCCGCAGGAGGAAGATGAGCGCGGTAGCGCGCCGCACGGCAGCGACGACGACGTCGATGTCGACTGCCA
Organism: Saccharum hybrid cultivar R570; assembly: GCA_038087645.1. Classification (NCBI taxonomy): domain Eukaryota; kingdom Viridiplantae; phylum Streptophyta; class Magnoliopsida; order Poales; family Poaceae; genus Saccharum; species Saccharum hybrid cultivar. The sequence continues at coordinate 2,022,925 of JAQSUU010000347.1, read as the reverse complement.
CGGAGACGGCGTCGTGGTGGACGTGGACGACTACGAGAGCTTCGTGGAAGACGACGAGGAGGAGGACGAGGGCGTCTTCGTGGACGACGATGGCGGCGACGACTATGGGGACGACGATGCTTGCGTGATGAAGTACGAGAGTGAAGACGGAGGCGTCGTCTTCATCATGGACATGGAGGAAGACGACCCGGTGCTCGAGCTGCTGCTGCCGCACATCCTGGACCTCCCGGCGTTCAGGGCGCGCGCGGCAGGGGCGGTGCAGCAACAACAACAACCCCCGCTGGCGTTCCCACGGCAAGGCGGGTGGATGAGCTCTGAGTCTGACGACGACGAGATGACCGATGAGTTCCCACGTCAAGACGAGTGGATGAGCTCTGAGCTGCTGCTGCTGCAGCACATCCAGGACCTCCTGGCGTCCAGGGCGCGCGCGGCCGCGGCGGGGGTGGTGCAGCAACAACCCCCACTGGCGTTCCCACGTAAGACGGGTGGATGAGCTCTGACGACGACGAGGTGACTGATGAGTTCCCACGTCAAGATCAAGACGGGTGGATGAGCTCTGACGGCGACGAGGTGACTGATGAGTTCCCACTCAAGATCAAGACGGGTGGAGGAGCTCTGACGACGAAGAGATGACTACTGATGAGTTCACGGGAAACAGAAATCGACTCCAGCTTCGGCACACCTATTGATTATTACGATCATCTGAAAACAGAATACTACTGTATCTCTGTTCCGTCAATACGATCATCTGAAAACAGAATATATGTTTTTGTAAATCTGGATAGCACACGATTGATGTTAATCGTGTCACCATAAAAATATGGACAAGTGCACCTTCTTATTGAGTATGGAACGACAGAAGGAGAATATTTAAGAAAAGTTATAAAACGCACTCAAGGTAGGGCCAGATTTGATAATTTAGCTTAGAGCAACTCCAGCAGAATTTAAGCCCTCGTAGCTAAATATGGATACCCAGATAAAAAAAAACAGCTCCAGTAGAGCTCCTACTAGAGTCCTTAATTTGGGGTGGGCACCCAAATCTCCCCCTCGGACTTGATTCCTGTTGGCCCAATAGCTCGGCCCCATCCGCGCGGGTGCTGTTCCTCCCCTCCCTCTGTGCGCGCTGCTCTGCCATCTGTCGCGCGGGTGCTGCTCCTCCCCTCCCTCCGCGCGCGCTGCTCCGCCATCCGTCACGTGGGCCGCTGCACCGACGCGCCGACTGTTGCTCCGCCGCGTGCGTTGCCTCCCCTTCCCACGATGGCGCTCCCTCCCCTTCCCTCCCTGCGACACGCGATGGCGCTCCCTCCCCTTCCCTCCCTGCGACACGCGATGGCGCTCCCTCCCCTTCCCTGTGACCAGCCGTATCTGCTGCAAGGGCCGCTTCTTCCCCTCGCGGGCACCGGATCTGCTGCAGGGCTGGCTCCTTCCCCTCCCCGGCGCTGAGAAAGATGGCCGCTGCTCCAGGGCCGGCTCCTTCCACTCGCCGGGTGCCAGAGCTCCGCCCGTAGGCGCTTGCTGCCGTAGCTCTTTCTTCCCCATTGCGTTGAGATAGCTAACTACCTCCAAGCAAATGGACCACAAAAGCTTGTTTGCAATGTACTTATGCACTTCTAGCGAAAGTGCAGCTTATTAAATGATCCTGGATTTTGGTAAAATTTTGTTGGTTAGTGTCAGAGAAGCCTGCTAATTATCCTCAGGCAAATGGACCACAAAAGCTTCTTTGTAATGTACTTGTGCAGTTCTAGCGCATTTACAATTCCTTTTTCTTTCCTGATTTTGTTTATATACACACGTGCGACACGCACGTGGATATCAAAAGAAAACTCATTCATAAAAGAGGAATTACAGTTGGCATTAAAATTCTATCTGTTTTGAAGTAGAAAATTCCATTACTACACGAGGCTACGTTACAAACTCCTGAGGCATGGAGTACATAAACATTTATCAGTTACGAGCTAATATCTCTGTCTCCCACATCAAATCACTTGCGGAACTTATGATTGAAGTATGCTGACACTTGACAGTGCAGTTTGCCTTACTCTTGCCTTACTCTCTTATCATCATCAGAGTCTATCTCCTTGTGTACATGGATGCTTAGTATAATCTCACCATTTTCCCATTCCCCTCCTATTTCTTCTCCTCACAACCTCATACCACACTTCAATATCTTCCTAAAATATGGATAAAAATAAAGATTGTCGCCCCATAAAATAATCAAATATATCAAAAGAAACCATGCTGAAATTTTGATTTACCGAAAGAAACCTCAGCTTGAAGTTACCATACCGCACTAAAAAAGACATATTTCGCCCCTAGCAGTGAAAATGTCACATTAAAATTAATAGACAACTGTGTGTACACAACCACCTTAAGTAAGAGAAAGAGAACGGGCACAACTACAGGCCATGCGAATCCTCTTATCTGAAAGCAAGTATACATACTGATACACGTTACTGCACACAAAAAAGAAAGGTTAACTCTATACTGATAGACTTCATGTGCAGGATTGTTTTTTTTGTAGCATGCCTTTGTTTTCTGCCTGCTTCCCACTCTCATGCACAAGCCCCTGAGATTTTATTCCGACCTTTTTACTGCTAATGCTCAATAAAAGAAAACTCAAAACCACAAGATGGTAGCTTTACCCAGAAATATTTCCTTTCATATCAATTAAATTGGGGTGATACCATGATAATATTGCAGAGAGATGCTGAACTATACAAACCTATAGTGAAGTAAACCAATGTATAGTCGCATGTTTGTGTAGAGAGGGAGCAAACTTATATCAAAATGGGTAGCCATCTGATTCGAGTTTGGGAAGAATTTAAAATGGGTAAAATACGACGGAAGCATTGGTCGTAGCTAAGGTGATATCCTCTTCGGCTGACAGACTGCACCATAAACTGTTCATCAAATCAAACATACTAACACAGAAGAACATTGCATCTCGGATAGAATTAGATGATGCACCTTTTTGAACATGCACGTGCGACAATTTAAAATACAGAAATTAGCACCACGGCATAATATGGTGTAAATTGATGCAACTCATAATTAATAGAAAGATGAACCACCAATGATAATGACAAGATTTCTCACAGATCCTTTTGCAATTGACTAATGTTCAGAGTAGTCAGGCATGACGTGTATATGATGATAATCAATGAAGAAACTAATTTTGCTATAAGAAATATTACCATAAAAGCTGTCGTTTTTCTCGGGCAGTATAGCAAGCAAAAGATCAATCTTTTGCCCTCTTGATCTTGTTCTGAGCATCCTGATAGAGCCTCTGAAGGATCAGTTTCAACTTGCATATAACAAAAGCAAACCAAACTGATTCATACCTTCAAAGCGCAATGTTCACAAAAAAAGTGCTTGCATTTGTGACCACTGGATCAATGAATGGCTCCCTCCAAATGAAGCAGGCAAAGGGCAGCGCCTCCTCATCATGCTCGTCCTCCGCCGGCCTTCTCGCTAAACACCATGTGCTCCCGCCGGAACCCAGCCTTGTAGTCCGTGTAGTCGTGGATCCCCTTGTACACCTCCCCAGAGGCGGAAGCAGAGACACCGCAGGGATTCTTCTTAAGGGACTCATCGGCCTGCTTGAGCTGTCTCTCGCGGACGGCACGCGCATCGCGGTCCAGCTCCGTCTCTGTCTCGAGCGTGGCGGTTGCGTGGCTGTCGTGGTGGTTGCGCGGCTGTCCGTGGACTGGATCGTCCTGGGCGACTCGTACAGCTTGCCAGCGGTTGAGGACGGCGGCTCCTTCTTGGAGCGCGCGGTCGCAAGGGCGCGGCCTCCGCTGCCGCCATTGTCAACAGATCCCGCGAGCGCGACAGGGCACTTTTGTTATTCTTGGTGGTTTCTCACGAAACTGCACACCGGCACCGATCCACCACCGGCTCCTAGCTCGCCGCTGCCGCCGCGGCCATCGAACACCGGCGCCGATCCACCGCCCCCGAGCGCCGTATGTGGCGACGAGCCCTCACCCTAAAGGTCGAGGATCCATTAATCAGGACAAGGAGACGTAGGAGTCTACTCCCTCTGTCCTGCTTTAGTTGTGGTTCTAGCAGGTTGCCAGGTGGAGCGAATGAATGAGCTGCTAGAACACGTACCTGGACACTGTCTGTGACTAAAAGCACGTACGGTCGCTATGAATTTGGACGAATGAATGAGCTGGTAGGACGACTTATATAAAGGGATGGAGGGAGTAGGAGACAGGGAAGATCGGCTACGTGATTGACGGGGACACGACAGATCGTCGTGGGATTGATGCTTTTATTATACATGATGTAAGATCTCGGACCATACAATATTGCGCGTGCGCGGCGTTTATATCAAACGGTTATCTAAGAGGGAGAGTAAGATCTTGAACAATGAAAAGCTCTCGAACGATTATTAAAGAGGGAAAACTCCCATAAAAAACTCGCTCTTTTATAGTGTGACGATGATTATTAGATAGACAGACGAAGAAGCTGAGGGACCAAAAACAGGGTTATTCATTCATTTAAAAAATAATTATTCTAGAAGGAAAATCAATAAACGGCATGGGACACAGAAAAGGCACGATCAAGAGTACAACGGAATAGACAATGTGGTAAAAATCAACAAGTTGCATCTCCCCAACAAACAAGGGAAAGCTAAACTATTGACAACTGAAACTGTGAAGTGGATATGCCTCGTGCAGAGTACGACAATGCTACCATTAAGATGTCTGGAACTCGCTCCACTCACTGCCAGATGTCTCGCCCCACTCACTGCCACATGCGTCGCTTGTCTAAAAAAACAAAATCAACTCTTGCACGCCTCGCTCCGCTCCGCTTCGCTCCCGCACATGGTGCCGGCTCCGCTCCCGCATGCGGCGCTCGACTGTCAGTTGCCCAGCCCTACCAAATGCGGCACGCGGCTACCCTCTCCTGGTTTTGGCACGCGGCTGCTTGTGAGCCGCGACGGCACGGTTGCCGACCCTGCCAGGCGTGCAACCGCCCGCGAGTCGCGATGCTCGGCTACCAGCCCTGCCAAGCAGGGTGCGAGGCCGCTTCCTCTCCGCCCTGTCGCGTAGCCACCGTCGGGACACTGCCTCCGACGAACTCCGCATGCCAACGAGTCTCCATTCTCCCAAGCAGTAAGAAGATGTTTGCGCTGAACCTGCATGTTGCAAGCGTCTATTTCAAGTGTTTCAGAGGTGTGTTGAAAGTGTTTCATACGGATGTTGCAAAAGTAGATCAAAATGTTGCACATGTTGCAATGGTTGCACATGTATATTGCAAGCTCCTGTTCTCAATGTTTCATCAGTTTTTTCTAACGTATGTTGCAAGTGTGTTTATCAGGATGTTGTATATGTTTTCACACATATGATGCAAGTATTTTATCTGGATGTTGCGTATGTTTACAATGGTTTCAGGTGTTTTTGCAAGTGTTTGAGACGCATGCTTCATTTGTTTTGAGACATATCTTGCAATTGTTGCATCTAGATTTTTCAAAACTAAATCGAGTGTTGCATCTCTCTCCTCACCTTTCTCCTGTCTCGCCTCGGTGTTAGGTGTGGGAAGGCGGAGGCGGTCCCCACTGGCGTGGGCGAGCCCCACGTGCTTGCGGGCAAGTGCAATAGGCGAGATGTGGGCGGGCAGGCGCAGGACGCGGGACGGGGGGCAGCGGCGCAGGCATCCATACTGGAGGCTAGCGTCCGGACGTCCAGGCGCTAGCCACATGGTTTCGCAAAGAAGAATATTGTTCCCGATCGTACAACAAAATAAAAAAGCTATTCGATCGGGCTCAATTCAGTAACAATATAGCCACTGATTAGTGAAAATGAATGGTTCGTTCTCTTTCTTTTTTTTCCGACGCCGCTTTCACCCTCTCCTGTCTTCTTCCCCATCACATCACCTAGTCTCTCTGTGCTTACTTGCGCCGGTGAGGCCAGCGGCTAGCGCGCTCCTAGCCCCGACGCCGCGCCATCCTAGCCTCTGGTCGCCCTCGCACGTGCAGCCTGTGTCACCCACGCTGCTCACCCCTGGACGTCCTTGCGCGCACAGGCTTCGTGCGTCGCTCACCCCAAGCCGTCCTCGCTCGCTCCCCAGACGTCCTCGCCGGCCTCGCACCGCGGGCGTCTAGGTAGGAGCTATGTGCCAGCCCCTCCCCGCGCGCTTTGCCCCCACCACCGCCGGCTGTGCACACGGCCGATCGCGCCGGCCACCACGCCCTCGCGCAGCGCCGACCACCCCGCCGGCATCGGCATCCTCGCCCTGGTCAAGTTCGTAGGAAGAAGACGAGTCTGACATGTGGGCCCAAAGTGCAGTGACACAACGTGGAGAATGAGCTTCCTATGATTGGGCTGCTGTTGGGCTGCACCTGGCTGGTTGTTTTGGCCCGTCCATGAAATCCACCGTGGAACTCTCCCAAATAGTTTTTTCACCTCTAGTTATATCCTAGATCCAAGTTGGGGCTGCTCTATGGTGGATTTGCATATCCGAATCCTAGTTTTGAGACTTGGAGCTGTCTCAAACAGGTCCTTAGGAGGGGGTGAACGAAAAGACAGATAGAGAGGAATTTTGGGCAAAACACACAGAGTATGCGGCCCGACCGCATCCCGCCCTGGTCAGCTCGGGTTGGGCTCAGCCGCGCAACGCAACCAACCTATAAACACCCGTCTCGGGACTCCACCCTTCCCCTTCCATTCATCATCACACATCGCTGCTTCTTTCCTCGGAGTCGACTAGAGGTAAGCGATGTAACACGCGAAAATACGTTTTATGCTTCGGGAAGCGTAAGATGGTAAAAGGATCGATGAGAAGTTTTAATGAGTGGCAAAAAATGAATTTTTATATAGCGCTCGAATGGATGATTTGAGACCATAGATGCGTAGAGCTTGTCAAACACATTTCATTTGACTACTTATTTGCACTATTTGGAGTTCGGACCTTGGAGATATAGGTTTTGCAAGTTTTATAAATAAAAAACAAACAAGTTAGCCAGGTTTTCCCTTTGCTGTTCCTTCTCACCCCCTATCACAAAACCTAATCCTCTTCATCCCTTGAGCCGCCGCCACCTCGTATTCGCACGGGAAGAGAAGAGAAGAGATGAGAAAGAGGAGAGACGACCATCGTTCGCGGCCATGTCCTTTCCTCTTCTAAAATCGGTTAGGGTTCTCCTTCTCCTTTTGTTTTGCTCTCAATCCCATGTTTTTCCTCGCTGTTCTTGATGGTGATGCCGTCCATGGAGTAGATCAAGTTGACGGCACGTGTAACGAGGATGTCGCTACGAGGGAGAAAGGGAACGGGAGATCAATCGTTGCCTATCTTCATCATGCTTGCTTTTGGGGGTAATATTTATCTTTTTTTCCACCGTATTGATACAGAATCCATGCTAGGGTTTAGCGTTTTCGTCGATTAGTTGACGGGTTAGGGTTCTAATCTCGTCATTAAGCTCTGATGTTTATTTTAGATTGGGCAGTTGCTGTTTATATGCTGTTTAAGGCTATTTTTGTATGCCAAAAAATAATAAAAAAATAATATTTCAGTAGTAGACTTTAGTACCTTTCTTTCAGCGTTAAAATCACCTTCGTAGCCCTGTAGTTTGGGAGATATGATCATTGTTTGTTGAAGTAGTTGTGCTATTAAATTTCTGGGAAACTTTAGATGCATTCAGTTTTCTGATATCATAAGTTTAGAATCTCAATGACTGATATAAATGAAAGTTGTAATAAATTTTATAAGCTTTCCAGATTGGTAAACTTCATAAGCTTTGGATCAGGATATCTTCAGTTATGCATGTTTTAGTCAGCTGCTGTTTTTCTGTTGTCAGAAAAGTTCAGTTAGATTGTTGGCTTGTTTTGGATATCTTAGTATCTTCAAACTCCAAAAGTTATAACATGAAAGTTGTATACCATGCTGTTTTGTATATTATTGCAAAGTTTCATATATTTTAGACAAGTGGTTCATCCACAGTAAAAATGTAAAGCAAGGTTGCAACTGTTGAATTGGTTGTTTGGTCGTTGTTTTGAGGGAAATGATGGTGTAGGCCGTAGAAACGATTTGTGTGTTATTTGTAAATTTGCATGAGTATGTTTTCTAAGGTTTGCATGAGTATGTTTTCTGAGGTAATGCTGTTTGAATAGGTGGTGCGTCTTTGGATTGTTACGGTGTCGCCATTTTGAGGCAAGTAAACATAGTGGTGGTTTGCTATAGCTTGACATGTTATTTAATTTACATACACTTTGTCATAACATTAACTAAATCAAGATAATATATCTAAGTATGAATTCACTTATCCTTTACAGCAACTTATATATGATCTTCATGTCGAATCTTTTGTCAATTGTTTATCATCATGAGGTAAGTGACATATTTTATTATTGTGGGGGCATATAATATATGTGGTAAGAATTTGTCTATCATCGAAAGGTAAATGATATGTTTTATGGTCGTGGATGTATATGGCAGATGAGGTAAGTATACTTGTAGTTGCATCATATCATTGCATCATGAGCATTCTTGTCTTGAGCATATGCATCGAGCTAGGTCGATGAGAAAGTCATATAACTATTTCAGAGTGTTCTAGAGCCAGGTCGGTGAGAAAGTTATATGACTATTCCGGAGTGCTCTTGTGGATTATGTCGCCGCTTGCTGGCTGTGACCGTACCGGTATAGCATCGTACGGGCTCGAGGAGGAGTATGATGCAACTTCATACCTTGTTTGGTATGGAGGCAGTGGACATGCATATGCATTGTATTTGCACTCTTTGAGGTTTATTTCTATTGAGGTTTATGTTGGCATGAAGTAGACATGAGGAGTATTATTTTTATTTATATGAGGAATATTATTTTATTCCTTTGTGGATATCGTTTATTTATTGTATATCATGCCCATTACATGTTTATGAAAATTTTATTGGATAAATATTCTTATCATGAACCTTTATTTATTATGACATATATTCTTCTATATTTAAATCGATGTCTAATGAACTTGTAGTTTGAACAACATGTTCGCGTAGTTTGCTTGCTGAGATTTATTCTGACCCATCATCTTTCCAGGTGCTTGATTTGGATGCTTTGCTTGATGGGATGGGATCAACAGCACATCTTCACTATTACATCCTCACTTATTGTTAGCAATGGTGCTTTTGGCTCACTGTAATAAACTTTGATTATCAATCATGGTGATCATTTGTGGTTTAATTAAAACATTGCAATGGAACCTATCTTAATCACAGATTTATTCTTGTTCTTGCTTTCGCGTTATATTTTTTATGAGTTTATGTTGCCGAGTTTTAGACTCTGGCATGAGAGAAGGGACGTTAGTGACATCCTAGGCTTTTGTGGTGTCTGAGGTGTTACAAGCGCTCTCTCTTCATGAATCGTCAATCTTCACGCTGTCCATTTGCTAACCCTAGCCACGCGTGTGACGAGGGGCTCAATGGCGGTCGCCGACGGCGTGTGCACCCCGAAGAAGGCGGACTAGCGGAGGAGGTCCGGTTGGGACTTTGGTGTGGCGGGGCCTCACCGAGGACCCCAACGAGCCGTGGCGCTGCCACCTCACCCAGGACACCGGCCAACGGTGGATCCGCCTCGCCAGGATGCCGACGAGCGGGGTTGCCGCGCCGCGCCGCCACTCCAGCACGCCGAAGACGAAGACCAAGGCGATACTGATCGCGAAGACATCCTCAAGCTGCCCCAGGGGCTGGGCACCCGTGTGCGTGCTACGAGTTGGGGGCGACACGCAATTGTCCTCGTGCTAGCAGAAGGTGGGGAAGAAACTTGTGTGCATGATTTCCTACAAGTGTAGAACTCCTCCCGAACTCAAAGCGCTTCCGCTCCCTAGATACGAACTAGTTCTGTACTGTTGTCCTGCTCATACAAGTCGATTGATTGTGAGATCTGGTATGTGAGAGAGGAGAGATTGGAGATGGGTTGAATAGTTGACCACGTGAGTGCGGGGTTTTAGCATGACAATATTGGTTTCTGTTGTTTGCTCTTGGGTTTCATACGCTACTCTTTGCCGCTAACGATATTTTAACTCCGCTAAACATTGCTATTTTTTAGCACCCTAATCCTGACTGAGGTAAATACTTATTCTTTAGTCTATAAAACTATATTCTATGTCTCTCCCTTTAGGTTCTTTACTTAATATAAATAATATAATAAACCATTAAATAATTATTGAACAGTTGATTATTGAGTGTTGATTACAACAGTATGTTGATAGATATTAGATGTTAAATAATGTGTTGGAACTAACGATTCTGAACAGGAGAGAGAGGTAGAGGGAGGAGAGAGAGCTCGATAGTGTACAAGGACGTACTAAGGTTTTGAATAATTAAAAATGAGTGAGAGGTGAGGTACCTTGCCCTCATGTCCTTCGTCACTTTTATAGGCAATGGCTGCTTACAAGTGACCCCTAGGTGGGGTTGGATTTCACATGACACTACGCTAGCTGATGGGTTTCTTCTAGGGGGGATTTGGCCCATTGTTGACAGTGAAAATGTCGTAATTTTACATACTCAAAATCACCGTCAAGAGCCTTGACTGAAAGGAAGATCATAAGCATACCATGAACATATTTTATCAAATAACCACTTCCACATGTACCATGAGTATTTGATGCATATTCAAGCTATATGGAGCAAGATGAGCTGGTGGGACCCACATAGGGGGGTTGGTCGACCCTCCCTATGGGCCTACCAACCATCCCAAGCTACCACAATCCTTGTCAAGTACTCTCAAATCAATCTCCACCCTTGGATCAAGCCTGTGCTTCTTCTCAATGGTGGGAGATGCAAACCCATGGATTGATGGACCCACGTCTCTACAAACCGACATAATAAGCTACTTCGGGCTACACATACCCAATCTACATCAAGCCAAGATGACCCACAAGGAAGGGGGAGGCCCCACATGGAAGTGAGGGGGTCGGCCGACAACAACCATACTTCACACAATGTCTTATATCATGTGCTTCCTCAATCCAGAAAAGAATGCAATTAAGAGATCCGTGCCGGTCAAACTAACTTAAGTTTAACTAAATTCATAGTAAATAATATTAACACTTATGTCTCCAAATAAATTTATTATAAAAATATATTATATAACTAATAACTAATTTAATGGTACTTATTTTGTATCATAAATGTTAGTATTTTTTATATAAATTTAGTCAAAGTTCAAAAATGAGAATTGCATACTCTTCTTCTTTTACGGACGGAGGGAACAGTACGAGGTAGTATTCATGTGCCATCTGGGTCACAAGCTTCGAGGCTGGCTATCTGCTGAACCAGAACACACGACAAATAATTGTCCCCGCCCGCCCTTTGGCATTTAATAAGTAACCACAGACTAGTAGATATGCCCGTGTGTTGCCCTTACTAAAAAAAAAGATTTATAGCAACGTATTTTTTTTTGTAAGAGCGGTTTTAGATTGAGCTGCACCTACAAATGGTTCCTGAGATGAGCCACCCCTATAAATTCATTTGTAGAGGTTGTTGGTATTATCAGCTGCCCCTACAAATGGTTTATTTGTAGGGGCCACTCTAGATTCAGCCATGCCCGGACGCCGAATTGTTAAAGTTAAGTACTAAAATTTGAATTTTTCAAATGACCTCGGATGGAGAAATGATCAAAACAAAAGTTACAGATCTTGAAAAGTTATAAAACTTTGTAGTTGATAACTTTTTTATTCAAAATTATTTTATCACGGAAAACTACGTTTGAATTTCATAAATTTGAATTTTGATTGTTTTCAAATAACCTCAGAACATGGCCACGTTCATCTCCACGTTCCAGATTCGAGAACATTTCCGTTCGTATGTCACAAAATATCGTACCAAGTTCTTATTTCGGTTTCACGTTCCTATTCCCTCCAAAAACGTACATGGCCGCTAAGGGCGGAATGTTTTTGTGTGAGGGTACAATAGATTATTATAATCAAAACTTCTCATTATCATAATCCAATAATCCAGACGAGACATTATTTTGGAAGGTTATGGGTGCTAAAGTCCAACTTACCCTCTAACCAGCAGTTATCCAACCTATCAAATAAAAAAAACTTCTTTAACCAATCATCATCAATGGCAATAACAATGGCGAACAATTGGGGATGCCTCCCCCCGGGCACGCGACGAGGTGTGACCAGGGTTCAAAATTTCGGTGAAATTTCGGCCGAATTTCGCGAATTTCGGTGGTGGCCGAAAGAAAACTCCGAAATTTTGTAATACTCTAATACATGTGATGTATAACTCTCGACTTAGTATTTTTCTATTGATTATATTGTATATTCTTCTATTCAATAGATGTGTAGTCATAAATCATACTAATTTATTTAGATCTAAACTTTTTTAGAAATAACATACTTTATGTCCTAATCTCTAAAAAAAATTTGGCGAAATTTTGACCGAATTTCGCGAAATTTGGTAATTTCGGTGGTGACCGAAATTTTTGCGATAACAAAATTAAAATCCTTGGGTGTGACATGGTGTTAATGGGGTGGGCTGTGGGGTATCGACGCTGCGAGATACTAAGTCTGAAGCCCTGGGGAGACAGAGACAGCAGGCTACAGCTAGAGATGGCAGCGGATCGGGTTCGGGTCGGATACCCGTGGGTTTCGGGTCCTGCGGGTTCGGGTTTGGGAATGGTTTCTCACTCACGGTTTTCGGTTTCGGTTTCGGGTTTGATATCGGGTTCGGTTTCGGGTTTGGTTTTTCACTCGCGGATATCCAATGGATATCCGAAATAAATCATTTGGAATTAAAACTCATGTTTATAATATGCTAATAATAACTTATTTACTTAGATTATTAAATCTATTCAAAATTGACTCATGAAAATATTTATTATTTATTGTCTCTTATTTATATATGTGAATGTGTATATTTATCCGCGGGTTTCGGGTATCCGTTCGGGTTTCGGGTATCCGCGGGTTTGGTTTTGGTGATGGATTTCCACCCAAATCGGTTTTTGGTTCGGGTTCGTGTTTCGATTTCGGGTTTCGGTTTTGGGTGCACGGAGACTCCACCCGATCCGAACCCGACCCGTTGCCATCCTTAGCTACAGCACCTCCACGGCTCCACCTCCACCTCCATCAGGCGTCGGCATGATGGTCGGTGTCTATACAGGTATAGTTAACCTCTCCTCGCCACTGCTCCTCCTACCCGTGGCGTGGCTCCAGGGCGACGTTCTCGCAGAGTGCCTTCGGTTCGTGGAGGAGGCCGCGCCTCATCATGGGCGACGAGGAGGAGGGTGGATTCGTGGACGACGATGGCGGCGACGGGGATGACGACGATGCCAGCGCGAAGGAGTTCGGGAGCGAAGACGGAGGCGTCTTCATCATGGGCATGGAGAAAGACGACGACCAGGCGGCCGACCCGGTGCTCGAGCTGCTGCTGCTTCCGCCCATCCTGGACCTCCCAGCGTTCAGGGCGCGCACGGCGGGGGTGGTGCGGCAAGAACCCCCGCTGGCGTTCCCACGTCGAGGTGGGTGGATGCACGGAGGCGCCTTCATCATGGACGAATATATGGCTGATGAGCTCACGGGAACAAGAAATCCACTCCAGCTTCGGCACACCTACTGATTGTTAGGCTGCTCTCAGTGATCATCTGAAAACAGAGTACTAACTCTGTTCCGTTAATGCGTCCATTGTCGTATACTAACATTGTACTTGGACAAGTGATAGAAAAGATTAATTAACCAGTGTAAATGAAAGATCTTGTTGAGATAACCAATAGTACTTGCGTCCACTTCAATCTACTGTCGAGTGTGTGTGGGTGTGTGTTTCTAAACGTATAAAAGAGCAGAAATTTCTCAATAGGCTTTGGGGCGTAAACTGAACCATATTTGATAATGTGGGCGCCAAGCTTAGACAGCTTTGAATCTGGGGTCTTTTAGACAAACGAAGAAGTCGCGGGACCAAAAACAGAGTTATTCATTTGCAAAAAGAATTATTTCAGAAGGAAAATCTATGAACGGCATGGGACAGAAAATATGTGATGATATACAGAAATGCACGATCAAAAGTACAATGGAATCGACAATGTGGTAAAATCAACAAGCTGTACCTCTCCAAGAAACAAGGGAGAGAAGAGGATATGGGATATGGCTCATACAAGTAACCTTTGAGTTCCGCAAAGAAGAATATTGTTCCCAACTCAAATAATTGTTCGATTCGTACAATAAAAAATATAAAAAACAACTACTATTCAATGGGGCTCAATTCAGCAACAATATAACAAGCTGAGTAGATTGGCATCAACTCATAATCATACTCATCAGCACAGTGAGCCTGCAGTCGCAGGCAGCTACATGAAAAATACAGAAGCCAAAACATGTGAAAACTTCTCCAAGAACAATGTTACACATCAGTTGGTTATTATTTGTATCTAGCATATCTCAGCAGAACTCAAAGGGCCCAATGATATAATCATGTAACTGAGGCACAAACTTATGTTTTATCTCCTACTCAGCAAAAATGATGTTGAAGCCAAATTTTCTGCTAGGAATGTCGTGAGACAGACTACAAGTATACAACAATGAACTGTGGTGTCGAATGGCATGCTGCAACAGAAGTGGCAACCTTTCTAGACCACCATCAAAACTGAGTATAATCCAGGTATCAGAAACTGCATGATAAAGGCAGAACATAATATCAGAAAATTACTAAAAGCTAATGATTTCAGTGAAGTGAAAAAAAAATTGATGCCACCTGAAGCTATATATGACTAGTTGATTACAGATCATTATTGTCATTAATATATATATATATATATATATATATATATTACAGAACAATATTAAGAATAAATTTGGGGGAGCAAAATGCATTTTTGCCTTCAGGGACGGTATACTACCTCAAACAAAGGCAGCAAGCCATCTCATCTCTGCACCATTTCCATTTGATAAGTAATATATCTTTTTCCATTTCTCTTCTGAAAAATTCTCACGCCGAATGATCTTTTGCCTGGTCAAGTGCATTGCCAACTTTCAGTTATTGAGTTAACAAGTAATATGCCAGAGTCAGCCATCGCAGATTATCAAACACTATCAACAGATAGAAATATGCCAAATTTCTAAAAAAAAAAATACCTCATGTAATAGTGACACACAGTCTCAGCTTCATCTAAGGTGTAACGTGGAAAGATCAAACGAGCATTAGAAGGAACATCTGGCAGCTCCTGCCGTAGTTTGCCGACTGCTGTTGAGTGTGAAAAGGCCCCCACCATCATATCATTGTGCAACATTGATCTATAAGCATTGACCTGTTTATAGTACAAGTGAAACATTAAGTGTGTATGTCCAGGGAACTGATTACTAGTGTTAAAAAAAAAAGTGCTATGATGCTACGCATTGTACACTTGCCACATGTATACCAGATCTCCACTGAGTAGTAAAAAAAAAAGCTAATACAGACTCATATGTTTATCTTTACAAAAATAAGTCACTCAGAAACTGTATATTTACTTATTAGGCAACAGAACAGAGTACATGAAAGGTTACAAAAGAAAAGAGAATGAACACATGGAAAAGTGTAAGGAACTTAACAATTTTTACTACATCACAACCAAAAAATACATGCAAATAAGCAGAAAGGATATGCAAATATTTGCTACTTTCAAAGGAGGATACTAAAGGACATAAAAGAATGTGATGATTGAACATGGTGAGGTATCTCAGTGCAACGAACCATTGTAAGCTCTTTTGCATGGATCGATCGACAGGATCGGACAGTTACAGGTTCCTGGAAGTCACTGAATGTAAACCAACTATTGTACTGCAAAAGAAAAAAAGAATCTTTTAATGTGTTTCACATTAGTGGGAATTTTTACACATATAACATATCAAACATTGAAGTGGCAGCAGCCAATCCAGCTATGGTGTCAATGCTCCGACATACCTGATCAATGGCAAATAGTACAGGCACGTCTTTAACAAGGGACAGCTCCTTCCTTAAGCGAACTACAACACCAACTGAAGCATGCGTGTGAGTTATCCCAGTTTGAATGAGATCATATAATGTGGACCCTTCAGGCATTTCCATTGTGTCAGCCCCTTTCATCATTCCAACACCAGCACCTTCTCCCAGGGGAATAGGCTCAAAAATTTGACATGGTAATTGTTGTAAGCGTGTTTCGTTGTACTTCAAAAAATCCTGAAGCAGCAATAGAAACAGATTTAGAGGAAATGATGTTCCATCCAGCACACTGTAGTATCAAACCAAATATATATGTTGCCATAAATCATAGGTTTAAGATGTACTACCTCCAACTAAAAGTGATGTAGTGCAAGCGGAGAGCATGCAGCATTTTACAATTTGGCACGATATCTTTTAAAATATCTAGATAAGTGCACAATTGTCCTAAAATTACTTTCATGACTTTTAATAGGTTCTATAAATATGTTACAGTACAAATTAGTGGTGAGATTTGTGTTTTGAAAAATGTCACAGATTATCTGCTTTCTAGCAATGGATGTGTATGCTTAATAAAGTATCCATGGAACCAAGTGTAACAAAAGGAAATATATACAAATAAACAAGCATAACTGCATAAGTTTACATTCCTACTAACTTATTCTCAATATACAACTGAGATTAGAGAAACCCAGTTTGCATACAGTATGGAGTATGAACTGATGATGTAAAATAGCACAGGTGAGATGTGTTTAAAAATAATATCAATCTTTAGGAAAATATGTAACCATATCAGATACGTAGATTTCACAGTGACAATTTAAAAACAGAAGAGGCTCCACCAGTACCAAATAAAATTGAATGTTAATCAATATATGCATTGTCATCGTCCACCTATCAACACATCGTATTCTTACAATCATTGCCACTTGCCCACTTGATGGTTACTATATTATCACATACATCAAACTAGCATTATTTGGAGTGTGTAGGCAGATTACAAACAAATAAAACAAGGAAAACAGATGATAATGCATTCTATCTGCATCCATATATACTAAGAAAAGAAAAGAGGAATATGAAAGATAGTCTACTTGAAGCAACTGGAACATACAAAATTACAGAGGTTAGCACCTGCAAGATCTTCGCAGCCTGTAATGGTGTATCGAAAAAATCACTATATGTGTTTCTATAGAAGAATCCTCCATGAGTCCAATCCTTCCCTTGTGGAACATAAAATACCAGCCATCCTTCAGTACGTGCCCAATGGACAAGCATCGCAAGTGCAATGCTTTTACCACAACTCCGTGGGCCATCCAAGACAATTTGTTTTTTGGTATCTGGATAGGCAAGCAGGAAATGATTGAGATCTTGAGATACAGTGTTGCGGCAAATATACGTGTACATATGCAATCACATTGTATTGAACATGTTTTGCAATGGCAATGTGTTCAGAGAAAAACGAAGTAAAAATTGTAGTGCAAACTAAACAGCTTTACTCTAGCAATATATGGGATATAATGGCATGTTAATATATTATACATTTTCGAATGTGCCATTATTTGCATGGTTATAGATTGATGGTACTGCAATTCTTTCTGCAACACCAGTATCAATTCAGAACTTGCTTCAGAAAGTTGAGACAAGGAAAAGTAAGGCGAATGGACTTTTTCACTATTAATCTTGCTAGGTGTAAAATCATGTTCCTTCTGTCCCAAATATAAGGTGGGCACACATTTAAAAATTCAAACTCCGTAATCTTTCACCAACAAGCAACAATTAGTCTAACAATATGAAACTTTGGATTTGTACTTACAGATACTTTCTAATAATCAAACTTTTGTTGCCATGAATGATATATTATAAGAGACATAAGCAGTCAAAGTGTGATATTGAATACCCTGCCAAATCAAACCGTATTTATATTTTTGGATGGAGTGGGTACCACCACTTCTAGAATTAAGAAACCTAATTCCTCAGTCACTCTTTCTTTTCTTTTGCTCTGATAGTATGCCTTAAAGAGTAAAAAAAATGAACTAATGCTAAATCAATGAGCATATTATATTAATTTCCAATGTCAATTTTGAGAAAGTTGACATATAAGTACATCAGTTCAATCAAACCCACAAATATGATGCATGTTAACAGGAGCAGCATTTGCTTGACACCATAAAAGACTAGCATGATGCTGATGATGCAGTCAACAGAAAATGTGTTCACTATAATCTGAAGGAACCCAAATCATCCATGCTAACATAAGACTTAAGCAGCGCAAACACAAGCACTGTACACACAGCATGTATCATCTGAGGCTAACACATCTCATAGTCTTAATAACATGGAGCAGCATCCAAGAATCCAATATGCACAAGTATCAACACGTCACACACCTTTGAGCTTTGTTGTAACAGCAGGATCAACAATCCTACGGAAGTTATCCCGGAGGTCTAGGAAGCTCTTCCTCACCATCACAGCACACCGTCTTGTCTCCTGAAATTCTTTCATCATGCCCGCTGGCAACCCTTCTGGTAAAACGGCATTCCATTCATCCAAACTGAAAAATAAGCCACATGACAGGAATAAAAGAAAATTCAACATTCCAAAAGAATCTGCCAATAGCATCCAAGAAATTCAATCTGAGCAACATTCAGTCTCCTGGTTGCAGCTTAATGTACGAAATGAATTATCTTTTACATCTAATGAGACAAGATACTACAAAATACTATATAATACAGTATTTTACGTCTACCTAACTTGGAAAGGTAATATTTCAACAATTAGACATACACATTAAGAAAATGAATTCAATTTAGCGAAAGCATCAAATGGCCTTGAAGTTAGCACAAACAAACAAATTACAAAACTTAGACAAATCAATGGAGCATCTAGATAACATCAACCCCAGATTCCATCGTTCGATTACAGATGAAGCAACAGAATGGTTAATTGTGCGCAAAAATGTAAAAAGGATCAACCCCACTTAAATTGGTACTATGACCAAATCCCATACAATCTACCAGATAAAGTTCAAATACCACAATGATTGCTATCTACAATTGCTAATGTGGGCAGAGAGACCGCCACAATGCCACCGCGAGATGCAAACCTTCAAAATGCACGCACATTGGGGATTATAATTGAGAGGGGGAGAGTGCCTACGTGAAGTCGACGTAGACGTTCGCGTCACGGTGGGCGAAGGACCCGAACGTGTCAGTGAAGGCGAAGAGCGGGCGGCCGCCGGGGCCGACGTCGAGAGCTGGGTCGTATGTGGGGGGCAGCGGGTCGGTGGGCAGCTCGAACTCGGTGTCAATGTCGTCGCCCCCGCCTCCGGCAGAGAAATCGGCTCCGGCGGCATCATCGGCCGACGCCACCCCGCGCGGGTCCTTGGCGCGGACCTTGCCGCGGTTTGACGTGGACGACGCCGGCTTGCCCCCGCCCTTGGCCTTCGCGTAGGATCGGGAGGCGAGGAGAAGGGAGGCGAGCGCGGCGGGCGGGTCGGGGAGTGCGGTGGCGCGAACCCCGCCGGAGGATACCGCGGCTGCGGCTGCGGCGGCGCCGCCGCGACGGAGGAGAGGGCGGAGGAGCATTTCGGCGGCGGGGTTTAGGCCGTCGGAGCGGAGAAGGGTTAGGAGCCTGAATGGACTGGACTCTTCCTGGGTCGCCTTGGGGTCGTGGAGGGGACTAGTGGGCTTTCAGTTTTTAATGGGCTGGACTTTTAGGGCCACGTATTCCGAGAAAAGTTTGGCCCAATGTTGAATTTCCGCGTCCATGGACCAGTTCCTGAATTCTGGGTTTTCTCAAGAAAGAATGAATTTTGGGTGACTATAATTCAGTGACTGTGACTCCTTTGCTGTCGATGAAAATGAGAAATAACCTGTTTTCTCTTACTTTCACTGCATGTCTCTTGAAATGGTATGTTGAGGAAAATGTTCTCTTACTTTGGACAATGCAGCTGCAAATGAGGTTGATGTTAAGGATGTAATTGTAGAACTGAAGAAGCATAGTCCTTTAGTTTGTGATAGGCAGTTTTTTCATCTGAGATGTGCTGATCACATTCTTAACTTGTTGCTAGAGATGGTATGCGTGTGATCGGATCTGCAACTAAAATATTAGAGCTTTTGTAGTAGCTGTGAAGGGCTCTACGGTACAGTGGGAGGAGTTCATGAAGTGTGCTGGTGAGTGTGGACTGGACACCAAATCTGGACTCTCACTAGATGTTTCCACTAGATGGAATTCGACATATTTGATGCTAAGGGATGTTGCACTATGCCAAACACAGCACAAGGAGATATCTTAATCAGTGACATGGAATCAAAACGCGTCACTAATTTAATATCAGTGACATGGGTAAACAGTACGCATCGGTGTGTATTTCTCGCCCAGGCGCATCTTAACTAGAAGCGTCACTGCTAACCAGATGTGCTATCTGAGACTCGTATGGACAAAACACGTCACTCCTATAGGACCCGGATCCAAAAAATATATCAAGATTGATTAAGGAAAAAGTAAAGTCCGGATCCTATCGCATTGTGTATTATAAGCTGGCTTTTGAGATGCTCAAGTCATATGAACGCCACAGGTATGAGCTAGCATATTTGTCCTTCGCCTGAGGAGTGGGACAAAGCACAAACTTTACTCCTGTTCTTGAGAAAGTTCTTTGAGCTAACTGAGTTATTATCTGGTACTTCCTATCCAACAGCAAATCTGTTTTAGAGGTTTTTGTGAGATTAAACTTATGCTCAATGAATAGTGCAGTAATATTGATCCCACTATTAGTCAAATGGCCAATGCTATGATTGTCAAGTTTGACGAGTATTGGAAGAAGTCCAATGTGTGGCACTTGCTGTTGCAAATGTTCTTGATCCTAGGTTCGAGAGAAAAATTGTTGAGTTTTACTTGAAAAAGCTATATAGAAATTATTATCAAGTTGAAGTTGACAAATTCAATATTGCGATTAAGAAGATATATCAGTTCTATGCTACAACCGCTCCTTCATCTTCAACAAGTAGAGCATTTGCAGATGCAGCAGTGGCTGTAGACCAGATTAGGGACAACATAGATGAGGAGCTTGATAGCTTCCTATATGACAATGAAACAAGTGGGTTAGGTGAGGAATCAAATGAATTAGATAAATACCCAGCAGAACCATCAGTAAATCTTCCAAAGGCATCTTAGCATTTGATGTTTTGGCTTGGTGGAAAAATCTGAGAGATGAATATCCTATACTTTCCCAACTTGCCCGTGATGTGCTTGCTTCAAAATCTGCCTTTAGTGCTGGAGGCTGTGTAGTTGATCCATTTCGCAGTTGGCTTGATCCAGAGATGGTAGAAGCACTTGTTTGCACTAAAGATTGGATAACACAAGCTAGAAAAGGTGATGCTTTAAAGCTAATGCTGCTGTTAAATGTTGGATAAGTTAACTATATAGTGTTTGTGTTCTTAATGATGTCCACCGTTCCTTTTTCAGGTCCTAAAAATGTTTCTTCATCAATAGTTATTGATCTTGAGGTTCGTAAGAACATCCAGAATAATCTACCAGAGGTATGTTTTGTTAATTGTCACCTCCTTATGTGATCTGTTGGATAAATATACCTTGCTGTAAGTTAGTGATTTGATAATTTCATCTCTTTAGATTTTATATGCACTAATTGATAAATTAAGCTAACACATTAATGTCTTCAAACTTTGTAGGAGGAATGACAATGACATGCCCGTTCATCTTTAGGCGGTAGGCTGCAGACTAGAGACTGGGCTTGTTATTCGATAATCATTTTATGCTATGTCAAAGTATGTCTTGTATTCTTGTCTGTCATTTTACTTCTATGGTCTATGGAACATATATGGCTGTACGTGACTATGTCATGGGTGGTTATGGTCATATGGACTTATGGAATATGTATGCGACTATGTGTCATGGTGGAATTAATATCTATGTCTTAATTGTTAGTACTTGTTGTACTAGATGGATCAAGTTATATACTTGTGTGGCTAGTTAGCGTGATGTTCTATGATTTGACATGTTTATCATTTTTGGAATATCGTTTTGTTGGTTCCGGTTGTTATCGATGTTCTTTCGATCGTATAGTGTCGTGTACGACATTACCAGAATATCAGCACCGTTCTCGTTTTCGATAATATCGTATCGCTTTCGTTTTCGACTAAGAAATGTAAAATTGAAAGTGGTGGAGCCTTTCTCCGATTGTTTCCGATTGTTTTCATCCCTAACCATGACCCCCTCTCAGAGCACATGGCCAATATAGAGTTGTTGCCCACACGGCCACGCGCAGTCTCGATCAGGCATATGCACCCATCCAGCCCGGTCGCTTCTTCGGCCCATACATATAGCGTGCCTGTTTTAGTCAGGCCCATGCAACATATTTAGCACCTAGTTTTTTCTCCTTTTTGTTTTGATTGTTTCCACTCGTTTTTTTCCATTTTAAGTGCTTCTCCTTATTTTACTTTTCCTAGCTCATAAAGACTTCTTTTTTGTTTATTTTTAGTGTATAAACAAGGACAAGGACACATCTAAAAGAGTTTGTATTTGTTTCTCTAATTTTCTTTTGTTTTTTAGATTGTTCCATTCAACTCATGTACCAGTGAAACAAAGGCAATGATTCATATGCCTATTTATCAAACCTCGTGTCGACTGATGAAACATAAACTACATTATACGGAAACAATATACTAGTTAATAATGAACTGACATGTATACATGGACCAATGACAGCATATTAAGTGATGCTGAATTATTGAAGCGGGGACTAACAATCTGGCAGGTGATGGGGCTTTTCAAAGGAATAAGATTTGGATGATGAGAGCACCAAACAAGGTAAAGATGTTTGTTCTGCAACACAACACACAACATACCACAAGTACAAAACTATATTTCTATACATGAATAAGAAAAGGAGCATCCATATCTTAGTTCTATATGTATGTAGGCTAGAAACCGAATTCCAAGGCGAGTTAAAGATAGCAACGACAGACAAATGTTATGCACAGATGCACATATACCAAATGTTACAAAGTAATAACCGAAGTAGCATGCATCCCGCACTCAGCGTGAGCATCATCTTCCTCCAGAGAGACCAGACATCGTGCCAATGTCTGTGCCAATGTCTGATTGATGGAATATGATGTGTGCGTCGAACCCCTCTTTGCTTTCTAAATCCATCGGTATAAACTCAGGAACAGGAAGGTCGCCTTCGAGGTACAACATGACTTGTTGCATGTTGGGTCTTGCATTGGGCAATGGATGTGAGCACCACAACCCCAACTTTAGTGATAGGCATGCCTCATCGGTGTTATACTCACTTTGGAGCCTACTATCCACAGCCTCCATAAGTGATCCATTGCGCCAATGCTCGGTCACCCAATCCACCAATATGAATGGGGTATCTTGTGCTCTTCCCTCAATGGGCCTTCTTCCACAGGTAACCTCGAGAAGGAGTATGCCGAAAGCGAACACATCAGTTAGAGGGGTTGCTTTACCTGTACGTGCTAACTCTGGAGCTATATAACCAAAGGTGCCAGCCATGCGTGTTGTCTGTGGGTCAGTACCATGATTGTATAACCTCGCCAGACCAAAATCACCTAGCCTCCCGTTCATATCTCTGTCGAGGAGCACATTTCTTGACTTAATGTCTCGATGGATGACAACTTGTTCCCAGGATTCATGAAGGTAGAGAAGGCCTGATGCTATACCTTTGATGATTTGAAATCTTTCGTGCCAACCAACACAAGGCCTATCATCACTAGTAGTATATAGGTAGTTGTCGAGACTACCGTTTGGCATGTACTCATAGACCAAGGTGAGTTCTCTTTTACGTCGACAGTAGCCAAGTAATTGCACGATATTTCTATGTCGCAGACGACCAATGCTAACAACCTCGGCAATGAACTCTCTCATGCCCTGCCTTGATTCATGGGACACACTCTTCACTGCAACTTCGGTCTTAGATGTTGGAAGTATGCCCTTGTACACCTGTCCAAATCCCCCTCTACCGATAAGATGTTTGTCCTTGAATCCTTCTGTAGCTTGGAACAAGTCCTTGAATGAGAACCTATGTGGTCCAAACTCAATCTCCCAATCTTCCAAAAGATCAGCATTTACGAACTGCCTTCGCACAAGATAGACAATAGTGCCCACTGTGAGGAAAATTATTGTAATAACAACAGCTATCAGAGAAACAGACTGCTTGGAAATGGAGTGAGACTTTGCAACAATTTGAGGCAGCTGTGGTAGTGTGGCGATGTCGATGGCTGGAGCAGGCCCTCCCATTCGAAAGCTCCAACCAAGCACATAATGCTGTGTTCCACCAAAGTTGCTCGAGGCCGTTGAAAAGCCTATATAAGCTGTCTCTGTAAGTACCGCTGATAGGTTATAGGTGGTGGTTGTCAGTGGATACATGGGTTTAGCCATACCGAGGGGAGCAATTGTCACATTAATCTTGTTTGTGTCTCCATCGTAGTGTACCCACACTTGCATCGGCTCATGGCTACTAAGGGACAGTTCCCGCAGTTGTCCACTCTTACTATCATAGAATTGGGGCACAAAGGATATATTGGAGTGGAGACTATTGGTGTTAATTCCAACATGGTTGTCATTGATGTCTTCAAACTCAACATTAGAGACGGTATCTAGCTCTACGGCGAAGAGATGATTGTTTGGATCACCATTGTTCTGCGGATTGAGGAGTCCTAAGTACTGAGCCGGAAAGGCATCTGAAAAATTCGTGCTGGGGGCGATGAAGAAGGCCATACCGTCGTTGCTGGGGCTGGATCCGTCCGTGATTATGCCAAACACAAAGGTGGCCGAGAAGGATTGTACCATGTTGTTGGCCGACTTGTTTTGGAAGTCCAAAGAAGCTAGGTAGAACGCATGTCCTTTGACCTGCCCCATCCCATTGGTAAGCTGCAGAAGTCCGTCCGGCTTGATGGAGGCAGTGCCGTCGAGGGTGAGGCTAACATTACTGAAGCCGGCATAGGTAAATCGGTCGGCGCCGGCGCCACAGGAGACTATGAGTGCAAGGCCAAGGGTAAGGAGGAGTCCCTTCATATCAAGTTTGGGTGTGGGTTGCAGCAAGGATGCAGGAAGGAGCTTAATTCCTAAGCCTTCCGGGTTGGCAAGTGCAGTAGACTAATCTATGGTTAGGCAGTTACTATCATTGAAGCAGGAGTGAACTGGATTGAATTAACTAGCCCGGCCGGCACAACTTGCAGTCTCGAGTTGAATTCCAATTTGCCTGTCGTCAGCCTCTATGAATGATTGACAATTTGACTGGATCTTTTCATGGCTGTCATAGGACGACAAACAAGGGTTTATTCAAGTTTTTTAAACTTATATTTGGATTCCAAAAAAACTATGCAAAACACATGCTCACAAATGGGAATTTCGAGGAGTTACAATGTCAGCATATACGATCCCATGTAAATAAGCATAGCCAATTGAGTGTAGCTCAACTGGTTGGGTTTCTTGTTGTGGAATCTACCCACCTCCCAGACTTCACGGGTGCTCGTATTTTCTTGAATTTATTTATTTTAGGATTTAGCGACGATATTCTTTCAGTGGTAGGCGACATGCCCGTCGACAGCGAGGTGCATATGGTGACTTTATCAATCTCAAGATTTGTCGGTCCAACTCAGTTCTTCGGAGGTGCTCATAGGGGTAAGGCGTGCATGCGTGCGTTCATAGGGATGAGTGTGCGCTCGTGTACGTGAGCGTCTGACTTTGTCAATCTCAAGATTTGTCTGTCCAACTCAGTTCTTCGGAGGTGCTCATAGAGATAGGGCGTGTGTGTATTCATAGGGATGAATATGCGCTTGTATTAATGAGCGTCTGCGTATGTAACTAGCTCCTGCCAAAAAAAAAAGCATAGCACCTCACAAGTCAAAAAATCACTATGCTTGTCTACTTTCAGGACAAAGGGCATGCTATATTTTCTTTTTCCGACCTGATCAGTGAAGAACTTTTGCAGAACTTTTGCGAGTAGCGGAGCAGTGGGTTGTTGCAAACCAAGACTTTCGATGTGCTCTATGTTTGTTTGTTCTTAAGCTTAATATCGTGCTCTGCCTTTCATTACAGGGAAAATAGAGTTCGCCGTCCTGGTCATAGGCACTCCTACATAATAAACAACCACCGCCGGCCCTACCGTCGGAATTTTAAAACCGACACTAATAGATGCATCACTGTCAGTTCTTAAGGAAAAAATCTATCACTGCCGGATTTTCTAACAAACTGACAGTGATTGATAATCCGTACTTTTCAACTTGTTTTTTCAGCCGGAACAATGTTTTTCTCTCACAACAAATCAACGAACAGTAATTTCAGTCATAGCTTTTCAACGAAACGAACGGGCTTATTATCACTGCCGGTTGGTAATAAAAGCCGGCAGTGATGCATATCTATATCGGTTGCATTTACCAAACCGGTAGTGATCCATAGGCCCCGGACCCGAAATATTTATTTATCCCAGTTAACTCAAGGCTGACGTCTGTGACCTTTCTTCTTCCCCTCTCTGTCCGCTCTCTCTCCTGGAGAAGAAACACATCCCAACCTCCCAAACCTCCTCCTCCCAAATCTCCTCCCCAAATCCACCCCGACGTGACAAACGCAGCACAGCGCTTCCTCCAGCCTGTCGGCAAGGAGAAACCGCAGCCACGACCAGACGGGTCGCAGCTGCCGGAGGTTCCACTCAACGCTCCTCCAGCTAGCCGGCGAGGAGTGGTCGCAGCTCCGCCCGCCCGCTGCTGCCGTCGGTAACCTAGTTTTCCTCTCATCTTGTTGGGGATTGAATCTTTTTTGGGTGGGTTTGCAGCACGATTTGGAGCGAGCGGTTGGGACCCCGGCGCGGCGCGAGCGTGGATCCACCACGGCGGGAGTGGCGAGCGGCGCGAGTGCGGATCCACCCCAGCGGCTTCTTCCTCCTGGCGCTGGCGAGCAGCTCGGCACCGATCCACCAGGCGGCTTCTTGTTCCTAGTGTGGACGAGCGGCTCAGCGTGGATGCACCCTGGCGGCTTCTTCTTCCTCCCCTCCGGCCTCCCTGTATGTTGTATGAATCAATTTGTGGAATCCCAATTTGTCTTTTTTTGCGAAAGAATAAATTTGTGGAATCCCAATTTGTGATGTATAAATCGATTTGTGGATGAGTTGATGTGATGTGTTGAATCCCTCCTCATTTTTCTGTGATGTATGAATTGTTTCTTGGATGAACTACGGTGGTAGCGGGGTTCTTGAATGGATCCCTCCTAGTTTGTGATGTATGAATTGTTTCTTGTATGATTTGTGGACGAGCATGCTCGCTTGCTGTCGCTGGATTCCTTTTTTTTAAGGCCTATTAGTGGCGGGTGAAGTACTGGCAATGGTAGCATAAAGGCATCACTTGCGGTTTTAGGAACCGACAGTGACGTGAAGCCCTCATCACTGCTGGTATGCCATTGTTGGTTCGAAATCCGGCAGTGATGAGGGGTTTTGAACCGACAGTGATGTGAAGAAATAGGGTAGTGAGGCACCGGGCACGTTACATACTACAGGTTAGAATGGTTGAGGACTAGTAGAGTTTGGCTAGCATTACTGAGGGCCAAAAGCAATGCAGGAGCAGGAATATCATATTTGGGTTTTGAAAAGGAAAAAAAAAACTTTCTACCAGTGTACCGCGTCGCCTTTGAGATTCTAATCTGAGCAGCCCAACGTTAGCGCACGAATTTTTTAAGTTTCTCTACAATTTGTGACACTTCATGGGGGAAGAACCATGTAATTTTTGTCCAGCTCAACGCATGAACTTGAGCTTAATTTCAACAAGGATATAGACAAATATTTGGCCTAAGAATGGTTAATTTATCAACCTAAAAAAAGATTTTCTTACTGCACCTTTTCGTTTAGGCTCTATTTTGGAACAAAGGAAAAATAGAGAAACTTTAGAGGATTGAAAAACTATAGGGAAGTTTCCTATGAACCTCTTGAGAACAAAGGATTTGGTTCCTACAAATTCTATGAAATTCTTATGGAGTAGCTTGGTTCATAGGAACTTTGGAGAAATTTTACAAAGAGGTTGAACTTCATGGTATCTTGTAGTTTTCTGTGTTTTCGCAATCCACAAGATTCAAGATAGCATGGCATTTTATTCATACGTTGTTCCTATTCATGCGTTTCTAGAACAGTGATGCTCAGGAGCCCACTTCTGCCTTGCTGCTGCCATATTTCCCAATCCGCCTCGCTAGTGCCCACTCCACGAGACTCCCCTCTCCTCGTCACACGCAGCCGCGGTGCCTGCACTGACCGTCGAGCCGGTGCTCCCGGTGGCCGTTCTTCCTCTGTGTCTCGTCCCCGCTCCTCTCCAAGCCGATCCCTGACACCTCACCCTCTGCCTCCCCCACGCCCTCCTCCCACCATGCCTCATTCCTCCCGCACTCATGCGGCGGGCCCCGAGCGCTCTCCGTCGCCATCTCTGTCTCGGTCCCCACTTCCTTCGCGGTGTCACGGCTCCATCCTCCTTCTCCACCGTGACCTAGTGTCAGATTCTGTTGTGCAGTGCTCCGCCACCCACCCGCCTGCCGGGGTTTGCTGAAAGCGCATGTTTCGAGCGTATGTTTTCGAGTGTTTCAAAGGTATGTTGCAAGTGTTTTATATGGATGTTGCAAAAATATATCGGGATGTTGCATATGTTGTAATGGCTATATACATATGTTGCAAGTGTGTTTATTTGGATGTTGCTTATGTCTCACACATATGTTCCAACTATTTTATATGTATGTTGCATATGTTTTTCCATGGCTTTTCAAGTGTTTTTGGGTTTTTTTGCAAGTGTTTCAGACGCATGTTTCAAGTGTTTCATTTGTCTTCAGACGTATGTTGCAAATGTTTCATCTTAATGTTTCAAAAGTAGATCGAGGGTTACACATGTTGCAATGGCGCCGGTCGCTAGCGGACAGTGGCCTACCGCAGGGCTTCGGCTCCTACCTCGCGTGGCGCGCCTCGCCCTCTCCCCACCTCCCTTCCCTTCCCTCCATCTTGCCGTGGCAGTTTAAACTCGCGTGGGAAAACAGAGGGGTGCGGACGGCCCCGCGTGTGGGCGGGCATTATGGGCGAGGCGAGTCGTCTGGACAGCGCGGAATCTGAGCGATGGCGGGACGCACGGCACGGAGCAAGAGTGGGAAACGGAGAGTGGCCCATCCAGAGGCTAGCTCTGCCTTTTTTAGAACATGTGTTCCAAATATGCCCTTGGATTAACTAATTACTCAGATAATTCCATATTTGGCCCTACAAAGATACAGAACTTATTTGGCCATGTAAACTTGGAAATTCCAAATCTGACACTACTTGTATGTTCAATGCCAAAAATGACACTGTCGTTACTTGTAAGAGCTAACAGTGTTAAACAGGAGGTAAAAAAGACCATATTACCCCTCTGTATATAACGATGCATATATATGTTGTACAGTGTGACTGATGTATATGCACTGTACAATGAGCAAACAACATTTTTGATACACAAAACACAATGGACAAATATAAATTGGAGCATTAAAATAACAATTAGGATGAACAATTCATACGAGCTTAGAATTAGAACAAGTGCATACATAGGTTTGCTACAAATGAGTTGTCCATATATAAATTTTTAAAGTTCAGACATACACAGGATCTAGTACTAATGGCACAACTTCATACATAACAGTGTTAGGATATTCATATTGAGATCACAGACTAAGCCTTCTTTTACTTCGTGTGGCCTTTGCAGGGCTGGCAAGGGCTGCTACTTTGCTTCTTGTGGCCATTGCCAGGCTGTCAAATAGCACAATACCATTCTTTGCACCTCCTCTAGCAGCCTCTTTGTTGTTCGCTTTGGCCTTCACTTTCTTTTTGGCTTTCACAATTGTTTTGGCATTGACCTCAATATGAAATGGTTCAGGCTAATTTGAACCACTTCTAGACCTACAATTATGCATGTATGGCAGCAATGAATATAGTATAAATGAGACAAAAAAAAGTTTAGAGAAATTGAATTTCAAAATTAGATGTCAACCTTTTTAATGGTCCAGAGTTTGAATCACCATATTTGCCCCTTTTCTTACTTGAAAAAGCAGAGGCACACACCAGTGACAAACACCCTGACTCAGCCTTTCAGCAAAGTTCCAAGTAAAAGTCAAAAACAATACAAGATGATCATTTTACAGCAACGGCAAGCAGGCTCATTTTTGAAGTTTCAAACATAGAGATGATCACTATGCTTTCTCCATGCTCGCTGCTACTACTACTACTGATGTGTCGTGCAAGTTGTTACTAATATACTGTATCAAAGGAATACGTGCCTCAGGGAGTAGAATATAGAACTACGTCATGCACCTGAGGAAAAGGGGCAAGTGGCCAGCCTCCTCGATATCCATGTCAGTAAGGATGCTATTTTTCTGAACCAGCATTCAAACTTGTGAGATTTAAACAGCAAGACAAGCAAATTATAGGGGTACTTTGTTGTAAGCACTCTAAAGTATTTCTTACTTGAACTACTTCCTATAGGATCCATATAAAATTTCTGAAATACAACTCTTACTTACAATAACACTGACAATCAAGCTTGGCAATCTAGGCAGTACTACACATATATCCAGAATCCAATCTATGAAAGAAAAGGAGGAGGATATGCTCAGTACTACTTGGTAATCTAGGCCCCTGTGCACAGAAGAGGAAGAGATGAGGGATGAACTCACCCGTCGTCAAGCCACTCAGGCTGTTCTTCTTGGGCTGCACCCGACCGCGCAGGGGACGGCCGCGGCGCCGCTGGCGCTCGCCCCACACGCACATGGGACGGCCGCGCCATCGCTGCCGCTCGGCCCGCACGCGCAGGAGAAGGGCGCGCCGCCGCCGCTGTGCCCGCCCGCGCAGGGGACGGGCACGCCGCTACCGCCGCTCGGCCCGCCCGCCTAGGGGACCGGTGCGCCGCCGCCGATATGCACGCCTACGTAGGGAAGGGGGGCGCCGGCGCAGCATCCTCCCGCTTGTCTCCACCATCCTCCATGAGCTCGATCTAGGGTTCAGAGAGGAAGAGAGAAGAGAACGAGAGGGGCCCAGGAGGGTTTGCAACCGGAGAGCACGAGGGCATTTTGGTCCAAGGTGGAAAAAATTGACGAGTGTACAGTGCAACCTTTGGATGGAACGATAATATAACCAAGGGCAGTGTCATTTTGGGCGCTAAAAATACAAGCAGTGTCAAATAGGAAATTTTCAAGTTTATAGGGGCAAATAAGGACTTCTGTATCTTTGTAGGGCCAAATATGGAATTCTCTGTAATAAATTCCAGTCCCATGAACTGGCTATTTTTGTTTTAGCTTTTCAGTAGGGAAAGTGGAGCGCCTTACTATAAAAATCAGGCCCTTTCATTGCTCAACAAACGATTTTTTTTCCTGTACTAATACTAATATACAAAACTGCTAGTCCTTCACAAGTCAATAGTCATCAACTGCAGACGCCGTGTTAGACCCATTGGCGCTGATTTCCGTCGGTTTGCTGACCAAAAGAGTCGTCATTAGCTGTTGCAATTGCGACCTGCCGAATGCCTAAGGTCCTGCTTTTTTTACGTCTCTTTCTCTTTCTTTCGGCTGTGTCAGTGACTCTTTTGCGGTCGATGAAAATGAGAAATACACCTGTTTATATATATCTCTAAAACTTAGATACCCTGTATTATTTTTTTTGGTGTCGAGAATTTGGTGCTCCCTTCTCTTCTCTCCCAAGCGATGGTGTAGTATGGGTTTGGTATTTCCTTGGTGACGACGGTTTCTCTTTGAAAAAGGTCCTCCAAGCTATTTTTCTTCGCCCCCATAATGCTTCCTCCAACCTCCAACAATGTTAATAGCCTAACGAGGCGGGTATATATATATATATATATATATATATATATATATATATATATATATATATATATATATATATATATATATATATATATATATATATGAAACTTGGTAAAAAAAACTTCAGTTCTTGCTGATCTTTTCAGGGCACTCACAATGCAGAAACCATCATAGTTTTTATGTGCATTAATTATCTATCACTTAAACATTGTGTCTACACGAGAATCAAGACACGAAGAGATATGATAGGTAGACGAGGGAGAGAGAAAATATACAATTGAATAAAAGATTATTCAGTAAAAATTATCCATTGAAAAACGTAGTTTCTATATGTAGTGTCTACATGCATAAAAACTATATACATGGTTTTTAGTATTGGGAGTGCCCTTAGCAAATCTCTCCCGTGATTATCTCTCATCTATTTTCCCATTTACTCTCTCACACTCTCTCCTCTCAGATCAAGCGCAATCTGGTGGAGCTCGCGCGCAGCCTACGATATCCGTGTGGATGGCGAGCGACCATAAAGGTCACGTCGAGGCTGCATGGTGGGGTTCTTGGGATGGCGTGCGTGTGGTAGGTTGGGATGAAAATGGTACGGAAATATTCTGTACCGAACCGTATCATATTTTTAGACAAATTCGAATTCGATTCGAAATTCGGAACACTAAATTCGAAATCAGAACGAAAATGGTTAGACATTTTTCCGACCATTTTTTACTTTTTACTTTTAATTCGGAATATTCCGAATTCGAAATTCGACCTCGAAATTTGGTTTAAACTAAATTTGGTTCACTAGAAGTCTGACCTTAGAAAAATTGTATCTTTTTCATACGATCTCGGATGAAGATGATTTTTTATATGTGAATTGTAGCTCTCCACGAGATCTATAATTTTTTAGTTTTCAGTTTTTTCATTTGAGGTCTTTAAGATGTTCAAAAAAATTAAACAAAATTTCAGCGGTATATTATATCACGTACAAGCGCTCGTTGCCTTAAAAAATCATATCTTCTGTCGAATAGAGATACTTCTTAAGAAAGTTGTAGGATAGGTTAATTATTATTCACTTGTTAATTGTTATGCACTTGTCCTATGGGTCAATATTCCATATTGATTTTTCGTATACCGACCGTGTTCGATATAATTCCGCTCGAATTAGTTCGTATTTTAAATTCTTGATATTCCGTAAATTCGTGTTTGTTTTCGTGTCCGGCTTTACCGCTTTCGCTTTCGTTTTCGTATTTAAATGTAAAAGTAGAAAACGGTTAAGAGGTTTTTCCGACCGTTTTCATGGCTAGCGTAGGTGGGCATGCCGGCGATCTCCCTCGCACGGTGCTCCTCGAAAATAATCTGGTACCTTAGTAATTAAGCTCTGAAGTTAACATGTAGGATGCATACGTGGACTTCCACTGTACACACAACTTATTGCGGTAGATGAGCCGCTCATTGACTATCGTCAGACCTTTGCACTGTTCTCTGATGGAGGATCTTGGCATGACGCATGACGCTGCTACTTCCAACTGAGGAAAAGTGGAGCCGTGGAGGTGAATGAATAGGGGGGTGTATAGATGGAAAAACATTTAGAATTTGGCTACTGTAGCACTTTCGTTTGTATTTGGCAATTAATGTCTAATAATGGACTAATTTGACTCAAAAGATTCGTCTCATGATTTATAACCAAACTATGCAATTAGTTATTTTTTATTTATATTTAATGCTCCATGCATATGTCAAAGATTTGATGTAATGTAGAAAGAGTATAAAAATTTAGAATTTGGAAACCATCTAAACAAGGCCTAGATAAGGTCGACGTAGGGAGAATTTAAAGGAAGCTGATTGGAAGGAGAAACGACTACTATTGCCCGTTGTAGTGCTTGGTGTCTCTGTGTGGGATATGATGAATTGATGGAAGTTTCTCAATCTAATGGCGGCGGCGGAGGACTCGAGCGGCAGGCAGGAGGCGGCAGTGATCTATTTTTTTTGTCGTAGACGGTGGCGTTTGCTGCAGACAGAAGTAAGGATGGCAACGGGTCGGGTTCAGATCGGGTGGAGTCTCCGTGCACCCAAAACCGAAACCCGAAGTCGAAATCCGATCCCGAACCGAACATCGATTCGGATGGAAATCCATCACCAAAACCAAACCCGCGGATACCTGAAACCCAACGGATACCCAAAACCCAAATAGATACTCGAAACCCGCGGATAAATATACGCATATTCACATGTATAAATAAGAGCCAACAAATAATAAATATTTTCAAGAGTCAATTTTGAATAAATTTAATAATCTAAGTAAACAAGTTATTATTAGCATATTATAAAACATGAGTTTTAATTCCAAATGATTTATTTCAGATATCCATTGGATATCCACAGGTGGAAAACCAAACCCGAAACCGAACCCGATACTAAGCCTGAAACCGAACCCGAAAACCGTGGGTGAGAAATCATCCTCAAACCCAAAACCGCAGGACCCGAAACCTGTGGGTATCCACTCCAAACCCGATCCGCTGCCACATCTTTAGACAGAAGGACGGAGGGAATATGGAGGTGGAGGTGGATGCGTGTGTAAATTGATGCAGTTTCTATTTTTTTCCATCTTCTATTGAAAAAGTGGGCCAAGTGGGAGTATGGAGGTGCCGGAGGAGATGGATGCCATTAATTGTTGAGTTTTTTTTTCCATCTCCTATTGAACAACGGTGTAGGTGGTGGATGACTAAGGGATGGATTTGATTCCTGAGTATGATCGGATGGACTATCGGCCTGTTTAGTTGAAAACTTTTTTTTGGTAAAATTTCTGTACATTTTTTTTTTGTTATTTGGCAAAATTTATCCAATCATGGACTAACTAGATTCAAAAGATTCGTCTCGACATTTTACAGACAAACTGTGCAATTAGTTTTTTTACCTACATTTAATGTTCCATGCATGCGTCCAAAGATTCGATGTGACGGGTACTGCACAAACTTTTTTTTGGCTCTTTTTACCGTCTAAACAGGCTCTATATGTAGCCATGACTTGGGGAGCTGTGGAATAAGATAAACACTCTTTGTGGAGTTTTGTTTTATAAGAGTATAAGATATGATATGATATGATATCTATACTTTACATATTCCTTCGTTCCAAATTATAAGTCATTTTGGCGTTTTCTGTACATCGATTTTGCTATACATTTAGACATATATTATATCTAGACACATGTAGATGGTCTAGTATGATCATATACTCCTTTGTTGGGCCATATACGCCCTAAATCTAGAGATATACACATAGGAGTAACTACTCCCTGGGAGTAGGAAATATATATATACTAGGTGAATTCCCCGCGTGTTGCTGCGGGAATGCAAGAGTAATTTGAATTGAGTTAGGAGAAATATGATGTAGAAGGAATCTCGTTGGTGTATAATACATAAGTATATATGCGATATAAGCAGAGAACAAATTTATTTTTTTTTGTTAAAGGTGTAACTAAAGACAACAAAAACCATATAAAAAAAAACACGGTCACTAACCTATAGGATCGACCAGTACGGGAGACTAATCTCATCCACCCTCACCCCTACCCCTACTATACCTGAGGGTCATCCCCCCTCCCAAAAGTTATAGGAGTTTTCCTTCACAAAATCATGCATGTTTCGGAGGACCACATATAATCCATGTGATATGTAATTTTGCTAGGTTTTTACTTAGAAACGGACTTTTGCTTAGAAACAGTTATCAAGGAAAACACGGTCACTAACCTATAGGATCGGCCAGTCCGGGAGGCTAATCTCATCCACCAGAACCCCTCACCCCTACTATACCTGAGGGTCATCCCCCCTCCCAAAAGTTCTAGGAGTTTTCCTTCACAAAATCATGCATGTTTTGGAGGACCACATGTAATCCATGTGATATGTAGTTTTGCTAGGTTTTTCTTAGAAACGGGCTTTTGCTTAGAAACGGTTATCAAAGAAAACACGGTCACTAACCTATAGGATCGGCTAATACGGGAGGCTAACCTCATCCACCCTCATCCCTCACCCCTACTATACCTGAGGGCCATCCCCCTCCCAAAAGTTTTAGGAGTTTTCCTTCATAAAATTATGTATGTTTCGGAGGACCACATGTAATCCATGTGATATGCAGTTTTGCTAGGTTTTTGCTTAGAAACGACAGTTTTGCTAGGTTTTTCTTAGGAACAGCCGTTTAAATGTTTGCAAAAAAGTTATCGAAATATATCCATGTGGGGTCTTGTTTTGAAGAGTTTATTGCGAGGAACACCATGGTGCAATTGGATTTTAATTACGATACTTGGTTTAGGTGCTACGACTTTTTTTCTATTTTAAAAGAAATAGCTAGTGGAAGATAAATGAGGCTCAGTGGGCGGATGACGTCACTTAGTGGGCGGATGACATCATTTTGCTGATGTGGCCCAAGAGAAGCCAGAGAAATAGGCTAGTGGGTCTTTGCTTTATAGGAGGTATATATATATGTATAACTATTACCTTACAACTGGCTATAAAATAACTTATTCTGTAGCCACTTTGAGTTACGATAATTGCTATGCTAATTTACGACATTATAGTAACTCATTACTGTGTGATTTACTATAACATTATGGTAAATATCCTCATGTGTTATAATAATTCAACTATCGTAAATATATACTGACATTGTCGTAAATTAGTATATAAAATTATCGTAAATAGAGGTGGCTACAAAATAACTTATTTTGTAGCTAACTATAGAGTATACTCTCCCTATATATATATATATATTCTATATTATACCCTGGTACTGAATAATAATCAGTACCCGAGTCCAAATCTCCGACCCCGAACCGAGCCCGCGCCGGTTTCCCCGCTCCCACCTCCTCCCGGACCCGAGCTGCGTATCGAGTTTTTTTCGTTCTACTAATTTATGAGATCGTGGGAGGAGACGCCGGTTTCTTCTAGCTCGCCGCCCCCTCCGCCAGTTTCTCCCAGCTCGCCGCCCCCTCCGCCGATTGATCTAGCTCGCCGCCCCCTCCGCCGCACGAGCCCAGCTCGCCCCCTCCCCTCGCTTCCAACCGATAAACGTCACGGCCAGCAGCTCGCCTCGGCCAACCCTCCCGAGGCTTCTGCTCTCGGCCTCCCGCCTCCACTGCTCCCACCCCGCCGAGCGCCGCCCCTTCCTCCGCCGTTGCCAACCGCGCGGATGCGCTGCCGGCCGTCCTCCGCGCCCCCTCGCACTCCCCAAGGTCGCCATGGAAGCGCGGGAGCCCCGCGCCCAAACCCTAGCTGCGCCGTCCAGCACCATGACGCCCACGTCGCTGGACCCTGCCACCTCCGGCCAACGCCGGCGTCGCTGCCAGCTCGCTGGGCCAGCATGCCGTACTCGGCTTCACTGCCGTCGCCGACACCCGCGCCGGACACGCCACGGCAAGGACGTCATTCATTTGGGCCTGCCCTGCTCCTGCTCGCATCGACTCATCTCCAGGTACTGCCGTCTCTCGCTTCCTGTGCTCTGTTCTTAATCTCGCATTGCTTATGACATCCTCTGTCTGACGAAGCGTTCCAGCTTCCAATCAATATGGCTTTTTTTATACTATGGAGCGGTCAGTCAATTGTTCTCACATGACCTTTGGTAGGTTTTTATGAATTTCTTTGCCTAATCATGAAACGTCTGATGATCTATGCAGCTATCCAATTTACAGCGGACCAAGGGAATGTGCACGGATGTGTTTGCGTCTATTCTGATTGCTGTTTCAAATCTGAGGTACAGTTCGATTACTTCTCCATATCTATGTTTCCAGTCAATTTCTATAGCTTTCGATTCGGTGTGTGCAGCTTCATAATTTTGGGTGACGCAAATGCTCAATATGCCTTTTTTTTAACTATGGAGCGGTCAGTCAATTGTTCTCACATGAGCTTTGGTAGGTTTTTATGAATTTCCTTGCCTAATCATGAAACGTCTGATGATCTATGCAGCTATCCAATTTACAGCGGACCAAGGGAATGTGCACGGATGTGTTTGCGTCTATTCTGATTGCTGTTTCAAATCTGAGGTACAGTTCAATTACTTCTCCATATCTATGTTTCCAGTCAATTTCTATAGCTTTCGATTTGGTGTGTGCAGCTTCATAATTTTGGGTGACGCAAATGTTCTTTCCGCAAATGCTCTTTCCAAAATGTGCAAATTATTATTGCATTTTTTTCCGATTTCCTTTCACCACCTACGTTTGCTGGCTCGCAGGGTGTTGCGTTTCGCAACAATTGCAGAGACAACACTATAGCTTAATTTTAAAAGTGTTCATAGGAAACAATGAATTGTTCTTTGTTGTTAACTTCTCTTATTATAGATCAGTATTTGAGAATTTGCCAGAAAATTTCCTAGGTTTTATATCCTTAGTCTACGGGTGCTGCAAATTGGGGATTAGTGAAGAAGTGCTTCTCAATACCAGCAACAATTTCATGTAATACAGATTGATTTAAATGATAGTTTGTTTGCCTCTGTCCACTGCGTCATACATGCAAAGCATTTGTGGTGCAGGCACAAAAAAAACATTCTGTGCTTACCAATTTCGGTCAAAAAATTCTGTACTTACCGATTTTGGTGTGGCATCTAAAGTTTCGAAATTTTAGACTACCAATTAAAGAACGAACATTTGCCACACCTGTGTTCATATTCAAACCTGGCCTACTCATCTGTCTCACCTTCTGACTGAATTGTACAAATCTTTATTTTAACATCAGGGACCTTGCTGTTTGTTTCTATATAATTAATCTACGGTGATATCATTGCAGTCCTGTTTGCAGGCTAACTACAACATTACTTGGTGCACGAATTCTGACACCTAAAAAAGCTGAAGTAAAATATACCATTTTTCTACATAGGGATCATATTCAGGATCTTTGCACTATATGTTCGACTTTTCTTCTGTTCTTTAAACTACTCCAATGGTTCGCGTGTACAGGGGTTTCGAGTCCCAGTGTTCCCTCCATTGCTTACTTGCACTAGGAATAATACACTCTTACAATGTTTCTTAGCGGTCAAACATTTCGAAATGCCGGATCCCCTTCCCCAGCTCCTCATTTGCAGCATCTTCTCCTTCCCTTCCCCTTCCCCTTCCCCTTCCCCTTCTTGATTCGATTTGATGATTCGAGTGCAGGATGCGTTCCCTTGAGCTTCTCTTGGTCTGATGCGAGTGTTCGTTTGTCAGCCTAGTCGTTGAGGAACCACCACGGCCAGGAGCTCCTCTTCACTAGCAGCAAGGTTGAGTCTAGGTCTAAATCTCTAAATTTTCTGTTGCTTTATGCTTGTATATTTCTTATCCTATGAATGGATGCAACAACAGTCACTTGATTGTCATTCATTTTTCAGGCTTATTGATGGCAATTGTAGCCACATATCATCATATTGCATGTACCCTGTAGGCACAGTCTTGCTGCATTTTTTTTTTAATTTTTTGTGGTCATCCGGTTCCCTGTCCGGCTATCATTGTTGTTGCCTTTATTATTGTTGCACTGGGTGGTATTCAGACAAATCAATGTATTGCATATTGTTACTGATTTTCCGAAAATAAATCGCCAATTTGGCTCGTTATCCGGTTTTTAGGCTGCTCTTCATCAAGGGATTATGTTGTCTTCATCCTAGTGAACTGAGCAGAACATGAGATTATCTCTTACTACTGGATTTTTGTACCAACTGTCTTTGCCAGGATTCCTCCCTGTTTATTGACACCCTTTATGTCCTGTAATTAGGAATCCCTGGTCATGTGTCCTAGTTCCATTTTTCATCATATAATCTGAAAATTGCACCGTGTTCTCTGTCATGCTTAATGGAACTATATCAAAAGTCTGCTGCTAGCTGGCCAAATAAGTATGCGCAGGCGCACTCCATCACCAACAGTGGCGTGCCGCTAGCACAACAAAGGTATGCTGGAGAATGCTCTACACTTTTTTGGACTTATCACAACCTCCACCAGTCATAAATTTGGCATTGATTTTATGATTTATCTATCTTGATCTATGTATGCACCTGTTGATATTACAGATTTAAGGTTTCTGACCGTTAATCATTGTGGTATGCTTTTGACAATTGCATGTGTGAGCACCTGATGCTCATATGCTCTTGAATCCCAAAGCTGATCATTGTTGACCATATGCTCATGTATTCTAAAATTTCCGTATCCTATTATGCATGCCACTTTGCTTCCTGCAAGACCATTTGTATACTGCTCATATGCTCATCTTTAAATATGCTCATCGCTGTATCTTGTCACTTTGATACGCATTTTATTATTAGAATTTCCTGTTAGAGTCGGGAGTCTAGGAGTAGTAGTTTCCTAATGGTAAACTTCCGCTGCTTACCATTTCCTTTTTAGCATGATATTTTGTTTGCTCGATGGGTGGCAAAGCATTTCATGTTGCTGGATGGTCTGTGATTGGAAGTGATGGAGTGGACGATGTTTGTATCTCTGTTAACCCATCCCTGAGTAAAGTGCTCAATTGCAATGCAACTTTCAGTAATCGATTGCCTTTAGTCAGTAGCAGTGTACCCTATGCAAAGGCATCAATGCTGCTGCACGTTAGTTTCACCTTACAGTTAGAATTTGTTTTTTTTTACACTGTCTGAACATTTTAGTTTATTTGTTTTTACATGAATTCTACTACTACTAGTTAGAATGTTTCTCCGCTAGCATTCCCGCGCTTTATGTGGGAACAGCAGTCACAGTGGGCTGATAGCAATTTAGATGCATTCTTTGCTTCTACAGTGAAACCAAATTTCTTCGATTTGCCTATGCCTTGCCTTGGAGGATTTAGTGGTCAGGTCATATTTCCTTTAGCCTACACTTTTGGCCCAGAGGAACTATGCTCGTATGCTACTGTGATCTGCAACAGTGCAATTAATCTGTTTGTATGCATTTTTGTGATATTAAATGTTAGTATTTGCTATCTGCCAGCTTGATTCAACAAACTTCAATGATGATCAGCTTTTGGTTATTAACTCATTGACCCATCCTTTGTCAGATGCCAGAAGTCAACATGCTATTTTGAAGTCCACTATAAATATCTTTGATCATGCTTCGTGGTTAGAGCTAATATTTTCATCAGTGTTATTTATTCTATTTTGTTCTTTCTTAGGTTCTGTTTGCAAATCACAGGCGTTCTCCATCA
This sequence comes from Saccharum hybrid cultivar R570, assembly GCA_038087645.1. Lineage (NCBI taxonomy): Eukaryota > Viridiplantae > Streptophyta > Magnoliopsida > Poales > Poaceae > Saccharum > Saccharum hybrid cultivar. Next base: position 1,982,055 of record JAQSUU010000347.1, on the reverse strand, counting down.
AAGCACCCTCCTCCAGCTACACTCCATGATCACTCACAAAGGTCATTTTTTCTAATATTCCTGATTTGTAGGTGTGACTTATTATGCTTGAATTTTCATCATGTCAATTTTTTGTTCGTGACACTACGTATGCTTCGTTAGATATTTAGCCATATCAATATAGTCATCTGATCTGTTTGGGTGACTAATTATGCTACATTAGATAATCAGAAGATTATTTCTTTGCTATATGAATCTTTCAGGTTTTGAAAGGGCATGGACATTTTTTCTTGTTTGCAGGATGTGCTGGCCAATGGCTGATGGCGTCCTCCCGCATGGAGACCTTCTCGTATTTCGTTCCCCCGTCTTGACACCATGGTTGCCCCAAGTTGCAGCTGTTCTCCTCCGCTGCTCACATCCGTGTACGCCGGATGAGTGGCGAGGAGCGACCAGATGCTAGTGTGGCTCCTGCCGCTGCACAACCGATGTCGAAGCATGTCGATAACGACCCTCCTGCGCCGATGGTGCCAACCACGCCTCAGGCAAATTCGACCCCCACAAATTTGCTCATTTTTTAAAGAAAAGCTGTGAACTGAGATGATTTTTGTGGTTCAATTGAAATAATAACATGAATGTGGTTACTATTGGATTAGACGTCCCTCCATATAGTTGAGTGACTTCATTTTGCATCTCTGCAGAAAATAGAGAATGTATGCATTGAAGTTTTAGTCTTAAAATATCCTGAACCTAGAGCTGATTTTTTGTTTTAAGTAAAATGATGTGCGTCCGTGAGGATTTCTTCGTATTAGCCTTCTCTGTGCACGTTCAGCATGTAAGGTTCCCTCTCCACTCTCTTTTGACTAGTGCCCAAACCACAGGCACCATGTGTAAGATGCCATATTGAACTTTTTTTTTTGTTTCATGTGGTTTAAAAAAGTATTAGCTCAGTGACGCATAGTCTAATAAGATTTCGCCATTGCAATTTCAACTTACTGTTCATGTCAGTGTGTATTATTTCTAGAATGTTCTTCTATTACTATATTATAGATTGCATGTCAAATGTTCATTCAAGTGCTTAACTAAATCTATGGTACCTTTTATATCAGGAATTACACTGGCTTGAGTGGAAATCAACAACTTGCATGCAAAATGTTTTGTGTTGACAACTTGCATGTCAAATGTTCGTTCAAATGCCTAGCAACGATATATTAACTTTTTCTATAATTTATGCATGAGTGTATAGTTAGACTGATGATTTATGAATAGTTCAATTGCTGGAGAAACACTAAAATTTATCTCCCATGCGCCCATGCCATTAGTATTTTCATTGCAGGCATGGTGCTTCTGGGACCAGGATCTGAACCTGTCATGCCCACCTATGCTAAAATTGATTTGTCTGACTGACGATGTCGGTCTCATCCTTGTCATGTTTATGCAGCCAGGAATAAGCAGAAAAGAACAGTACCTGTGTGTTGAACTGGTGTGCCTTCTTCCCTTCGTTGCTCTAAAGTTGAGTATTTTTTGGTTTCTCCAGGAAGCCATTTTATTGTAGACTATTTTTAGAAGAAACCATTTTCTTCTAGACTATCAGGCTCTCTCTTCTATTTTGGTTCTTAAGTGTCACCAACGAAATGTTGGGAAAAACATGTTAGCTGCAGACAGTTTGATAAACAGTTGATGGTTAACCAATTAGCTATGACCATAAATATTCATTTCTAGAAACAGATACAAGGATTATTCCAGAAAACAGGTGGTTATAGAAATCCTAGCCTGCTACGTGACAATAAAAATATTTAGAAACACGTTCTGTAGTATGATTCATTAATAAAATTGTAATTGAGTGGATCACTTATTCAGTTAACTACTGATGCCGAGACACAAGAGTTAGTACTATTTTAATTTATGACATTATAAGTGTTGCTGCTGTGATATAGTAACTGTGGTGGATTAATTAGCAGCTCATTTTTTGCTCGATGCATAAGCATGGAAATTAAAACTTGATCAACACTGCAGCTAGAGTTCTGTCAATTTTGATTGAACATCTAGCTATCCAAGTAGTTATGCCTGAGAGACTTCATTTATTCAGCTTATGCCTTTTCTGATCATCACTGCGGCTAGACTTCACTTTTTTTTTTATCTTATCATGGCTTGGTGGGTTTTGTAGTGACGGAGCTGATGGCTGTGAAGTTCAGGTTCTGAATGAGGAGGGGTTGTGGGCTGATGGCCAAGTGAGACAAAAGTTTCTCCATGTTTGTGTGCCCCAGGTAGTTTGTGTCTTCCTCCTTTCTTCCCCTCATTGACTCTGTCTTCCTCTATGTTGCAGTAAACTTTGATATCTTTTCCTTTCCTGATGCTGCTATGCTGGTTTCGATTTTGCAAGAGAGAAAACCATTTATATATATTCATATATATTGATTATGAGGTAATGCCAATGAGACAGGGAGACGAGGGAGAGTGTCATATGCTCACATCGAAATAGTTTGCATAACAACTTATAAAATTTTAATGTTTATGTGGTATCATCTTGATAATTAACTGGATATGTTACCCCCACAAGAAAACCTGTTTTTAAGATTATATTCTAAAATTAATCATGTTTAGAAGAGGTTATTTCACTTGTTATTAAGCTCATTACTCCATCTTGCAGGTTTTAGAAGACTGTTATAGCCATACTAATGCTGCCGAGGCAAACACCTATTCAGCATCCCATGCCTGAAGTGATGGTGTGGCACAATAGTGGACGATCTTGTGCAAGATGTTTGCTGAGCACCACCATGGAGTCCTCGAGTGCCAAGAGCACCTAGTTGCTTGCACTCGTAGTTCGCATGTTTGAGATTTCACGATTGGACATGTTAATGTAGTGGTTCTGGGCTTTTGATGACTCTTGTTTTTTTGAAAGTGCTTATACCCTGCAAAAAGCTTTGTATTGCAAGGACAAGTCTTGCTTGTTCGTTGAAATTTGCTTATACAAAGTAAATTTGTTTGAAAACAAAATGAAATTTATGGTTATAAAATTTTGGATCATTTGAACTCTAGAAATAGAAACTTTCACGTTTAATCATAACTAATATTTTTTGAGCTACAAATTAACTGAGATTGAAACCTGAAGCTCTATTTTGTCTGTTTGTTGCTGCATATCTGATTGACCATAACACTTATTCCAAATATAAAAAAGGGGTAAAAGTGGGACTTAGGACATGGCGTGAGGACATGGGCCCTCAGCATTTAGCATTTGGAAAACTACCTGAACGGAGGCACCACCTAAGCACGTGTGGGTGAAAAAAACCAGCGTAGGAGAAAAAACCGGGTACTGAACACCTAAGCACGTGTGGGTAAAAAAACGACGTACGTGAAAAATAAGTGTGGGAGAAAAAAAAACGGCGTGAAAAAAATCAGCGTGGGAGGGAAAAACCGAGGCCAGGAGGCGGGCAGCGTGGGAGAAAAAAATCGGCGTGAAAAAAATCAGCGTGGGAGGGAAAAACCGAGGCCAGGAGGCGGGCTGCGGGTGCGCTGGTGGGCTGCGTGCCTCGAAAGGAGTCGGGTACTAAATAATAATTAGTACCAGGGTACTATTTAGCGCAGTCATATATATATATATATATATATATATATATATATATATATATATATATGAGCTTGAAAGAACTTGTAGCCTAGCGGTTACAGAGCCTCAGTAGCACTTGAGATCCTGAGCTTGAAAGAACTTGTAGCCTAGCGGTTACAGAGCCTCAGTAGCACTTGAGATCCTGAATTCAACTTTCCATGGGAACGAATATTACATGATTTAATGGCTTTCATAGAGGCAGGATTTACATGCGTGCACTCATAGTAGTAAGTGTGTGTTGTGAGCGTATGTGTAGACGTCTATGGTGACTTCATCAATCTCGTCTCAAGAATTTGTCGGTCTAGTTTTTGAAGGTCAAGAAAACACAAGCTCAGCAAACATGGCCCATCTAAGCCGTGCAGACCTAGGCCAAGCACCAAGGCGAGGAGTCAACCACGACCTCTCCCTTCTCCTTTCACCACGCGCAACACAGCGTCACACGACCGCTCCTCCGTCCCGACCCCGAAAAGAATGGCAAGAGGTCGAGCTCCATCAAGTACGCCTGCTCTGACAAAGGCAGGCACGCCCCATTCACTTCAGTAGGACTGAGGGGACAACTGTCCCCTCAGACCAAACAGACGCCATCCCTGCGCCACGCAACGCGGACAAGACAACACCGTCAGACAGTGACGACCGGTACGGTGACCCAACGTCTAAATACGGCTCAACGAGATGGGCGTAAGGTCCCATCAGGATGGGGCTCACGACTATGGCCTTGACTTTCAAGGCCAATCAAGCCAACGAGGGCCACGACCCCGAAGCTTGGGATCACGGCCACCGGTTTCATGACCAGCAGGACAACCGACGACAAGGGAGCGGCTACCTACTCCCATACTGACGTCATTGGAAGGACGGGAGACGATGACGAAGGCCACAATGAGCTCACATCACAGAGGACAGCTGGCGAACCACCACTATGCCAACAGTGCCACCACGACTAGCACTGTAGCATCATGCCACACCATGCTGCGACGTGGGCACAAGATCATGACGACAACCATGGCCGGACGTGCACTGACACCAAGACAAGACGGCCTTCCTTGCAAGCCAAGTTAGCTAGTTTCCCCTCTCTTAGGCTCACGACCACTCAGTCGGGAGAACCTATCTCTCTATATGTAACCTGGCCCCGGACTCTATATAAGGGCAGCCAGGGCTCCCTTCTAGACGAACAGACTCTCGAGACTTTATTCGTGCAGTCCTTCTCCACTCTCTTACCTCTTTCTCCCTTCTTACATACTCCATTGTAAGAACTTCAGAGCATTCAACGGAGGTACACGCACTCGAGCATTCAACTTGAGACTAGATGTAGGTAAGGATGGCAATGGGGCGGATTCGGATCGGGTGGAGTCTCTGGACACCTAAAACCGAAACTCAAACTTAAAACCCGAATCCGCCCTGAACAACAGTTCGGGTGAAAATCTATCCCCGAAACCAAAACCCGTAGCTCCCCGAAACCCAATGGATATCCAAAACCCGAAACTTTGATGAGATGAGAATTCATGAGGATGTGCTGCTGTGCGATGCGCCACCGCCTGTGGGTTCGCGGCTATGGCCTGGGAGGCCGTGTCGCCGCCTGCAGCCTGCCCGCCTTAGCTCCCGGCGGCCGGCAGCCCCTGTTGGAGTGCTGCATCGACAACTCCTCTGCTCCTCTGCTGGTGGTGACGGATGGATCTAGTGGAATGGTTGCGCTGGCCGTGGTCATGCTCCTCGATTTGCTGGCAGTGACGGGATCGGGTGGGTGTGGTGAACGAGAGAGGTCGTGAGGGAGAGAGAGAAAGAGACCGTGAGGGAGAGAGACCGAAAAGGAACAACGATGGCGTGAGGGAGAGGGATCGAGACGATCAGTCCAGGCTGGGAGTCTCAGTAATATACCTAGGTTAATAGATGAGCCACTAGTGGGCTGAACAATTTTGGGGCTCCATTGGTGATCCACGGGGAAAAAATAGGATCCGCCCCCAAACCCGCTACCGTTCGGGTATCCGAACCCAAAAACCGTGGGTGCAAAACTGTCCCCGAAACCAGAACTGCTGGACCTGAAACCCGCGGATATCTGCCCCTAACCCAACCGCTGCCATCCATAGACGTAGGGCTCCGGCCTGAACCAGTATAATTTATTGTGTCTTTGGATGCTACCATCGTCTTCCTAGAGCAGCGCGACACACGTATAAATTCACTCATCGGGTGACAAAACACCGACACATAGGCTTATAACTCGTACTCATATAAGTTAGAACAACTTGTGTCCAGTATACGTGCTGGGTTTTGTTGCAAAGCACGAATACATTTTGCTAGTATATGGGCCTGTTTGATACATATAACTAGTTATTAGTTAAGACTAAAAATTAGCCTAAATTAGTTATGGTTGGCTACAGCTAGTTGAAGATTTGACTAAAAAATTACTCCACTTATTAGCCTTTTTATTTGGATGCACTAGGGTTAACTTAAACTAAATTTTAGCTAAGCAGATAGCTCTATATCAAGTATGCCTTATATATATAATATTAGGCATATAACAAAGCGGTAATGCTCTCTACCGAGCGTCTGTCCAGACACACGTCTACGTTGGGCCTGCGGACTAGGTCTGACCGGCCCAACTCAACTCACGGCTTCTTCATTTTATTAAAAAAATCTAGACATACGGGCCCTGTTTGGCAGGCTGTTTTTTTGGCTTATAAGCCGGCTGTGGCTGATTTGCTGTGAGAGAAAAACACTGTTCTACGGCTGATAAGCCGTGCTGATAAGCTCAGCCGAACAGGGGGACGGAACCGCCTCGCGCCAGACCCGTCTCGTGCCACGCACCCCGCCTCATGCTTCGTGCCGCGCGCCATCTGCAGCTCATTCCTTGCGCCACACGTCACCCGCACCTCGCGCTGCACTCCCCCGCGACCGTGTCAACGGGTCTTCATTGGGTGGCAGCAATTAGATAAGCACATGTTACAACCGTATGTTTCATGCGCTTTAGATGTATGTTGCGTATGTTTCATCTGGATGTTGTAAAAGTAGATCTGATGTTGCATATGTTTTAATGGCTATACACGTGTGTTGTAAGTGTATGTTTCAAATGTTTCTGTTTTTTCAAATGTATGTTGCAAGTGTTTCATCTGGATGTTGCATATGTTCCAGTGGCTATACATGTATGTTACAAGTGTGTTTTCCAAATGTTTTAGCTGTTTCATCTGAATGTTGCATATGTTGCAGTAGCTATACACGTATATTGCAAGTATATGTTTCAAATGTTTCACCTATTTTAGATGCATGTTGCAAGTGTTTTATCTATATGCTACATATGTTGCAGCGCGCTCTGACTCGCGGGCACGCCTGAGCTACACGCACCCATACATCGCTGCATATCTCTGTCATGCGGGTAGCTCCAATAGTCGAACGTGCACGCAATAGATGGTTAGTGTCCAAAAGGCCGAGCACTCCCTGATCAAAGTGCATGCACGCATACAGAGTGGGCCAGCACCCAACGGATGCAGAACCAGATGCCCCTACACCACCAGACTTGGTCCCCTACGGTGGAGCATGTAGCCGATATCAACACATGTCGCATTGGTCTCTCTCATATTGGGCTTCATGCGTTGTGCTTTCTCTCTCACATTGGGTACGCGCGCTATGCTCGCTCTCGCATGCAGCTGGACGGGCCCACACACATGTTCTCTACGATTGGCGCAGCCAACAACAGGAGGCGTGGGGCGCAGCAGTATGCGCGGACCTCCGGACGCGCCTGTTTGTCTATACACGTCCGGGCGCTAGCATGAGTCGCATGTAACATGGGAAAGGCTAACATGTATGGATGAAAACAGAACAGAAATATCTCGAACCGAATCGCATCGTTTTCTGTATTTAATCCGATCGAATCCGTATTTTCTTGTCCGACTTCACCGTTTTTGTTTTCGTTTTCGTATTTCAAATGTAAAAGTAGAAAATGGTTTAGACATTTTCCGACCATTTTTTACTTTTCTATTTTTAATTCGAAAATATTTCGAATTCAAAATTGGTTGCCGATCATTATTGTCCAGGCAACTAGGCAAAGGCAAGTGTGGACACTGATGCCCATGGACCGCATTATATAGGCAGCTCATGTCCGTCGCGCCTCCTTGAGTCGTCGAGGTGGGACTAATCACCTTGCACGGCGCTGCATGCCTGCATGACTGCATCTGGCTTCACGCGGCGTTGTTGTTACGTTGCATGTGACTGGGCCGACAAAAAAGAGAAAGAGCGAGATGGGCTAGGCCTTTGTGCTATCCTTTCTAGTCTAGTACCGATGGCATCTCAAATTTTCCTCTTCTTTCTTTTTCTTTCTTTTTCTTTTTTTTCTCCTGTGAAAGAAACCAAATTAAAAAGTCTGCCCTCTTGCACTCAAAATTTGCTACTATGATACTTGTTAATTGTTATGCATTGTGGGTCGGTATTCCGTATTAAATTTTCGTATCCAACCGTGTTCGACATAATTTCGTTCGAATTGGTTCGTTTTCGAAATTTTCGATATTTCGTAAGTTCGCGTTCGTTTTCGTGTCTGATTTTACCATTTTCGTTTTTGTTTTCGTATTTAAATGGAAAAGTAGAAAACGGCTGACGAGTTTTCGGACCGTTTTCGTCCTTACTAACATAGCTCGGTTGGTGAGCCTTCCAGGTGTGGAAGCCACCGATCGCGTGTTCGAGTTCAGCTCGAAACGTGATTTCCTACCGAGAAACAGTAGTTTTCCAAATAATTTCAGTTGCCTCACACGTGGATGTGCCACAATGGTCAGGATGACGTGTCCGTCATGTGCGAAGGCTCGATGACTTCGGATACCTCTCAGCCACGTGCAAGTCTCTTTATATAAATATAGGTCTAACTTATACACTAGGGTGTGCGTGTGTGAGTTTGTGTGTGTGATGGTGTGAGTTAGTGCGTGAGTTTAGATAGTACAGCTTGTACTCGAAGAGTTTTAGAGTGTGCGTGCCGCACGCAAACAAACCACAGCAACATGAGCTGGATAAGTGTGCTTAGACGAGGCTAAAAAAAAACATGAGCGTCGGTCCGTTGTTAGCGAAAGCTCAAAAAAAAAAAAAAATACTACCATGTCCCGTGATGATGGACTGAAAGTCTGTCTCCCGATGTTGCACAGAGACTCTCGAGGCTGCATATTATTCGTGGGCCGTTCTGGGCCTGTTATATATTTACGCTGGGCTGCCGCTGGATCGAATACTTTTCCACAAGATAGGTAGCGAGCCCCCTTCGTTCACCGCTGTCTCGCTTTTCTTCTCCCGTTCACCCCCTACCTGCAACAAGTTCCTCTCCCTCGTGGCAACGACTGGGCGACGCCGCCGCCGCCGCCGTCTCCTCCTCGTACGCAGAGTCCCAGGTCTTCGCCGGTCCCTTCGCCGCCAAAGAGCAACCACTAGGTATGCCTACCCCTTCTCTTCCCTTCCTGCCGGGCGAAGCGAGCACCCAAACCCTAACTCCAGGTATTTGGCTATTTGGTTCGGATCTGATCTAGTACAGGTGTGTACATGTATTGCGCCTACTGGCTTCGATTTGTTTTGCAAAAATTGTCGGGTGTATAGCGGTATACGCATGTCCTTTACTGGTTCCGTCCCTGCTTTCAGATTTCTGTACTTGTTTTATTGGCTAAATTCTACTTTATGCTCATTTGTTTTCTGCGGTTTGCTTGCCCCTTTTGCTAAAATTTGCGTCGAAAATATGTTTCAGGCTAAATCATCTGCGAGCGGGGCGTCTCCATCAAGTGACTCGTGCTAATTATGCGATCTTCATGGGCTGACTCAGTTGCGAACGCCGAGGAATCGGCGCCCGCGACTGCTGCTGCTGCTAACGGCGGCTCTGTTGCAACTCATGGCAACTCACGCCCCACGCGCAGCTCCTACGTGCCTCCTCACCTCCGTGGCCGTCCAGCTGGTGCCGGCTTGGACACTCAAGCGGGCTTAGTCGCACCGGCACAAGGTGGGCCACTGCCCTCGGCTGCCGCACAACCTTCTGGTCAGGGCGCTGCTGTTGGTGGCCCTCACTGGGCTGGCATTGTGAATGGTGGTGGTGGTGGTGGCGGCGGCAGCGCTGGTGCTCCTCGCCAGGGTTATGGTGGTGGTGGTGGGGGCGGAGGTCGCGGTGCTTGGAACTCCCGTCCTGGGGGTTGGGACCGCAGAGACCGTGAGCCTGATCCTTTTGCCAAAGCCGAGGCTGAAGAGGTTGACTTTGAGGGCCAGGAGAATACTGGCATCAATTTTGATGCCTATGAAGACATCCCTGTTGAGACCAGCGGCCATGATGTGCCTGCACCAGTCAACACATTTGCAGAGATTGATTTGGGTGACGCATTGAATGAGAATATCCGGAGGTGCAAGTATGTGAAACCAACACCAGTGCAGCGTTATGCCATCCCAATCTCCATTGCTGGGCGGGATCTCATGGCCTGCGCACAGACTGGATCCGGAAAAACTGCTGCATTCTGTTTCCCAATCATCAGTGGCATCTTGAATTCACCAAGGCCACAACAGAGGTCACGGAGTACAAGGACCGCTTGTCCTCTGGCTCTGATCTTATCACCCACTCGTGAGCTTTCGGTCCAAGTATGTCAAGCCAATAAACATTTAGTCAGTAGTAATATTTGTAGATCTTTTTAATTTTGATTGTTTTTCTTCTAACGATTGATGCCTTAGATCCATGAAGAAGCAAGGAAGTTTGCATACCAGACTGGTGTCAGAGTTGTGGTTGCATATGGTGGCGCACCAATAACTAACCAGGTACCCGTTTTGTTGATGATGTGTTTCTATTGTGATTCCTGGTGTTTTAATTGCTGCATATCTCTTCACATATTTTTTTGTTTGGTAGTTATTGTGGCTCCTTCCAGTTTAAATTATCGATGTTTTTTTTTCAGTTTTGAATTTTAACTATCTATTGCCGTAAACTTTTTTTTTACATTCGTTTATTTATACTGTAAGAATGAAGTGGTACATGGCAATTAATGTAAAATATTGTAGTTGTATTGTACCGCAAGGAAGAAAACGGTGCGTTGACTCTCATTACTATTAGAGAGTCTACATTGGTTGTTCTAGTGTAACAGAAATAGATACAAAATATTCTTTTGCTAGTCCCTATGCCACATCAAGTATATAGATCTCTGGATATGAAAGCAAACATGTCTTGAATCACTAGTTGCATCATTATTTTTTCTTATGTATCAGAATGTTGTGGTGTCATTGGGTTATAGATTTTTGGTCTATACTAATGCAATGTGAAAATCATCTTTGTTTATAATATTTCTTGAAATATTGCAGCTGAGGGAGTTAGAGAGAGGTGTGGAAATCCTGGTGGCAACTCCTGGTCGCTTAATGGATCTGTTGGAGAGGGCTAGAGTCTCACTGCAAATGATAGGTATTTAGCTCTCGATGAAGCTGATCGGATGCTTGATATGGGTTTCGAGCCACAGATACGTAAAATTGTTGAGGGAATGGACATGCCTCAACGTGGTGAGAGGCAGACAATGTTGTTTAGTGCGACATTCCCAAAAGAGATACAGGTTTGTTTCTTTCCTGTGTTCTCTTTCCACCCTTCTAGTAAATGTCATGTATTCTGTTTTGTGTATTGTCACTTTAGTGGTTTCATACACTTGAAGCAACCAATGGATATGCAGTGTCTGCACTGTATGAGTGCATGTGTAGTCGTTTATCTTGTGGTTTCCTTCATCACCATGATTGTGTACTTGATACACAAAAAAATGTGTTTATGGTCAGTTCTATTGCGTTTAATTCTTGCGATCAATCATGGTTTAATCAGAAAATTATTAATTTATGGAAGACTGACCCTATTTTTTTTTCCCTATTTCTGGCATATTGTTTTTTTGAACAAGGGTCTGACTAATTGTTTTAGAGCTATGGAGGCTATGTTTGCATTGCAATACTGCTGAGTTTCACAACTGTGTAAGGGCCACCATAAAATGTAGGCTTCTTGCTGAAAATATTTGTGTTCTGTTTCATTTCCTACAGAAATCTTCTGTTATGAAGAAGCTGTAAAGAAAATGAAAGTACAATTCTGTCCTTATTTACCTCTCCTATGGTTATGTACTTCCAAAACTTCTTTAGTATTATCATGCATTATTTTCTCTTGGAGAAGTGCAACACAGATAATTGATGGTACGGGAAAATGGCATGATGTTCGTGCCTCAAATACGGGGATTATATGAACTTGGTTACCCCCCGCAGGTCGAGTTTTTTCATATGGACTTGCTACTATATAGTGTTGTTTGCCAAAGCATTTTGTGGAAAGAGAATTTTGACTGTCATTACTCATTAGAGACTGTTTAATTTCTGCTATTATAAGATCTTTATCACAAGTTGTTCCCTGTAGAATAGTTTGGTTTTATAGGAATTGTGTGCTGAATATTTCATGTATTGTTATGCAGAGGATGGCTGCGGATTTCCTTGCTGATTACATCTTTCTTGCTGTTGGGAGAGTTGGTTCAAGCACCGATCTGATTGCTCAGAGGGTGGAGTTTGTCCTTGATTCAGACAAACGAAGCTACCTCATGGACCTTCTTCATGCACAAAAGGCTAATGGCACACATGGAAAGGTACTATATTTTTCAGGATTTGTTGTTATGTTCTTAGGTTGAACCTGATTGGGTTGAAGTTTCTAGCACCTATTAAACTTAATGGTTATATCATACTATTTTGTATATTGTTATTTCCTAACTTGTTCACAGTTTTCATGGCACTTTATTTTTATTTTTATTTTTATTTTTATTTTTATTTTTATTTTTATTTTTATTTTATTTTTATTTTTGTCTTTGTTTGATGCAGCACGCTCTTACTTTGGTCTTTGTGGAGACAGAGGGGAGCTGATGCTCTGGAGGACTGGCTTTTTAGAAATGGATTCCCTGCAACTAGCATTCATGGGGACAGGACACAACAGGTAGGTTGTAGGTTTCATGGTTTGACTACCTTGCATGCTTTTTTACATTGCAACCAATAGCGCATGTGCATGCTTAAGATATAATAGTGTGTTTAAGATGTAATAGTGTACAGCGCAAATTGGATTTATTTTAATCACTTAGTATCTTCGTAAGATAATTATATGAGTAATCGACTGTGCAATTTGATTTGTTATTAACGCTAGTATATCATTAGAAAAGAGTATATATATCGGAAGCAAGCTGCATAGCAAAATGGATGTACTAAAAAAGTCAAAGTGACTGTTAGGGATTTAGAATCTATTGATTTGGCTAACCCTAGAAGGGTAGTTATATAGGTACCATACATGGGCCACATGGGCCTTAGCCTCATGGGCCTAATACACACACACTCCAACACCCCCCGCAGTCTGAACTACCGGCGCAGCGGAGTTCCAGGCTGAACAAGAAAGAACACACACAACCCCCCCCCCCCCACAGACGCAACTAGCCACCGGTGATGTTGAGGCTGGAGCGAAACTCGGCGAAGGTCGAGGACGGGAGGCCTTTGGTGAAGATGTCCGCGAACTGGGAGGTAGTAGGAACATGAAGGACCCGCACCTCGCCCATGGCCACCCGATCACGGACAAAATGGAGGTCGATCTCCACATGCTTCGTCCGCTGGTGCTGGATGGGGTTGGTGGAGAGGTAGACCGCACTGACATTGTAGCAGTAGATCAGTGTGCTCCGGGAGGGCGGAGTGTGCAGCTCAGCGAGAAGCTGTCGGAGCCAGGAGGCCTCAGCCACGCCGTTAGCGACAGCGCGGTACTCCGCCTCGGCACTGGACCGGGAGACCACCGGCTGGCGCTTGGACGACCAGGACACCAGGTTGCCGCCCAAGAAGACAGCGTAGCCGGAGGTGGAGCGTCGAGTGTCCGGACACCCCGCCCAGTCAGCATCAGTGTAGACGACGAGGTCGGCGGAGGAGGCCCGGTGGAGGAGAAGGCCGTAGTCGAGCGTGCCCCGGAGGTAGCGGAGGAGGCGCTTGAGAGCCGTGAGGTGAGGCTCCCGGGGATCATGCATGTGAAGGCAGATCTGCTGAACGGCATTCGTGTCTTCCAGTCACGTCTGTGGGTACCGCCGGTGCTCATGGCTCCTTCCGTCTTCCTGATGTTCTTGTTGCTCCTTCTATGGTTCACAACCTTCTTTCTATTCGTCGTTTTACAGCTGACAATTCCTGTTCTGTGGAATTTGACTCTTCTGGTCTTACTGTAAAGGATTTGGCTTCCCGGCGTCCTCTGCTCCGATACCATGTTAGGGATTTAGAATCTATTGATTTGGCTAACCCTAGAAGGGTAGTTATATAGGTACCATACATGGGCCACATGGGCCTTAGCCTCATGGGCCTAATACACACACTCCAACAGCGACTTATAATTTGGAGCAGAGGGAGTGTCTGCTAAATGAATAAAGCTCAAAAGTCAGAATCTGAGCATCCAATTAATAAAACTCAAACTCTAAAGTTTGCTATTTTTTCTGTTTCTTCAGTACGTTAAAAGGTGTCATTGATGTGTACATTTGAAATGTAAATTATTATTTTTATTGGAGAGTGTTATTAGGGTGTTTATTACATCTAGCAATTGGAATACAAAAGAACACATCTGGCGCTGTTATTTCATTTGCCGAAAAATCGCTGTTTTCTTCTTTGTTGCTCCTGGATCTGGAGAGTTAATCGTTTGAGTACAATTCATGGGTAGAAAGATAATGAGTTGCATATTAAGAAAGTGGATTCACTTTTCATCCACATGGACTGCTGGTCTATTATGGAATCCTAATGTTTGAGATTTCTTGATATTTGGTTGACCATATTACTGTTTGTTCTTTATGCAGGAAAGGGAGCATGCTCTTAGGTCCTTCAAGAGTGGAGCAACTCCCATCCTTGTGGCGACTGATGTTGCTGCTCGTGGTCTTGACATACCGCATGTTGCCCATGTGATTAATTTTGACCTCCCTAATGATATAGATGATTATGTTCATCGGATTGGAAGGACTGGACGTGCTGGGAAATCTGGTCTGGCGACTGCATTCTTCAATGAGAGCAACACTACGCTTGCAAGGCCGTTGAGTGATCTCATGAGAGAGGCCAACCAGGAGGTTCCTAAGTGGCTCGAAGGGTACGCTGCCCGTTCAGGCTATGGAGGCGGAGGTGGTAGAAACCGCAGACAAGGTGGTGGTGCCAGATTTGGTGGCCGTGATTTCCGGCGAGATAGGGGCAGTGGTGGAGGGTATGGTGGTGGTTCCTACGGAGGAGGAGGTGGTGGTGGTGGTTATGGGGGATCGTCAGGATATGGTGGTGGCTATGGCGGCGGCGGTGGCAGCGGCAGCGGCTATGGTGGTGGTCAGAGTATGAGTTCTTGGGACTGAACCGAACTCTGGTGAGAAGTGAAAAATGGGTCAACCGTGATCAATTAGTCCCTGTTGGGTGGAACGAATGCTTGGAATTTGTTGCTTGACTTGACGAGTACGGTGTCGGGAAATGTCCCAGTTGCCTTTGGTTCTGGTGAAATCTTGTGTTTTGTGTTGTCCTAGGGATTGGCTTATGTTATTATCTGAATTGGTGGCTTCTTCTACGCCTCATGCTTGTGCTGTCTCTTTTCACAAAATATCTTTTGCATTTTATATCATTTGCTTACTCGCGATCATAGATATATTTCATCTAGTTTTGTCATTTAAATCAACTTCTTTTGACTCTGTCCATCATCGCTATCAAAACTTTAGTAGAAACATGACATTGGCATTATGAAACTTCTTATAAAACATACTTTTATGTAGATATAACTCTGTGTAAGACAATATATTTTTATAGATATTTGCTGGTTAAGAGTAAAATGTTCGTAGGACAAACCTATATGGATTTATATTTGTGGTGGAAGGATCTATATTTGTGATGAGAGGAAAATGTTCAGATGTGAACTTTCAAGGGATTATATTTGTGATTGTTCAGGTATTTATATTTTTGGTTGGAGAAGTTGATATTATTGTTCTCAGGGTAGCTCAATTTTGTTTCTACTATTTTCTATCAATCTCTGCCTCAAAAATGTGAGGAACGCCGACTTTGCATTTGCCACGAGCATGACATTGGCATTTTGTTATTCCCCTGATGTTATTCACTGGCATCCCAATCGGATCAAAGTTATCGCTTATTTTATTTGAGAAATTTGGGATAAATTAATGCGAGCGCCCACTGTTCGTCGAGTGGATATGGTAGAAGAGCTCCGTTGGGTAAGCAAAATACAGTAAAGCCGGGTAAATACAACCAGGTCAAGGTAAAATACACAACCGGGTCTTCAAGACATCAATTGCCAATATGTAAGGATGAATAATTATTTTCGTTTTTATAGATCTGGAAACGTTCCAAGAGCTCATCATCGTACTACTCGCCCTGATGTTATATACTTAAAAAATAGAGGGAGTATTTTTTTTTTCGAAAATCCAAATCAGACTACGATTGAAGGTATGCCTAGCAAGAAAACAAATGATTTTTCTTTGAACAAGGGCTCAAGTATTTCATAACAAATGTTCATCAATTTATGCTGAATTCTATAAGAACCAAAATATTTGCTTTCCAATTCATGGTCCGTCCAAACAAGATGGTTCAAAAAAGTAATTCCAATTTAGCCTTACTTAGGGTGTGTTTGGATGGGAGGTCCGACTGGGTTGGAGCGGGTTGGACCTAATTTTTGTTGCGTTTGGTTGCCATACTGCTAGGTTAGGGTCATCCTAGAAAGGGAATATTCCTCCTAGATCTGGGTTCCCCCTGCCCCTCCAAATCGAAGAAACTGGAGTAGACCCAGATGACGTGGAGGGAGCAGTGGGCGTGTGAGGACAGAGGCCGAGCGGGGAAGACCGAGTCGGGCACCGGACGGGGTCGCTTTAGCGTGGGGTGGCGCGACGCTCCTCCGTCGAGGCGCTCAGGGAAGACCAAGCCAAGGGAGCCTCCCACCATGGAGGTACGAGTCAGGCGCCGAGGGAGTCCGGTTGCAGGCAGAGCTCGGGCGCAGGCGAAGGTCTGGCTCCCGCGGACGGTGGGGGTGCTCGCCGGAGATCCTGCTCCGTGGACGGAGATGGGGGCGCAGCGGCGGAGCTTGTAACAGAACCGCCCAATTATACGAGATTAAGTGGGAAAATCATCCAACGAGCGGACAATTTAACAAACTTAAGCCCGTATAACCCGGTAGTCCGTGAAATCCCGACGGATTTCAAACCATTTCACATCACAGCCAAGATCGTACTAAGTTTAGCGGTCACCATCATAAGTTACATAAAAGTTCGCGGCACAAAATACATCGGAGTTTAAACATAGTTATTACAAACCAGGTTCGAATGAAAGTAGCGGAAGCAATAGTTCAAGTCACGCACACACACAGTGTTTGAAATAAAGTGCCAGCTTATGATCATCTCCAGCAAAAGCATCAGACGAGAAGTAGCGAATGACCATTGCCCGTGGTCCTAAGCTTCGCCCATCGCAGGATAGAGGCAGTTGATACAGTAGCCGTAATACATCTGCCCATCTGCAACAAGTGGGAACAAAGCCCTGAGTACGAGAAGGTACTCAGCTAGACTTACCCGACAGAACTAAAAATAAAATGACACCAAGGATCATGACAGGCTTTCTGGTGGGGTAGCTGACTCATTTGCAAGAAAAGCATATTTAATCTTAACAATTCTTTTCCAAAAGCATGCAATAAGTTAATATTTATTACCCTGCCAACTATGTTTGCACCTGTGCTAGAGTAACATGTAATTAAGCAAGTAAGGATTACCAACGATTATTAACAATAGTTATCATGTCATCTTCCACATAACTATCCAAGTGTTTCATCAATATTACTACGATAAAGTAGCTCAAGTCAAGTGTTCACTATCCGGTGAACGATGGTGATTCGAATCGATTATTAACCAGCTGGTAATTTATTCCTCACACAAACCTCACTCACCCGCTAAAGTGAGGTATTGGTCACCGAGTCAACTATTCAGGTAAAGTCGCGAGCTTGCCAGGAACCACATGTACCTGGGGGCCGCCCGACTGCTCTTTGGCCTTATCATCGCGCCCCCGTATCCTGCCACTACTGCTCCGGTACAGTGCGTTGCGGGCAATCCACTCGGCCCGAATAATCTCCCAGCTTCGCGGTCGAAAGGTACCTTATTCGGCCAGCTAAATGTGAGGCATGCGTTCAACATGACTCGAGGCCGAACAACGGTCGGTCCTTAATCGACTCAGACGGAGAACACTACAGTTCGAAACCCTGCAAGTCTCCGCCCGGTCTCAATTTTAGTTCGACACTTAGTTATTCTCATATGACATATCTTTCACACAGATCCAGGTAATCTCCTATAGCTCGCGGATGACAGGCAATCACCCGACTTCTACCGGTCTAAGCAAACTAAGCAATTATTGACCGCGGACACCAAGGTAACAAGGATCGGGTAGAGCAAGGTGAAACAAGGTATAACGCAGCAACGGTTGCAAACAACTCCTAAACGTAATGCATCAATTAAGTAAAACAAATAATAAATTATTTGCAAACCGGGAGAGAAATGCTCCGGGGCTTGCCTCTCTCAAAAGAGCTCGGACGATGGTCGGGGCACTCTGGGAGATCTTCACCGACATCCTCTTCGGCTTCGGTCGCCTCCTGCTCTTGAACCTCGGACTGCTCTTCCGGGTCCTCAGAAACTGCTACCGGGGTCACTTCCTGCGATCCTGTATGATGCAGATACATAAGTGCTCATGCCTAGGTGCATTGCAGGGATGACATGAGATGATGATTATGAATGAGATGTAGATGAGCATGTTACTTTATTTGGATTACGTGGAACTCACGACTCTTCTACAAGGTAGTCTATATCATCCAAGAACATGTACTCATAAATTATCACCACTATACTCTACCATGCAAAGGCACCTTGACCCTTAAGATGCTTCAAAGATACACCAAAGTATGGTTTACCAACTAATCTAGCATCAAAGGGTGACTTTAAACCCTATTTAGCACTATGCTTGAACAGAAACACTTATTTTGGTATCTCAGAAAAATCTAACAAAATTACTGTGGATTAATAACATGTATTCCAGCATGTTACAAAAGTTTCATAGCAATTTGAGTACTAGAACTACCTACACAAAAATAGAAAATCTAGGGCCTAAAAAGGAGTATAAAATACTTTCTACTATGAAAAGTATCAAACAACAGATTTCTCATTTTTTTTCTGGATTCTACACAGTAAATAATCACTGTACAAAAATTATTACTTGCATGTTTTATTCATATTTTTCTATTTAACAAAAATAACAATTATTAGCAATAAAAAGCACTTAAACTACACCTCAGAATTTTTCTACTAAACATGCAAGAGACCTATTTTTCCTAACAAGAACATGCCACAACAAGACTAATAAACTTGGAATCATATTTTTTTTGAATTTTCTACAATTTACTATCCATTTAACAAGAAAATAGCAATTTTCAAAGTTAAATAAAAACCTTACAGAAAAGTAGTGCAACAATTAAATGCAATATTTTTAAATGGTAGATCTAGTTGTAAGGAACCCATAAAAATTTACTTCACAATTTTTGGAGCACATTTAATCACCCAAACAATTACTAAAGCATTTTTATTTCCAATTAATAAAAGAAAAGAAAAACTGGAATCCTTATTTTGAAAACGGGCCGACACCGTAAGGGGCAGACGGCCCGGTCCGGCTCAGCCCAGGGGCACGCGCGCGCGGGAGAAAGAAAACGGGCCGCATCCCGTTGGATCAGGCCGGCCCAGTCACTCGCTTCAACCGCGGGCGAGCGAGGACAGCGCGCGGCCGAGCCGGTGCTCGACACCGCGGCGGTGCGGTGGCCACCGATGGCCAACTGCCGCTCCAGTGCCCGAACGAGCGAGGCAAGGTGCGCA
Source organism: Saccharum hybrid cultivar R570 (assembly GCA_038087645.1). Taxonomy (NCBI): domain Eukaryota; kingdom Viridiplantae; phylum Streptophyta; class Magnoliopsida; order Poales; family Poaceae; genus Saccharum; species Saccharum hybrid cultivar. Next base: position 1,962,624 of record JAQSUU010000347.1, on the reverse strand, counting down.
AAACGGCCGCGGGAAAACGGTGAACACGTGAGCGGGGTTGAGAGACAAGGGGGTGGGTGGAGGTGCCGGTGACCGGAGCACGAGCGCGGCGGCTCCGTCACGGTGGCGCGGCGAGGAAGTCAAATTGATGCCCTACCGGAGCGAGCAAGAGGACAATGGGGCTTGTTCGGAGGAGGCAAGGGGGTGGCGAAGCTCGGTGCAAGAGTAATTTGGTGGTGGTGGACTATCGCCGCCGGAACGAGGGAGCGGAGGTGGAGCTCGCGGCGGTGAGCCGCTCGCCCGCTCGGTTCTTGGAGAGGGGAGCGGATGGAGAGCGGGAGTGGGAGTGAGAGGGCGAGGAGGGTTCAGGCAGGCGAGTTAGAGCGCGCCTGAGCTGGCGGGATGGCAGAGCGAAGGCGACGCGCGGCGGCTGCCGATGGCGCATGGCCGACACGCGGCGAGCGCGACCTGCCGCGGCGGCCAGCGAGGCGCGAAGGCGAGCGGGAGAAGGAGGCGGCCGCGCTGACGCGGGCCGGGCCGCTGCGCTGCGTGGGCGCACGTGCGCGCGGGGAGGCGTGGGCCGCTTCGGCCGATGGGCCGAAAGGGTGGCGGCGGCCTGCTAGCGCTGAAAAATGCTTTTCCCTTTTTATTTTCCAGAGAAATTCAAATAAAATTCTATTTGCAGTTTTCAAATTCAAATTTGGGCAAGCAAATGACCTTTTCTGAAAATGGCCCAAAAATAAAAGTTGTTTAGAATTTGATTTCCTACAACTTTTATTAAGGGGCCAACCTCAAAACTCTTATAGATTTTGAATTGTAGAATAAAAGCTAATTTAGGGAGGGTTTTTGAATATTTTCAAATAACATTTTTAAAACAAGTTTTTGACAAAACTTTGAGTAGTTAAGTTGCTCCAAAAATTTCACCTATAATTCTAAGTGATCTAAAATTTATAGTTGCACAAGTTGGTTTAACATAACTAGCACATTATCACAACATGTTATGAAATACTAGTTTCCAAACTTTGATTTTACCAAAAGTACACTCTAACTACATATGATTATAAATGCAATGACATGTTATGCTCATGATTTGCAATGTTAATGCTTGCGTAACACCGAGGTGTTACAGCCCTCCCCCCTTATAAAAATCTCGTCCCGAGATTTGGGTTACGAACCATTTATTATAAAAATCTTCATATGCTTTTTGTAGGTATTCACCCGTTTCCCAAGATGCATCCCCCTCATCGTGATGACTCCACTGTATCTTATATGTTTTCACCACACTGTTTCGAGTAGCCCTCTCCTTAGAATCCAAAACTCAAATTGGCTGCTCACGATACACCAAATCTGACTTAAGTTTTATGCCTCAAGGTTCAATTCTTTCCTCTGGAACGCGCAAACACTTCTTGAGATGCGATATATGAAAAACTGGGAATATAGCACCCATTGCTTCAGGTAACTCCAATTTGTAAGCCACTGGACCCTTTTGTTCCAAAATCTTGTATGGTCCTACAAATCTGGCGACAAGCTTTCTGCGTACTCCAAACCGCTTCTTCTTCATGGGCGTGACTTTTAGATAAACATAGTCACCAACTTCGAACACAATTGGTCTTCTTCTCTTATCCGCATAACTTTTCTGACGTGACTGAGCTGCTCTCATATTTTGCTAAATGATATGAACTTTCTTTTCGGCTTCTTCCACGAAGTCAATACCGTAATACCTTCTTTCCCCTGGCTCAATCCAGTTTAGAGGTGTTCTACACTTTCGGCCATACAGAGCCTCAAAAGGTGCCATTTTGATACTTTCTTGATAGCTATTATTGTAAGCGAACTCTGCTAAGGGTAACCATGACTCCCATGAACCCCTAGAAGACAACACACAGGCTCTTAACATATCTTCTAAAACAGCATTAACCCTTTCAGTCTGACCATCTGTTTGAGGATGATAGGCAGTACTACGAATCAAACTAGTTCCCAAACCTTTATGCAAGTGCTCCCAAAAGTGAGCAGTGAACTGTGACCCTCTGTCAGATACTATAGTCTTCGGTATTCCATGCAATCTCACAATCTCAGCAATATACTTCTCAGCATATTGAGGTGGTCTATAATCTGTCTTGACAAGCAAAAAGTGGGCTGTCTTAGTAAGACGATCCACGATTACCCAAATCGAATCATGGCCTTTTTTAGTAGTGGGCAAGCATGTGATGAAATCCATACTTATATCATCCCACTTCCAACTAGGTACTGACAAAGGTTGTAACAATCTGGCAGGTTTCATGTGAATAGCTTTCACTCTACAACATGTGTCACATCTGGCCACATAAGCTGCAATTTCTTTCTTCATCTTTGTCCACCAATAGCGAGGTCTTAGTTCTTGGTACATTTTACTACTACCAGGATGAATGGATAACTTAGAGAGATGAGCTTCATCCAGAAGTTTATTCTTAAGCTCTCTATCCTTTGGAACAACAAGATGGTTGTCAAACCACAACACGTCCTGTTCGTCCACTCTGAAGTGTTTGGAGGGTTCTTCTTTAATTTTCTCTTTGATGTGAAATATCCCTTTGTCTGCTTTCTGGCCTTCTATTATCTTACTTTTCAAGGAGCAACTGATTTGAATACTATGTAACACGGCAGGGTGCATCAGATTAAAACCATCTTCAAGTAAGGGTTACATATTCAAGCAATGTGACTTTCTACTCAAAGCATCTGCTACTACATTGGCCTTCCCAGGGTGATACTATACATTCAAGTTGTAATCTTTGATTAATTCTAACCATCTTCGCTGTCTCATGTTCAATTCTGGTTGGGTAAAAATGTACTTGAGACTCTTGTGATCGGTGAAAATATTGCATACATTACCAAGTAAGTAATGTCTCCAAATCTTTAAGGCATGCACCACAGCGGCAAGCTCAAGATCATGTGTCAGATAATTGATTTCATGTTTTCTCAACTGACGGGAGGCATAAGTAATGACTCTTCCTTCTTGCATAAGAACACAGCCTAATCTTGTTTTCGATGCGTCGCAGAACACATCAAAAGGTTTCTCAATGTCTGGCTGCGCAAGAACTGGAGCAGTGGTTAACAGTTTCCGCAAGGTGTGGAAAGCTGTCTCACACTCCCCTGTCCACACAAACTTATGGTCTTTCTGTAACAGACTTGTCATCGGTTTGGCAATCTTTGAGAAGTCTGGTATAAAACGGCGATAGTAACCAGCTAATCCTAGGAAACTCCTGACTTCTGACACCGTGGTTGGAGTTTTCCAATCCATAACCTCTTGCACTTTGCTCGGGTCTACCGAAACTCCATTCTCGGATAGAATATGACCAAGGAAAGGAACTTTCTTTAACCAAAATTCACATTTGCTGAACTTAGCATACAACTTATGATCTCTAAGTCTGGTCAAGACAATTCTCAGATGCTCTTCGTGATCTTTCTCATTCTCAGAGTATACCAGAATATCATCAATGAAGACAACAACAAACTTGTCCAACTCTGGCATGAAAACCGTATTCATTAGATACATAAAATAGGCAGGAGCATTTGTTAAGCCAAAAGACATAACAAGATACTCGTACAACCCGTATCTGGTAGAAAAGGCGGTTTTTGGAACATCTTGTGGCCTAATCTTTATCTGATGGTAACCTGATCTTAGGTCTATCTTAGAGAACACTCTGGCTTTAGCTAACTGATCGAACAAAACGTCGATATGAGGCAAGGGATACTTATTCTTGATAGTTACAGCATTAAGAGGTCGATAATCCACACACATTCTCAGAGTACCCTCTTTCTTTTTCTTCACGAACAAGGCAGGACATCCCCATTCAGACTTACTTGGTCGGATAAACCCCTTCTTTAATAATTCCTCCAGTTGCTTCTTCAGCTCAGCTAACTCATCCGGAGGCATCCGATAGGGTCTCCTTGAAATAGGAGCTGTCCCGGGGATCAACTCAATTCCAAACTCAACATCTCTATCTGGAGGCAGACCAGGTAACTCATCTGGAAACACATCCGGGAACTCACACACTACCGGGATCTGGTGAATAGGAATGACTTTCATGGCACAGGTTATACTTACAAGGTCCGTTCGCCTGGGTAATGGCACCTGAAAAGTACCCTCTGCCTGGGGATCCTTAAGGGTAAGCATTCGACTGCATGTATCTATGACTGCTCCCCAGTTCTTCATCCAGTTCATTCCTATTATTACATCCAAAACTAGTCCAAGCATAACTATCAGGTTTACCCAAAACTTTCGACTACCTAACTCAAGGGTTGCCCCTCTAACCATCTGATTGGTTAAAACATCAGCCCCTGCTGAACTTATGCGATAACCATAATTCAATTATGTGCATAGTTGTTCATGCTTCCGTGCAAATGCTTGACTCATAAAAGAATGCGAGGATCCAGAATCAAATAGAACAATTGCAGGGTGATGGTTAACAAGAAACTTACCGGCAGTTACAGGCTCTCCCTCAGGAATCTCATCCACGGTGGTGTGGTGTACACGAGCAGTGTAAGTCTGTTGCTTCTTTCTAGGCGGATAAGGGCAGAACTTTAAAAAGTGGCCTGGCTGATCACAATTGTAGCAGGGCCCCTTCACTGTACCAGCAGATCCTATAGCTCCCTTGGAATTGCTCTGTTCTGCAGCTGCGGTGATCTTTGCTGGTGGCACGGCCATCTTGTACGGCTTCTGTGGTCCCTTGTAGTTCTGGGTCTTATGCTGTGGCGGCCTAAACCTTGCACCTGGTGCGGACGAACGATAAGAAGAACGATTTGCAGTGAGAACTCTGGACTGTGATGGTCCTGACTCAAACACCCTCTTGCGATTCTTGGATGCAGTGTAGGCGTTGTTGTTCTTTTTTGTTTCAGACAATCACTGACAAAGTCATTGAATCTGGCACGAGTATTGGTACCCACATGCTTCATCATCTTCGGGCTTAACCCTCTCTTGAAACTAGCAATTCTCTTGGCATCCGTGTCGACCATGTCTGGAGCATAGCGGCATAAGTTGTTGAAGGCATGCAAATACTGCGTCACGGTTTTGGTACCCTGATTTAAAGCCAAGAACTCTCCTAACTTCATCTCGACCAGCCCTGGTGGAATTAGACCCCACGAAAAGCTTCAGTGAACTCTCTCCATGAGATCTGTGCATTTGGGGGAAAGGTGGTGCAGTGATGCTTCCACCACATCCCTGCGGGCCCTGTAACTGATGTGCAGCATATTCTGTCTTCAGAACTTCGGTCAGCCTCAACACGCGGAACTTATCTTCCATGGTGTTGATCCATTCTTCCGCGTCAAGTGGCTCTGTTGCTTCCTTGAAAATAGGTGGCCTAGTATCCATGAAGTCCTTAAAGTTGCTGTACTGGTTCACCCCATGGCCACCACCTTGATTATTACCTCTCTGAACATTTTCGGCGATGGTACGCAGAAAATCTTTCATGTTCTTCTACGATTGCTCGACATTGCGCTGGCTTCCAAGGAACTGCGCGAAGAATACTTCTGCAGTGAGCGGTGGAGGAGGGGGCAATTGTGGCTCTGGCTGTGGCTCATGGTGGTTGACGTTGTTTGCACCACTCCCACCAGCCCCTGCACCGTTACCACCAGTTTCGGCGGCCTCATACGTGGCACGGCGAGTGTTTGCCATCTGCATATTCTAGCAACAAGTAATAATTAAGCGAAGTTGTAGTAATTGTAATTGAATGAACAATCATGCCATACTGAATTCATTGGAGAGAACAAGTCATACAATAAAACAGAGGCACAATAATCGCATTCCAATTAAAACAACATCACTAATCAAGTTACTTCGAATGCAACATCGCGTCCAATACAACCACGTTGCCAGCATACATACACTGGACTTTTATGCGTTCGGGCATCGCATACACAACCAAGTTCCAAAAGATCGCCAGTCTCAAGATCGAACAGGATACAACAAGATACATAAAACCAAAAGAAGGTCATCGCGACAGATCCTATCACTGACGCAAGGCAACTAGCCTACTCCTCGGGGCCGTCGTCGAGGTCGGAGGCGTCACCATCGCTACCATCAGTAGCGGCGTCGTCGTCGTCAGAAGGTGCGGCTATAGGCTCGTCCTCCTCGTCGTCGATGTCCATATGGGCGGCGTCCGGAGGAGCATACGGGCCTACCCCGTTATAGAGTGCATGAAACTCTTCATGCAAGTTGGCATTATACTCCTCTAGCTCCTCGACCCTCTGCCTCAGAAGGTCCCTCTCGTTCCAGGCTTCATTCCTTTCTTAAACTAGTTGTCCCATCATGCGGTCTGCATTTCTGTTGGCCTAAGTCAACGTCTGCACCCGCTGCATAGCACTCTCACCTCTCTCGAGAGCCCGGTCTCGCTGCAAGCTCATGTCGGCCAACTGCTCCTGCAAGCTAGCTATAGCACGTGCTTGCTTCTTCTGTTTCCTTGCTTCAAGCCGGTCATCACCACGCAGACCAGTCAAAGTTCAATAGGTACTCTCAAGACCCTGGTATGCTCTGATGGCTGCATACATGGCACTCATAGCGTGGTTGTCGCTAGCCCGTCCTTCACTTGGGCCTCTAACCAGGGCACTTCCTTGCGGTTGCACCCAAATGGCATCGCGAGGATCATCTCTCAGAAAAGTACCGGCCAAGGCTGCTGCCAACTCGTTGGGAAACCTGCTCATTATGTCTCGGATGACACGAAAGGCTGCGCCCTCTGCACCCTCAACTGGAGTGCGTCCCTCAAACTCCAAATGCCAGCCATCCCATTCTGGTGCATCACCAAGAGCAGGGACGGTGATTTCCACTACTGCAAGTCCATCCTCAGCTAGCTGGCTCTCACTCCAAGAGTACACCGGCTCTTGACCCTCCGGGTACCCCACATCATAGAGCACTCTCCAAAGCAAGGTGGACATGCCAAACTCGCTTAGAAAAGTGTCCGTACTGCGGCGCTCCCGCGGGGCCATCTGGTGATGGGGTGCTCTTCCGCCAGTGGACTTACGGGCAGTCTGCTTCGTGCGGGCCATCTGTAGCACAAGTTTTAATTACCCGATGAGAACATATTTTAAGTCGGTATCACTTTTATCAAAAAGGGGATAATCCTTTTATAAGGGGAGGAATGCATGTCATGAATGAAATGCACCAGCAATATGATGCATGCACGAGTCTTACGTTCTCACAAACTTAGAAAATAAGAACATCTAACGATGAATTCGGTGGCATACAAACGATCCCTCATATACGTAACTAATTCGTTCTACACGAAAAACGCTGTTATGTACTGCAGAAAATTCATTTCAGCCCAAATCCCATGAATGCATGAAAGCAGTAAACCTACCTACATGCTCTACACGAATCCCCAGATGCGTGTACAACGGTAGTAACTACCCAATCACATCGTCCTATTGACGGCATCGCCTCAACGGACGGAACAACCACACATGCGATACTTTCATAAAAACATATGTAGAACATGTAATTACTCTAGTATCATATAAGCACTCTCCCTAGATCGGCGGTGTATCCGATCATGCTCTCACAGCTCACACTTACCGAAGCGTAGAGGTAACTGATCCATACATTACCACTCAATTAAGTGGCACTCATACAATAGCACGCCGTATGAGCAACGAAAAGAGAAATATGGTGCAAGAATCCCAAGTTAGTACTTAAATAGCCACCTAGAGTCCTTAACTGGGCATACAGGATATGACCACTGGCACACTTTTAGTTTGAAAATCACACTTTTTAAACAAAAATTTGTTTTAAATACACTTATGAACAGTAATCACGCTAAACCATGCTCCGATGCCAGCTGTAACAGAACCGCCCAATTATACGAGATTAAGTGGGAAAATCATCCAACGAGCGGACAATTTAACAAACTTAAGCCTGTATAACCCGGTAGTTCATGAAATCCCGACGGATTTCAAACCATTTCACATCACAGCCAAGATCGTACTAAGTTTAGCGGTCACCATCATAAGTTACATAAAAGTTTGCGGCACAAAATACATCAGAGTTTAAACATAGTTATTACAAACCAGGTTCGAATGAAAGTAGCGGAAGCAATAGTTCAAGTCACGCACACACACAGTGTTTGAAATAAAGTGCCAGCTTATGATCATCTCCAGCAAAAGCATCAGACGAGAAGTAGCGAATGACCATTGCCTGTGGTCCTAAGCTTCGCCCATCGCAGGATAGAGGCAGTTGATACAGTAGCCGTAATACATCTGCCCATCTGCAACAAGTGGGAACAAAGCCCTGAGTACAAGAAGGTACTCAGCTAGACTTACCCGACATAACCAAAAATAAAATGACACCAAGGATCATGACAGGCTTTCTGGTGGGGTAGCTGACTCATTTGCAAGAAAAGCATATTTAATCTTAACAATTCTTTTCCAAAAGCATGCAATAAGTTAATATTTATTACCCTGCTAACTATGTTTGCACCTGTGCTAGAGTAACATGTAATTAAGCAAGTAAGGATTACCAACGATTATTAACAATAGTTATCATGTCATCTTCCACATAACTATCCAAGTGTTTCATCAATATTACTACGATGAAGTAGCTCAAGTCAAGTGTTCACTATCCAGTGAACGATGGTGATTCGAATCGATTATTAACCAGCTGGTAATTTATTCCTCACACAAACCTCACTCACCCGCTAAAGTGAGGTATTGGTCACCGAGTCAACTATTCAGGTAAAGTTGCGAGCTTGCCAGGAACCACATGTACCCGAGGGCCGCCCGACTGCTCTTTGGCCTTATCATCGCGCCCCCGTATCCTGCCACTACTGCTCCGATACAGTGCATTGCGGGCAATCCACTCGGCCCGAATAATCTCCCAGCTTCGCGGTCGAAAGGTACCTTATTCGGCCAGCTAAATGTGAGGCATGCGTTCAACATGACTCGAGGCCGAACAACGGTCGGTCCTTAATCGACTCAGACGGAGAACACTACAGTTCGAAACCTTGCAAGTCTCCGCCCGGTCTCAATTTTAGTTCGACACTTAGTTATTCTCATATGACATATCTTTCACACAGATCCAGGTAATCTCCTATAGCTCGCGGATGATAGGCAATCACCCGACTTCTACCGGTCTAAGCAAACTAAGCAATTATTGACCGCAGACACCAAGGTAACAAGGATCGGGTAGAGCAAGGTGAAACAAGGTATAATGCAGCAACGGCTGCAAACAACTCCTAAACGTAATGCATCAATTAAGTAAAACAAATAATAAATTATTTGCAAACCGGGAGAGAAATGCTCCGGGGCTTGCCTCTCTCAAAAGAGCTCGGACGATGGTCGGGGCACTTTGGGAGATCTTCACCGACCTCCTCTTCGGCTTCGGTCGCCTCCTGCTCTTGAACCTCGGACTGCTCTTCCGGGTCCTCGGAAACTGCTACCGGGGTCACTTCCTGCGATCCTGTATGATGCAGATACATAAGTGCTCATGCCTAGGTGGATTGCAGGGATGACATGAGATGATGATTATGAATGAGATGTAGATGAGCATGTTACTTTATTTGGATTACGTGGAACTCACGACTCTTCTACAAGGTAGTCTATATCATCAAGAACATGTACTCATAAATTATCACCACTATACTCTACCATGCAAAGGCACCTTGACCCTTAAGATGCTTCAAAGATACACCAAAGTATGGTTTACCAACTAATCTAGCATCAAAGGGTGACTTTAAACCCTATTTAGCACTATGTTTGAACAGAAACACTTATTTTGGTATCTCAGAAAAATCTAACAAAATTACTGTGGATTAATAACATGTATTCCAGCATGTCACAAAAGTTTCATAGCAATTTGAGTACTAGAACTACCTACACAAAAATAGCAAATCTAGGGCCTAAAAAGGAGTATAAAATACTTTCTACTATGAAAAGTATCAAACAACAGATTTCTCATTTTTTTCTGGATTCTACTCAGTAAATAATCACTGTACAAAAATTATTACTTGCATGTTTTATTCATATTTTTCTATTTAACAAAAATAACAATTATGAGCAATAAAAAGCACTTAAACTACACCTCAGAATTTTTCTACTAAACATGCAAGAGACCTATTTTTCCTAACAAGAACATGCCACAACAAGACTAATAAACTTGGAATCATATTTTTTTTGAATTTTCTACAATTTACTATCCATTTAACAAGAAAATAGCAATTTTCAAAGTTAAATAAAAACCTTACAGAAAAGTAGTGCAACAATTAAATGCAATATTTTTAAATGGTAGATCTAGTTGTAAGGAACCCATAAAAATTTACTTCACAATTTTTGGAGCACATTTAATCACCCAAACAATTACTAAAGCATTTTTATTTCCAATTAATAAAAGAAAAGAAAAACTGGAATCCTTATTTTGAAAACGGGCCGACACCGTAAGGGGCAGACGGCCCGGTCCGGCTCAGCCCAGGGGCACGCGCGCGCGGGAGAAAGAAAACGGGCCGCATCCCGTTGGATCAGGCCGGCCCAGTCACTCGCTTCAACCGCAGGCGAGCGGGGACAGCGCGCGGCCGAGCCGGTGCTCGACACCGCGGCGGTGCGGTGGCCGCCGATGGCCAACTGCCGCTCCAGTGCCCGAACGAGCGAGGCAAGGTGCGCAAAACGGCTGCGGGAAAATGGTGAACACGTGAGCGGGGTTGAGAGACAAGGGGGGTGGGTGGAGGTGCCGGTGACCGGAGCACGAGCGCGGCGGCTCCGTCACGGTGGCGCGGCGAGGAAGTCAAATTGATGCCCTACCGGAGCGAGCAAGAGGACAACGGGGCTTGTTCGGAGGAGGCAAGGGGGTGGCGAAGCTCAGTGCAAGAGTAATTTGGTGGTGGTGGACTGTCGCCGCCGGAATGAGGGAGCGGAGGTGGAGCTCGCGGCGGTGAGCCGCTCGCCCGCTCGGTTCTTGGAGAGGGGAGCGTATGGAGAGCGGGAGTGGGAGTGAGAGGGCGAGGAGGGTTCAGGCAGGCGAGTTAGAGCGCGCCTGAGCTGGCGGGATGGCAGAGCGAAGGCGATGCGCGGCGGCTACCGACGGCGCATGGCCGACACGCGGCGAGCGCGACTTGCCGCGGCGGCCAGCGAGGCGCGAAGGCGAGCGGGAGAAGGAGGCGGCCGCGCTGACGCGGGCCGGGCCGCTACGCTGCGCGGGCGCGCACGCGGGGAGGCGTGGGCCGCTTCGGCCGATGGGCCGAAAGGGTGGCGGCGGCCTGCTAGCGCTGAAAAATGCTTTTCCCTTTTTATTTTCCAGAGAAATTCAAATAAAATTCTATTTGTAGTTTTCAAATTCAAATTTGGGCAAGCAAATGACCTTTTCTGAAAATGGCCCAAAAATGAAAGTTGTTTAGAATTTGATTTCCTACAACTTTTATTAAGGGGCCAACCTCAAAACTCTTATAGATTTTGAATTGTAGAATAAAAGCTAATTTAGGGAGGGTTTTTGAATATTTTCAAATAACATTTTTAAAACAAGTTTTTGACAAAACTTTGAGTAGTTAAGTTGCTCCAAAAATTTCACCTATAATTCTAAGTGATCTAAAATTTATAGTTGCACAAGTTTGATTAACATAACTAGCACATTATCACAACATGTTATGAAATACTAGTTTCCAAACTTTGATTTTACCAAAAGTACACTCTAACTACATATGATTATAAATGCAATGACATGTTATGCTCATGATTTGCAATGTTAATGCTTGCGTAACACCGAGGTGTTACAGCCCTCCCCCCTTATAAAAATCTCGTCCCGAGATTTGGGTTACGAACCATTTATTATAAAAATCTTCATATGCTTTTTGTAGGTATTCACCTGTTTCCCAAGATGCATCCCCCTCATCGTATACTAGTTTCCAAACTTTGATTTTACCAAAAGTACACTCTAACTACATATGATTATAAATGCAATGACATGGTATGCTCATGATTTGCAATGTTAATGCTTGCGTAACACCGAGGTGTTACAGAGCTCCTGCGGATGGAGTTAGGAGGTGCGGGCGAAGCTCTGGCGCGGGCAAAGGTCGGCTGCTCGCCGGAGGTCTGGCTCCCGCGGACGGAAGGGGTGCTCATCGGAGATACTGCTCCGCGTACGGGCGGTGGCATGTAGGGTTGGGGGTGCGCCCGTGGGAGAAGAAGAAAAGCACGCGATAAGGGAAATGAGGTTGACGTGTGGGCTCCGCGTGTCAGGGACCTCAACCCACATTTCATTCTCCTCCAACCAAACAAAAAACAAGGGATAACCCCGACCCAGTAGCCAAACAATAAATGGAATCAACCCAACCCAAAGAACTAGAATTGAATCAACCCAACCTAGGTAGTCCCAAAACCAAACACATGCTAAGCAGATCCTAAGAGATAACTTTGATCTGATTGGCATGCGATGAATAACATCAGGGGGGGAAAATGCCAATGTCGTCCTCGTAGCAGTTGCAAATTTGGTGTTCCTCACATTTTTGAGGCAGAGATTGATAGAAAATGAGCTAACAATAACCAACTTCCTTGACAAAAAAATTATAAATCCCCTGAACAATCACAAATATAATCCCCTGAAAGTTAACATCACACTTTCCTCTCATGACAAATATAGAGCCTTCCATTGTACAAAGAAATCCATATAGATTTGTCCTATGGACATTTGACTCTTAATAACTAGTAAATAGCTATAAAAATATATTTTATCTTACACAAAGAGCTGTATCTAATAAAAGCGTGATTTATAAAAGTTTAGAGTAAATTGCACACACCATACAACAACTTGAAAAGTGGTGCAGATTGGTCCAATAACTTACAGAATACTCAATTTAGTGCGACAACTTTGGCAAGTGTGTGCATATTAGTCCAACAATTTATAAAAAGCCCAATTTAGTGCAACATTATGCTGGCGCTGCCGTGGTAAGTTTTGGACCTTCGGTGCGTGGCAGCAGTAGATTAGGGACCCAGATGAGAGCATTTTTATTTCGCAATCCAGATTGGAATATCCCAAAAGTTTAAGAACCCAACATGCACTTTAGTCTATTTTATTTGAACATTTTAAGCCTACACATGCCAACCTAACTATTCTTGCTTACAATCTAGTGGACGCGGCTGACGTGGTATGGAGAAACGGTGAGGTTGACACTTGGCATGTACACCTGGTGACGTATGCAACGGTTCAAAGTAAAAAAGAAAAATTGGTTGGTTAGACAACAACCCTGGTCGAGTATTAACATGCCTTCTAATAACGGTACTGCTAGCCTCCAGACACTCGGACGGACGCCCACGTCCGGATGCCCGTGATTGCAGTCCGTTTTCACGCCCCATTTCACGTGTCCACGTGGGGCCCGTGCTGCCCATCGGCACCTGCGTTTCGCAGGCCCTTGTGGGGGCCCGCGCCGCCCGGACGGGGACCGCTCACGCCCCCTCCCGTTTCCCACGCGCATCGCATGTGCAACACGCGATCTACTTTTGAAATATTTAGATGCAACACTTGCAACGTATAAAAAGAAAACAGATGAAACATGCGTCTGAAACACTTGCAAAAACACCTGAAAACCATTGCAAACATACGCAACATGTAGATGAAACACTTGCACATATATGTGGAACATATGCAACATGTAGATAAACACACTTGCAACATAAGTCCGAAAAATAGATGAATACGTGTACAACCATTGCAACATATGTAACATCCCGATCCACTTTGCAACATCCATATGAAACACTTGCAACATACCTCTGAAACATCTGAAACATTTGAAACATACGCTTGTAATGTGCGCTTTTAGCGCAACATCTCCTTGCTGCTTGGAAGAAGGAAGATTTGTTGACGTGTGGAGTTCACTGGAGGCAGCGGCCTGAGGCGAGGAGCGGAGTTAGGTCGGTGAGTGGATCTTGGCGAAGATCAGAGAAGATGGCGCCCACATTGAGTTCAAGGAGGTGACAGACGGATCTCGAAAGATGGGCAGTCAGTGGTCCTTGGCTCTCACCCCAAGTTCAAGTAGTTGGCAGTCCTCGGCTAAGCCTGGGCATTTTTAATCGAGAACCAAAAATCGAACCAAAATAACTGGAACCGAAGCTGAAATAACCGAAACCAAAAAATTCAGTTCCAGATTGTCAGGAACTGAAAGAACTAAGCAAATTTCGGTTCCTACTCTTAGAGAACCGAATTAACCGAAATAACCGAAATACATAAATTATAATTCACTTACTTGTATTTTATAATACTATGTTCGATTTATTTGTGATGTCTCGTATTGAATTGCTATATATTTGTGTTACTATATTGCTATTGTTCTCTTATCAATTATTATTATCTAAAATAGAGGTAGTGTTGCTTAAATTTGCTTTAAAACCTATACTTTTTTGGTTGTATGAAGCTCTGCTTGAAAAAATTCGGTTAGTTCGGTAAGAACCAGAACCGAACCAAAATAACCGAAAACCGAAATACTCAGTTCCTAAAATTTTTTGGAACCGATCGGTTCCCATTTTCTAGGAACCGAATTTTATCAATAACCGAGGAACCGAATGCCCAGGCTTATCCTCGGCGGTCCAAGGCGCGGGGAGCAAGTGTGGGCGGCACAATGCCATGCCGGAGCATCGAGGAGGCGATGGGGACACGCGGTTGCACTGGTGGCCGGCAAGGCTGCGGGCGACGGCATGAGCTGCACGCGGGGTGCGACACGGTGGGGTCGGAAGAGGACTGCGAGGCAGGAAGACCGATTTCTTTTTTTTTTTTGAGAAACTCCCGTACGGATAGGAGAGGATAGTTGGGCTAGCGTCGCGTCTCACCGAAGGAGCGTCTGGGTGGACAGACGCCCGTTTCCTAGCATCACCGTTCTAATAAATGGACACAATAGTTGATCGGTTTGTGACTGTTATCCTCAAATGCTGGGGAGTTTGTGAAATTTGCACAATAACCTTTAACACCAATTTGGATATAGATTCCGCACCACAAATTATATACTTCATCAAGCCTCATGTCGCCTATTATGCTATACGTACATAAATCAAGACCAAGTTGTTTAAAAATGTAGTAACTGAAGCAATACACTGTGTGTGGAAACAGGCAAATGACTAAGGACCCAAGCAGAAGCGTCAGCAAGCCCGCAAATAGGATTATCTTTCGCTGTTTCGTAGATTCTCGCGTCAGCGGAGCCCATCAAAATCAGAGGCCGAAGATGATTGAACGAAACTTATACAATATATATAAACACATATGCGTGGATCACGGTCTACGATTTTATATCATCAAATAATCTGCGTAGAAGAAACCTTTGCTGTCATGCTTTCATATCAGGGTGCTACTTATCTACCGTACCATTTCCTCTGCAGTGTCAACCTATCCAGTGGCTGGCCATGGAGGACACCCAAGAAGCTCTCCACATCGTCGTGTTCCCATGGCTGGCCTTCGGCCACATAATCCCATTTCTGGATCTCTCCAAGCGGCTGGCGCGCCGCGGCCACGCCGTCACCTTCTTCTCCACGCCGAGGAACGCGGCCAGGCTAGGCGCAGTCCCGCCGGAGCTTGCAGCGCGTCTACGCGTCGTGAAGCTGGACCTGCCGGAGGTCGAGGGCCTCCCGGACGGAGCCGAGTCGACGGCCGACGTCCCGCCGGAGAAGGTCGAGCTCCTCAAGAAGGCGTTCGACGGTCTCGCCGCGCCGTTCGAGCGCCTTGTCACCAAGGGCTGTGCCACTGCCATCGCCGCCGCTGGTGAGGCGGCCGCGTTCTCGAGGAAGCCCGACTGGATCATCCTCGACTTCGCTCAAAACTGGATTTGGCCAATCGTTGAAGAGCACAAGGTGATATTTATCTTTCGGTAGCATATTAGCATGCTGTTTTTATACAGAGATATGTGCTGTTCTGATTAAAAGCTACAGTATTAGTTTTCTTAATTTCCTTCTTGTCTCCCTGCCGCCCGCCGCAAGATCGCGTGCGCCATGTTCCTCATCTTCACGGCAGGCGTCTTGGCCTTCGTCGGCTCGAAGCAGCAGAACGAGGCGCAACCACGCACGACGGCGGAGGACTTCATGGTCCAGCCTCCGTGGATACCGTTCCCCACCACCATGTCCTTCCGCCGCCATGAGGCGGAGTGGCTCGCCGCCTCGTTCCGGCCCAACGCCTCCGGCGTGTCCGACGTGGACCGCTTCTGGCAGGTGCATCACCCGAGCTGCCGCCTCATCGTCATCCGCAGCTGCCCCGAGGCGGAGCCGCGTCTGTTCCCGCTCCTAACAGACCTCTTTGCCAAGCCCGCCGTGCCCGCGAGCCTCCTAATGCCCGAGGACGACGATGACGACGCCCGGGCCGGTGACGACGACGGGTCCTTCTCTGATGCCATGCAGTGGCTGGAGGAGCAGCCCAAGCGGTCCGTCATCTACGTGGCGCTCGGGAGCGAGGCGCCGGTGACGGCAGACCAGGTCCGTGAGCTGGCGCTCGGGCTGGAGCTCTCCGGCGAGCGCTTCCTCTGGGCGGTCCGGCGGCCCGTCGGCCACTCCGGCGAGCTGCTGCCGGACAGGTTCGAGGCCCGCGTGGCCGGGCGCGGGGTGGTGCGCGCCGGGTGGGTGCCGCAGGTGCGCGTGCTGGCGCACGCCGCAGTGGGCGCGTTCCTGACCCACTGCGGCTGGGGCTCCACCGTGGAGAGCCTCTTCCGGTTCGGGCTGCCGCTGGTGTTGCTGCCGTTCATAGCGGACCAGGGCCTCATCGCGCGAGCCATGGCTGCGAGCGGGGTCGGTGTCGAGGTGCCGAGGGACGACGCTGACGGATCGTTCCGCAGGGACGACGTCGCGGCGGCGGTCTGGCGTGTGATGGGCGAGGATGAGGATGAGGCGTTCGCGCGCAATGCCAGGGAGATGCAGAAGGTGGTCGGCGACAGGGCAAAGCAAGAGCAGTACGTGGATGAGCTTGTGGACTATTTGCGGCGCTACAAATAAGATTTATTCAGTTATTTCAGTGTATCTTTCAGTATTGTCCGAATAATGTTGTCTCTAATAGTTTGGTTCTTGTATCATTCAGTATAAATTGGTGAACATTTGTTATGAAATACTTGCGCCCTTCTTTAAAAAAACGGTAATGCTACAGACAGGACATTCGACGCCAGCGACTCCTCTCCGGACGCGTGGCGTGACATGCACCACAACTTTACCTAACTATTGCACGCATCGCTCGCCTAAATAAATAAAAAAGCAAAATCAACTTCTGGCCACCTCGCCTCGCTTCGCTTCACTCGGCACACGCCGCCTGCCCAACGAGGTCCTCTCTCTCATGCTTCCCTGTTGCTATGCTCTCTCTCGCTTGGTCACCCCGACGTGCACCCTCCCTCACACCGGCGGCTCCTTCCCCCACACCGACGGCGCCCCTCCCCCCACCTTAGCGTCCTCATCCACCGGGAGCCCCCAATGCTGCAGATCCGGTGGCCCTCTCCCCCACCCCGACGAGATCCATGGAGCACGAGCGAGACGCGGCAGTGTTGCTGGGGAGTGGGCGGCTCTCCCCGACTCCGGCGCGGCGCCCTCTCTCACCCCGGCAACCGAGCTCCCCCCACCCCGGCGGCCATGGCGCTCCTCGCCCCCCATCCCCCACCGTCTCCGCCGAGGCAAGCCCAGTACTAGTGGTGCTGCTGACGGTGGTGCTCACGCGCAGCTGCTCATCGCCATCTTCGACCTCGACGATCGATCCCAACTGGCCCAACCTTCCCCTCCCCTATATTGCATATGTATGTTTGAAGTGTTTCAGGCGTTTCAGATGTATGTTGCAATGTTTTATATGGATGTTGCAAAAGTAGATCGTGAGATGTTGGACATGTTGCATGTGTTGCAAGCGTTTGTTCAAAATGTTTCATCTGTTTCCAAACGTATGTTGCAAGCGTTTTGATCTGGATGTTTCATATGTTTTCACACATATGTTGCAACAGTATGTTTAAAAATGTTTTATCTATTTTAGTCTTCTGTTGCATCAAGTGTTTTCATATTACAAGTTGCAAGTGTTCTATCTGAATGTTGCATATGTTTTCACACATATGTTGCAAGTATATGTTCCAGATGTTTTATCTGTTTCAGACGTATATTGCATTCAAGTGTTTTATGTTGTACGTGTTTCATGTTGTTCAGAGAGTCAGGGGGCGCCGGGGAATGGGGCGCGGTGAGCCGGTGGCCGGTGGACGCGGCATGTGGCACGCTGGAGGCCGGCGGTCGGGGGTACGACGGGGCGGGGGGTGAGCCTGCAGGGGCGGGGCGAACGGATGGGGTTGGGGGCAGGTCAGGCGTCGGGGCGGGTGTGTCAGGCGTGTGGGCGGGCCTACGGATAAGCATGGTGAGGTGGGAGATTTTTTTATTCGCATATTAACGTTTCAGCGGGAATTTACACCATCTGAAGGTAAGCACCCCGATCGGACGTCCGGGCGCTAGCAACTCCGTTAAAAAATCATTTGGTTTCTTCGCATATCTTCAATCTTACATACAGTACTGTAGAGAGCAAACTTTTAACTATGAAATGGCTCCATCCATTTTTATAAATGATGTGTGATTTTTCTTAAAATAAAGGCTATGTTCGTTTGTCTTATAAGCCGTACTTTTTCAGCCAACGAGCAGTGTTTTTCTCTCACAACAAATCAGCGAATAGTACTTTTATGGCTTTTCAGCAAGCGAACAGGACGACCCCCCCACCTACTCTTAGTTATTACAACTTGGTACCAGCATTTAACGTGAATCAATACTGGCCTACTGAGAGGCAAACATGAGCTGTGCATGCGGCCATCAATTCAGATTCAGATAGAAACAACGGCAAATCAGCAAAATCGACAGACAGACAGACATGCAATGGCTAGCTAGTTGAGTTCAAACTCCGATCTACAGTACTCCCTCCGTCCCATTGAAAGTGTCGTTGAAAAAGCGTGCCCCCCTCACAAACACGTTTCCCGAGCGACACTTTCAATGGGACGGAGGGAGTATGTGCTTAGCTGTATTGGTGTTCCCATGGTTGGCGCTGGGCCACTCTATGATCATTTTCAATGTTTGACAGCTGTTGGCAAAGGGCAACAGCTCTTTGGCCCTTGTTTAGTTCCCAAAATATTTTGGGAAATGTAACTATAGCGCTAATGTAGCACTTTCGTTGTTATTTGGCAATTATTGTTCGATCAGGGCCTAACTAGGCTTAAAAGATTCGTCTCGTCCATTTCGTCTAAACTGTGTAATTAGTTTTATTTTTTATCTATATTTAATGCTTCATGCATGTGTCTAAAGATTTGATGTGATGAGAATCTAAAATATTTTGGGAACTAAACAAGGGCTTGAATGTTTGCAGGTCTACAAATGAGGCTAATTATTTAGCTTTATATATTTGCAATTGAGGTCAATCGTTCAGTTGTATTGGAATTACATATTTGCAAATTTGGGCTGGTTTCTTCCAGACCTGATTAGTGTATTTTACCTAGCTTTACCGCCGTCCGGGGTTACTGTATTCTGCTCACTCAACGGAGCTCTTCTGCCATATTTGTATCCACTAGACCAAATGGTGGGTGCTCGTAGCAATTTACCCCCAAATTTCTCAAAGAAAGCAAGCAGTAACTTTGATCCGATTGGGATGTGTTGATACTGATTTTTGTCATCGTACCGGTAGGGGCTACATCGTTCATGGCCGCACACAGCCTAGATACACATCGGAGGAGAGGTCTAGATGATGAGGCCGACCAGCAAATCGACGAGGCATATTTGACGCTCGTTTTTCGCCCCCAAAAAATCCACGAGCGGCTCCTGGGAAGCCCGTCGGAGAGTCGCACAACGGGTATCCTAGTATCTATAAAGACACCTAGAACGCCGGCAAACGGTAAAAGGCAGCCATTTTGTATGTAGGCCATGTTTAGTTCAGCCGAATTGGTGGCGGCTGAATTACTGTTGAACACTGTAGGGAACTGTAGCATTTCGTTTGTATTTGGTAAAAATTGTCCAAATTTTGACTAATTAGGCTCAAAATGTTCGTCTCGCAAAGTACAACAAAACCGTGCAATTAGTTTTTAATTTCATCTACATTTAGTACTCTATGCATGTGCCGGCATTTTAATGTGATGGGAAATCTTCTTTTTGTATAGGAAATTTGGGAAAAAATTTGAGATCTAAACAAGACCATAGTTTCAAATTTGAGTACCTGCTTGTCAAATCTCATGGTCGCTTGTTGATCATGTGGTTCACGCGGGAACCAAGGAAATCTAGTGGACGCGGCTGACGTGGTATCGAGGAACGGTGAGGTTGACACTTTGGCTAAAAAAATTCACATCTTGAGCTTTTTTTTAAAGATCTAGCGCACAGAAGCTATCCCAAATAGACCCTAAGTTTTATCCCAATCTACCTAAATACATATGGATTGAGACGAATCCGACAACATTCAACCAGGCTAAAAGATAACCCTCCCCCTATTTGCAGGCTTGCTGACGAAGCTTGCGTCCTTTACTCCTTTGGCTGGCCAGCAATAACGCGTGTTGGCTTGAGTCTAGAGTGACCCTACACGTTGGCATGGATGCGGTACTAGGCACTAGCCCACTCTCATAAGGCCCTGTTTAGATTCCAAATATTTTCTTAAATTTCACTATGTAAAAAGAAGATTCCCTATCACATCAAAATACCGGCACATGCATGAAGTATTAAATGTAGATAAAATCAAAAACTAATTGTACAGTTTTGTTGTACTTTGCGAGACGAACATTTTGAGCCTAATTAGTCAATGTTTGGACAATTTTTCCAAATAAAAACAAAATGCTACAGTGATGCACAGTAGTGCTACAGTGATTTCAACCTCCCGGGGCAACTAAACAGGGCCTAAGTAACACATGCATTTATTTCCTTTTTGTCTCCTATGGTGGCTGTTGTGGTCATCATGATATTAATGTGTCACACTCACCATCGCTCGATTTTTTTTAATTTTAATCCTTTTTAATTTTTATTCTAAAACTAATAGCACTTATTTTTTATTTTTATTTTTGATCCTTTTGGTGGCGCCAACGTGACTGGCGCGACAAAATCATGATGTAGGGAAAAGAAATGCTCTGAGTGACTGCTTCGCACTTTTATTCGATAATACGCTCGCTACCTCTTCAAGCATATCTAACATATTGGAAAGACACTTATATTCGTGACAAACAGGTTGAACGCAAAGGTGGAAGTTGAGGCAGTAGGTCACCTTGGCACGATGGAGAATACCTCCCTTGCATGTTAGCATGACGCGAGGCACCTATACAACTAGTCATGATTGAAAGACCGTGATGCCTAAGAGGGATTGATGAATTAGGCAACTTAAAACTCTATTTCTAACTATGACCTCTAATTCCAACCTAAGCAAAATCTATACAAAGATAAACTATGTAGATATGCAACTAAGGTTTTGCTAGGTGTGTTACCATTTCTACCGCAAAAGAAGTTATGCAATCTAGCCTATCAACTAGGAAAGTAAGGCACACAACCAAGGTAGCAATATAAATGCGGAAGCTAAAGAGTAAGGTAGAGATGCAAACTCTTATTGACGCCCGTTGGTATTTCTTACATTCACAGATAAATCCGCAAGTGCATGGAATTTTGTTGTAGCAATTCACCGGGAGTATTCCGGGTATCATATCGATAGGGAAACATGCGAGATTAACAATGGACTAACTTAACTAGGGATAGCAACAAGGTTAAAGATAAATAGGAGTATAGAGATGACTTCTAAGGTTCTTAACTTCTAACTTAAATAGGGGTGTGTTTAGTTGGTGAAAAGTGGGTGAAAAGTTACTATAGCACCTTTCGTTTTTATTTGACAAATATTATCCAACCATGAAGTAACTAGGCTCAAAAGATTCGTCTCGCAAAAACCAGACAAACTTAGCAATTAGTTATTTTTTACCTATATTTAATACTCCATGCATGCGTCCAAATATTTGATGTGATGGGTGGAAGAGGAAATATTTTGAGTTTGCATGGGAAGTGAACATGCCCTAGAGTTATATTCTAGTGTTCACCTAGAACATTACTAAGGAAGAGCATAGCAAAATATAACTTTTTCCATCGCAACCGGGTCTACTAGGCCTACAGACGGGAGGTGGACTGCAGAGAATCAACGAGACTGTCACTCTCGCAATCTACCACACGTTCCGAAATGCAGAAAAAGACTAAAAAGTGGATACCGTTTTCGTGCGAGAATCTACGTCGGCTTGTCGGTCTGCCTCTGCGTGCGATCCGAGCGAAACCCCGCCCGCGCCTTTGCTCCGCCCGGCGTCACCTCGCCTCCCCACAGCGTACGGACCGACAGTAAATATGGAAGGTCATCCCAATCTCCGCCCGGCGCTCCGTTCCCCTTCCAAGATCGGCCCTCCCCGCACCCCCTCCCCCAATCGCGAGAGGCCTTAATCGAATCGCTCGTCGCCTCCTCCCCTGAATGCTTGCCTCCTTGCCAAGATCGCCCCACCCCACGCTCGCCTGTGGTTCCACGTCGCTCCCCAGCATGTCCGGCCGTGGCAGCGGGTGGAGGAGCAGTCCTCCAGCCGGAGCGGCCTAGATCGCCTTCGCCGTGGTCGTGGCACGTTGCCGGAGCCCTCACCGTCATCCTCGCTGTCGCTGGTCCAAACAATCCAGAGCTAAGGAAGCAGCATTCTACTGCCAATGGGCATATCAGATTCATAGTATTGCAGAAGAGGTGCCACACAAGCATCTTCAGTCTTCCCAAACAACCCAAATAATCACCAATGGACGGACAAGAGTGGATATGTTACCGGGCTAGGAATGCAAACGTATATGCTGCTGTTTTTTAATGTGTTTTTTTACAATGATTTTGCTCAAATGTTTCTGGAATTTGCAAGCACAGCTCCTCTCTTCTCCTCCCTTGCTTCTGCCCCTGTGAAACTGGTAGCACTTGGAAGGGTGTTCAGGAGGTGGTTTGGTCTTGATTCGCGCTCTCGCCTTGTGCTGTTGTTGCTGCTTCTTGATTCGTTGTCATGATGAAGAGCCGATGAGCTGAGTTGCTGTCAGGCTCGGTGGTCCTGCTGGTTCAGAAATGGACATGGCTCGTTTTCAGGTAACTAACTAATCTTAGTATGTTTCTTTCCTGGCATATAAATTCTCCCAAAACAAAGTATGTCGAATCTTTTTTATCTAAATTTCTCACTGTTGGTGACGACGAAGAACAATCAAAGGCTTGTTGCAGATAACATTGGCCATTTAAACTTCATTGGTTATCTCAAGAACACTCTGAACTCCGGTGATATGGAGGCCCATAAGGTACAGCACAGCTTTCTTGTACTGCCCTGACTGCCCCATGTGCAGAGAACTTTCGTTTTAGAAATGTCAATGATAGAATCCCTTTTTATTTTGAAATTTGCTATGTTCGTTTGAACTACTTCAGCAGTATTTTTCAGTGAATGTATATAGTGTTTTCCTCTTACAACAAATCAGCATAAGCCAAATTTCAGTGAAATGAATCCCTTTTTATTTTGAAAACTAAATATTAGGGAATTCTTTTTCATAAAAATAAGAATATCAAAGTAAAAATTTTAACACCCATGAACAAATAATATTCGTTATTAGAAAATAATGACAGAACAAAATGTACTCACCCTCCAAGTAGCACTCCATCCTCCTCCTACGGTCCTACCTGCCCCCACAGGTTCTCCGAGTCCTCACCCTTGGAGGTTATAAATGTACTCAGAATCTCAGATCATGAAACATATTCTCTGTAATTTTTTCAGGATGTAGTTAGCAGCATTTCCACATCTACAAGCTGTGAGAATAGGCTGTGTGGTTTTCTTGTTGTGACATTTCGAAAGGTGGTATCCTTTTGATTCTTTGTGGCATTTTTCTCTTTGCTCCTCTTCCTTACAGCACAAGCCAGATTCATGTACCCTGCAAGCACACAAAGAAGACAAAAACCAAAGTTAATTATGTGTAAGTATTTGATCTGTATTTTCAGCCTTACTGTATTTTACACATTGATTTTTCAGTGATGTAGCCTATAAGGGATTTTCTCATGGGTGCTACGGATGAATGTTACCCTGTTACTTTCAGATCAGATCAGGGGCCCTTGGTGAATCATATCATACTGATTACATGGTGATGTGCTCCGATAAATAAGTTGGAAGATTGGAATATTAACCATTGCCAATGGATTCAGTGTGATTTTTAACTTCTGATTTTAGTAACTTTTTGTTTATTAGGATCATGCCCGTGCATTGCAACGGGAACAGAATAATGTCAAGATAATTTAGGTCTACAACGTGTATATTTTGGTCCTACATCCAGCTGATGGATTCCGATTTGGGCAGAGACGTCTGCTGCATTGGGACGAGACCACTGTGGTGGGACTGGGACATCAAGCTGGGAAATGTGAATTTGGGCACCAATCCGGCAGCATATTCAAGCACATCAGGATGGACATGGTGATGTTTTCATGTCCCATTTTTTTTCTTGCAGATAGCAGAATGTGTAGTTATGCTCTTCAGTTTGATTATTCACAAATTGGATTGCTTATTCTATAAAATCCTGGTGGGTCTCAAGTGTGACCCGTAGCAGTTTGTTAGAAATCAGTCTAAACTTTCATCCAAGGGTAATATTCAAGTGCAATAAATGTACATTATCAGTGATAATAACGGTTGGACTTACTGTTTCTAACTCAGGCCTCGTTTAGTTCCAGGGTGTAAAGTTTTGGGATGTCTAATCGGATGTCACATGGGGGTGTCGCATGAGGTGTTCGAATACTAATAAAAAATAAATTACAGAATCCGTCAGTAAACCGCGAGACGAATTTATCAAGCCTAATTAATCCGTCATTAGCACATGTGTTACTGTAGCACTTTATTGTCAGATCATGGAATAATTAGGCTTAAAAGATTCGTCTCGCAAAGTATTCGCAATTTATGCAATTAGTTATTTTTTAGTCTACATTTAATACTCCATGCATATGTCAAATATTCGATGGGATAGAGTGTAAACTTTTGAGGGAGGAACTAAACAGGGCCTATTATTTTTGTATGATCAGCAGAAAAAATTTGGCGACGATGAGGCAGCAGCCACAGGCGAGAAGTTCATCGTCGGAGCTTGTGAAAGAATTTGCAATGGCACATCTACCAGAGGCCTTTATTATCCCCTCCATGGTCCATTTTCATATTTGTTTAGAATCAAATGATTGTATGTTCTATATTGTGTTAATTCTGAACTTCTGGCCATTGTTAAAAATACTTGTCAAAATGTACAGTGAGAATATTTTTTTACTGCATGGAAAAAGGGGTGGCGTCATCACCCAGTTATCTAATTTGACTGCAAGAACAGTAATGTTGACTTCTGATACCATTTGAACCACACAACAGGTAGCTTAAACCAAATGATTCTAACGAAAGCGAAATGGTAAACTTCCCCAAGTGGCAATTTGCACAAAAAAATGGATATCGGAGATTTCTTCCTACTGATATAAAATATTATCTTAGCCGCATCCTAGAAAGGTCTATACAGTAGAGTTGGTGAGCCTGCACCATGCTCTCCGTGACTGTGTTAATTTCACGAATGGATTAAATGTCACTTTAATGTCGGTATTTAATTTCATAGTACTATTATCTTATTTGCAATCCGTGTGTTTTTATTACAAAAGTTTTGATGCCCTGTAGCAACGCACGAGCACGCTAACTATTCTACTAAAAGCACCATTTTGCCCATCCAAATTCAGGTTTATGCCTATTAAATAGTTAAAAGTGTGTAAAAGTAAACCTGAATAACTCTATAACTCACTCATACATGATCCAATGAGCATGAAATTTTTACTACATCTCATGCATACAATGATTAGTCCACCATAAAAAATTCGCCACAATAGGACCACAGAAACTGCAGCTATGAATTAATCACACAAAAGCATATATCTAAAGCTAGAGCAAATTTGTACTAAAACATATCATATCATATGTTTACTATGTAGATCTAATCATGTGGAGTCCAACAAAATTTGATTTTCTATTTTATGATTTTTTTTGTAATTGACTATGTTTTTTCAAGATTCGACCAAAATAAATATAAAAGAAAAAGAGAAAAACCACCTAGAGAAATAGCAGGAGGTCATATGTCCGGTTTGAAAATATGGGGGGAGTTATGTTCGGTTTCCTAATTCGGGGAGGAAAAGCTGACTTTTGTGATAGTTGAGGGAGGCAAAGTAGACTTTTCCAAAAGAAAAAGGAAAAGAAATGAGATGGGCTAAGATAGATGAGTTTTCAGCCTACAATAGAAAGAAGGTGTCGGGGTTATGATACCTCGAGTATCTCAAGACATCGATTAGTTAGCCGCTCGAGCGGCCCACGACAAATAAGCTAGTATAAGCCCAAGCACCGAGGCCCAACTAAGCTATGAAGGCCTGGGCCAAGTGAAGGGATAGAGAGTCGGCCACGACCTCTTCCCTCTCCCTTCACCATACGCTGTCCAGCTCCACACGACCTCTCTCCACCCTGACCCCTGGGACGAATGGAGAAGGGTCGAGCTCCACCAAGTATGCCTACTCTGACCAGGACAGGCACGCCTTACTCACTACGCCAGGATTGAGGGGACAGCTATCCCTTCGGTCCGGACAAACTCCATCCCTGCGCCACGCCGCGCAGACAAGACAACTTTGACTTCCACAGGATGGGTGTGGCAGAACCGCCCGAAATAGCACACTTTCGGAGGCACTTGTCTTCCACGAGACACTAAGTACCTCAAAAGTGAACTAAATCAAATAGTTCCGTCGAGTACACCCTAAGGGAGAACTCGAAACAATCCACGTTTTACATCCAGAATCCAATAATGAAAATGAGCTTACAATACTTAGTCCATTTCATATAACATAGAGTCTTGAAAATTATTTATTACAATACCAGAGTTCAGAGTGCGATAATTAAACAGTGGAATTAAAATAAACATCTAGAGGAAACGATGCAAGGATCTGTCTGTGCCCACCAGAAGAATCCTCCACACAGGAGCTACTCCTCAAGCTGCACCTGCAACAGGGTAAAATAAACCCTGAGTACATAATGTACTCGCAAGACTTACCCGACTAGTGGAAATAATTTCCCGACTCTCAAGGATATGAGAGGCAATATGGTTTGCTGTATTTCTTTTGTTTTGCGAAAAGCATTACTAGTAGTTCGTCCTTAAGGTTAGGTTTTATTAGCCGTCAGGATTACTTCATTAGCTAACCATTCTAGGTAAGCACATGTTCTACTTTCAAGAATGGGTGGAGCAATCAAAACCATTTTACCATCTTCCATATTCCAGTTCTTACTATGGTGCTAGACCATAGCCAAGTCATACCGTCTCACGGAAACGGCGATTCGCGAACCAATGTATCCCAGTTGGGTACCCAGAAACACACGCCTCGCTTGTACCCCAAGCATAAATGAGACCAACCCATTCCACTCCTGTCGAGGGGTCCAGGTCCCCGTCCAAACTTAGACTCCAAGCCCCCACACTTGAGGCCTAGCCTCAGTGTGGTGCTTAGACCTCCACCTTTTTTCGTCTACAATCAGTCGGTCTGGAAAGAGCTGGAACCCACGACAAGAGAGCAACAAGTCTTTCCGCTCCCATAAGCAAGTATGTGCTCAGGATAATAAGTCTGTGACCTAACTATCATACACAGCAATAGACGGTCCTCAATCAACACGGACAGGGAAAACAGTGTAACCAAGCTAAGCCTCGTGGCCGCAGGACACAACTTGTTACACCCACCAATAACTCATTCCTTATCCCTGCCTGGTCACCATTTTCTTTCCATCATTTTATTAGGAGAGTAATAATAATATTCACCTACTTGTAAGTAACGAAAGGTTACCCACGCTACTAATAGCCTAAGCATAGCAGCTACTCGAACCTGCACTAGTAAGACTCTTAGGATATATATATATACACACACACGTGGTTTCCATAAAATTCCTGCAACGTAAATGGACAACACATATATATATATGGTGAATATGAAAAATAGGAGGCACTGGTGGCTTGCCTTGGGTAGGCGCGGTGTCAGCTGAGTTAGTCAGTGGTGGCTCCAGGACCTCCTCCTGCACGAGAACCTCCTCCTCGTACTCCTCGATCTCCTCGAACTAGTGGTCGCCGATGGTCACGATTCCCGCCGACTCGTTCTCTATATGCATGCGATGATGATGATGCAATGATTTAGTATTTAGGCAACAACAATTATTAAAATAAGAACACATATGCTATACTAACAAGCTAGCTCTAATGACTAAGATATTAAGCTAACTATCATCTTCATCAAGCAAAGTGTTATGTTCACAAATCAATGGTATGCTTTTATTCCTATTAAAGGTTTAATATATTTAAACAAGGAACTTTTAGTTACCCTAATATATAGTTGAGTCTAAGGCTACAAAAATTACAGTAAGCACATAATAATACAATGCAGCTACTGTAAAATTTTCAGAATTAAAGCTATCACCAATTTATCACAAAATTCCTACAATAATTAACCTAATAATATTAAGCACTTTCATATTATTTAATAGCCCTTAGTAACAACAAAGATATGTATGAACTAACTACACTAGCAGGTACATCACAATTTTAGAAACCTAACAAAATTTGTTTCACAATTTTTGGACACCTACATGAATTTATATTAATTATACAAATCAGGCTCAGAAATTGAAATGAAAAACCATTACTAATTCCTAAGAAAAAGAAAAGACGAACTCAGCCGCGCGGCCCACAAACAGGCGGCCCGCGCGGACATGGCCCATGCGCAAGACGGCCCACGGCAGGGAGCCTGCACGCGCTGGGGCTTTTGCAAAAGAGCCCTCGGACTTCAGGGGAACTACACCTAAGTCCTAACACTATTTCTTCCTCTCTCTGACGAATTCACTTAACCCCCTGAGATTTCCCTAATTTCCCTGCACGCAACCCCGGCAACCCTGTGCACAGCGGCGCGGCGAGCGGTGGCACTGGGCAGCGGCGGCCACTAGAGGCTCATGTAGGCCCACCTAACGGGCCGAACTTCACCTACAACCCTAGTGCCTACACTAAGCGGCGGTGAAGAGCTAAGAGGCGTTCTAGCGCATGCTGTAGTGGCGGGCGACGGTTCACGATGGCGGCGTAGCCGTCCGGTGAGCTAGAACCTCTAAACGACGGAGGAGCGGTCGAATGAGCATCAGGACCTTACCGCGAACTCAGAAAAGGGGGTGGTTAGGTCAGAGGCGGTTCGAGCAGAGCTGGCCGGATGCGACCGAATGGTGCGGCGGCGCTCTGCGATGGCACGGCCGCGACAATGGCGCCGGGGTGGAGGTAACGGCTCGGCCGAGGTACGCAGGATGAAGAGAGAGTCAGGGCGAAGCTAATGGCGTAGCTGGGCTGGCCTTCGTTGGGTAAGCAAAATATAGTAAATCTTGGTAAAATGCACAACCAGGTCTTGGTAAAATACACAACCAGGTCTGGGTAAGATGCACAACCGGGTCTTGAAGACATCAATTGCAAATATGTAAGGATTAATAATGGGCATGGCTAGCGCCCGGATGTCCGGACGCCCACACCGTTGCGCCTGCCTCAGCCTGCTGCACCTTGCGCCGCTGCGCCTAGCTGCCCACACCTCGCTACTGCGCCCACCCACGCCTGTTGTGCCTGCCAGCCCAATTGCTGCTGCTGCACACGCTGCATGCTGCCACGCGCTTGCGCATGCACGTGGGGACCACCCGTGCCAGCGGTGACTACCTCCGCCTGCCCTCGCTTCCCACGTCCGACATCGAGGCAAGGCAGGAGAAGGCGAGGAGGGAGATGCAACACCTGATCTAGTTTTGAAACACCCAGATACAACAATTACAACATACGTCTAAAGACAATAAAATATTTGAAACATATATCTGAAATACTTGCAAAACACGTGAAACCATTGCAAAACATACACAACATCCAGATAAAACGCTTGCAACATATGTGTGAAAACTTATACAACATCTAGATAAACACACTTGATACACCGGAAAAAAAAGATGAAACATTGAAAACAGAAGCTTGCAACATACGTGTACAATTATTATAACATATGCAACCTCTCGATCTACTTTTACAACATCCATCTGAAACACTTGCAACATACCTCTGAAACACTTGAAATGTACGCTTGCAACATGCGTTTTCACCCTTCTTCCGTGTGACGCAGAGCAGAGCAAGGAGTGGCCGGTTCCGGCCACCGATGGCCGAGGATGGTGGCGCGGCTCACAGCGGCCAGCGGGCCTAGGCCCGGCCATCGACGGCTCCCTCTCCTGGCGCCTGGCCTGGGTGCGGCGGAGGACGGAGCAGGGCATGGCGCAGCAGGGACGAAGGCGCCGCTAGAGTCGTCGAGCACGCGCATGGAGCTTGAAGGTGGAGGGTGAGGCGCTGGCGACCGGGTCCTCCAACAGCAGTCGCAGTCGGTGGGGCGGCTGGCAACTGGCAGTGTACCTTGGCGGAGGAGTCCTCCTCTCTGCAGCAGACAGAGGCACCGAGGGGTACGAGGCCGGGCGTCACGGGGGATGGCGGCGACAGCGCAGCGGAGTGGGTATGCGGACGGCCGCACGGCGCGATGAAGCTGAGATGACGTGAGGCGGAGTTGGGAATTTTGTTTTTTATGAGAGGCGGGCAAAGCATAGTGGGATGCCACGTCCGACGGGACCCACACCCGCGTCTAAGCATTTCCAATTAAAAATTATTCTCGTTTTTAGATCTGGAAACGTTCCTAGAGCTCATCGTCGTACTACTATCTACTAATGCTTCGCCCTGTAGTTATACTTAAAAATAAAGATAGTATTTTTATTCGGAAAATCCAAATCAGACTATGATTGAAGATACACCAACCAAGAAAAACAAATGTTTTTTTTTGTACAAGGGCGCAAGTATTTCATAACAAATGTTCATCAATTTATACTGAATTCTATAAGTGACTAAGAACCCAAGCAGAAGCGTCAGCAAGCCCGCAAATAGTAGGTGATTCTCGCGTCAGCGGAGCCCCATCAAACCACAGGCCGAAGATGACTGAATGAAACTTAACATATATATAAACACATATGCGTGGATCACGATCTACCATTTTATATCATCAAATAATCTGAGTCGAAGAAACTTTTGCTATCATGCTTTCATATCATATCAGGGTGTTACTGCTACCGTACCATTATTTCATCTGCACTGTCAAGCTAATAAGCTAAGTGGCTGGCCATGGAGAACACCCAAGAAGCTCTCCACATCGTCGTGTTCCCATGGCTGGCCTTCGGCCACATGATCCCATTCCTGGATCTCTCCAAGCGGCTGGCGCGGCGCGGACACACCGTCACCTTCGTCTCCACGCCAAGGAACGCTGCCAGGCTAGGCACAGTCCCGCCCGAGCTCGCAGCGCGTCTACGCGTCGTCAAGCTGGACCTGCTGGCCGTCGAGGGAATGCCCGAAGGCGCCGAGTCTACGGCCGACGTCCCGCCGGAGAAGGTCGAGCTCCTCAAGAAGGCGTTCGACGGTCTCGCTGAGCCGTTCGAGCGCCTTGTCACCGAGGGCTGTACTGCCGCCGCCGGCGAGGCGGCCGCGTTCTCGAGGAAGCCCGACTGGATCATCCTCGACTTCGCTCAAAACTGGATTTGGCCAATCGCTGAAGAGCACAAGGTGATACATATATTTCGGTCGCATATATGCTAATTAAAAGTTATATTAATTATTAATTAGTGTTCTTAATTTCGGCCACCGCAAGATCGCGTGCGCCATGTTGCTCATCTTCCCGGTAGGCGTCTTGGCCTTCGTCGGCACGAAGCAGCAGAACGAGGCGCAACCACGCACGACGACGGAGGACTTCATGGTCCAGCCGCCGTGGATACCGTTCCCGACCACCATGTCCTTCCACCGCTACGAGGCGGAGTGGATCGCCGCCGCGTTCCGGCCCAACGCGTCCGGCGTGTCCGACGCGGACCGCTTCTGGCAGCTGCACCACACGAGCTGCCGCCTCATCGTCCACCGCAGCTGCCCCGAGGTGGAGCCGCGTCTGTTCCAGCACGTGACAGACCTCTTCGCCAAGCCCGTCGTCCCCGCGGGCCTCCTCATGCCCGAGGACGACGACGACGACGCCCGGGGCGGTGACGACGGCGGCGGGTCCTTCTCTGACGCCATGCAGTGGCTTGACGAGCAGCCCAAGCGGTCCGTCATCTACGTGGCGCTCGGGAGCGAGGCGCCGGTGACGGCGGACCAGGTCCGAGAGCTGGCGCTCGGGCTGGAGCTCTCCGGTGCGCGCTTCCTCTGGGCGGTCCGGCGGCCCGTCGGCCACTCCGGCGCGCTGCTGCCGGACGGGTTCGAGGCCCGCGTGGCGGGGCGCGGGGTGGTGCGTGCCGGGTGGGTGCCGCAGGTGCGCGTGCTGGCGCACGCCGCGGTGGGCGCGTTCCTCACGCACTGCGGCTGGGGCTCCACTGTGGAGAGCCTCTTCCGGTTCGGCCTGCCGCTGGTGATGCTGCCGTTCATAGTGGACCAGGGCCTCATCGCGCGAGCCATGGCCGCCAGCGGGGTCGGCGTCGAGGTGCCGAGGGACGACGCTGACGGATCGTTCCGCAGGGACGACGTCGCGGCGGCGGTGCGGCGTGTGATGGCGGAGGACGAGGGCGAGGCGCTCGCGCGCAATGCCAGGGAGATGCAGAGGGTGGTCAGCGACAGGGCAAAGCAAGAGCAGTACGTGGATGAGCTTGTGGACTATTTGCAGCGCTACAAATAAGATTCTTATTCAGCCCTTTTAGTGTTAATCTTCCATTATTGTCCAAATAAGTTGTCTCTTGTAAGGGCACTTCCAATGCAGAAACCACCGTAGTTTCTATGGACACTAATTGTACTGTCATCTAAGCGTTTTGCGGATGTGGCATGGTAGTTACTGAAGAGAGAGTGAAAATCATAGAAACCGAATCTAAGTTAGAAACCATGTCTATACGAAAACCAAGACATGAAGGGATGTGATTGGTAGAGAATTGAGATAGAACATATGTGATTGGATAAAAAATTATTCTGTAGAAACTATCCATTAGGACCATGGTTTCTATATATAGAGTCTATAGAAAATAATAGGTATAGAAAATACATGTAGTTTCTAGCATTGGGACTTCCCGGCAACACTTGTTCCAATGAGAAGTAACCCTGAAACTTGCCCATATCCTTACCGCCACAGCCTAGGTATCCCTCATTTTCCAACCAAGCCAAGGATGCCGACCGCTATTTCTCCCACCTGTCAGGCAATGGGAAGAGGGGGAAAAGGTAGAGCCCAAAACAATTGGAATATCGAGCTGTTGCTAGAAATCGATTTCTGAAGGTAATCCGAAATCCAGCCACCTCTAAAACTTAATTTACCAAGGTCAGCCAGGCGAAGGAGGCGGGCGTGGTGGCGTAGCGGCGGGGCCACCATTGGCCGCGAGTGGCGGGAGATGGCAATTGAGTCAAGGAAGGACGTGGGAGTCATACCGATGGCCCGATGTCACGATGGGAATGGGCCGGCCCGGACCTGGCCTTGGACCTGGCCCCATGGCCTCAAGGCCAATTTGCAAGGCCACGGGCCGACCCAAATCTCCTAAGGCCTTTGGCCTCGCTGGCCCAATGGGTACCCTGGGGCCGACCCAAAAATATTATCACCTTGTTTGTAATCATACACTTAAACAAGTAATTAGACATACTTTGTTTGCATTTTTACAATATTTTTGATACAGTAAAAACAGTGTTACTGACTCATCATATCACAACAAACACTCTGACTGATCATATCACGGCAATTGCAGAAATACTAGAGGTCCAGAGCCATAGAAAACTATAACATCACTAAAATACCAGAGCCAGACAAACAGCCTAGACTATGAACTATTAGCATATAGCAAGCCAGCAAAGATTAAACCGTGTTTGAATGACGACTGACGACCGAAGAAGCAATTATGATAACATCATCTAAGAATCTAATCTAATGACTAATTACTTAGTGAACAGATGCAACGCAGGCACCAGATAAACAGATACTTTCAGTGATCTGAGTCTTTATCTGCATGGTCTCCCTTTAGTGAGATTCCGAGTCTCCATCTGCATAAATAAATAGGTACTTTCAGTAGAAGACAACAGCATGGATTGAAAAATGGTTTCTGATAGTGTCAGCTCGCTGTCCTGCGCTCTGCTGTGCATGATCTGCATTTCTGTCTTAATAATCTGAAGCTGTCTTTTCAGTAGTTGCAAAATCAGGCTGTTTATTATACTCTATCTATGAACTAATCCAGGACCTTATATTATGGTTATCATGAAGATGCTAGAATATCATTGTCAAACTATCATCTAGACGCAACCACCATGCGTGCATCTATCAGTAATTTAGTATACTATACTATTAGCATAGAACTTCCTATTTGCAGGAGAAAAAAGCTGACAGATAAAAAAAACCAGAGGCACACTAATTATGTAGTTAAATGTACCACAAAAAATTCGAAGTTGCTTTCCTACTTGCCACACTTCAGCTAGTGGCAGGCTATTCAAGCGACTTCCTAAGTTCCTAGTATGCTGCATGCTATCTCAATACAAACCAACCCATCATTACGAAAGAGATAACAGTTATCAAACAAAGCAGACATTTACAAATGTGCATATACAGTGAACTCATTGACGAAGATGCTAGTATTTGAGTTCGTGTTTCAACAAACAACAGAAAGATAATCACATATTTGAAGAGTGCAAATACCTTCCAGAGACAAGATGATGTCATGAACTGATTCCAATGACCGTTCAGTACCAGCTGCATAAAACAAGAGTGGTGCTAGTTTTAATTAATTTCATGATTTTGTATACTTGAAGCATTAGTGAGAAATTCTGAGAACATGTCTACTATGTGTTTACCTGTGGCCCTGATCCAGTCTTGTAAACACACTAAGGCTTCAACGGTAGCTGGTGTCAATCGACTTCGAAAATCTGATATTATTCTTGACCCAGTTCTGAAAGCGGACTCAGATGCTATTGTAGATGCGGGAACAGCCAATATGTCCCTCGCCATGCGACTTAGTGTTGGATACTCAGCTGAGTTCATCTGCCACCATGCAAGGATGTTGAATTGGTCACTTCGACGAATTGGCACCTTTTTCAAATATGTCTCAAGTTCTAAAGAAGCCTCATTGGTAGATCGGGCACTGCGAGTAACATGCTGGTCCCAACTTGCCAAAGGATCAGGGTCAATTGCACTCATTTCAACATCACCTCCTTGTGACATAGGATCTGCAACATTTCCATTTGATTTGAGATATTCTTTGAACAACCCTTGAAACATATTTTTTATTTTGTTGACCATCCATGTAGCATCATTCTCAAATACTGTGCGAAATCGAAACTCAAGGTATTCCAACTTGAATTGGGGGTCTAAGATCACAGGAATACAGATATCTAGCCATGATACCTTCCAGTACTTCTCAAACTTTTTCTTCATGTATTTCAGCGTAGGGTACATCTCAGATCCCTCTTCAAAAGGCTGCTGCTCCAAGGTCAACTTCACTTTCAACATTTCATGAAGATACAAGTTTGAAGTAGGGTATTTTGTACCAGATATCACATTAGTGGCTTCATAGAAAACCTTCAGCAGTCTGCAAATAGCATCAGCCTTTTCCCATTCCTCATATGTCGGTCTGAAGGTGTAGTTTGGATCTTGAATGTGCAATGAGTCAAACACTGCGCGAAACTCTTTTGCAGTACTAAGCATCAGATATGTTGAGTTCCATCGAGTGCAAACATCAAGGCAAGGCCTTTTCCCACATAATATGCCAAGTTGTGCAACAATTTCTTCAAATTTTTCCTTTCTCGTTGGAGAGCTTCGAATATATTTCACAGTGTCACGTATCTTCTCAATCATTGGGCTAAGAAACTCCAATCCAGCTTGACATATCAGATTTATAACGTGGGCAGCACAACGTTGGTGGAACAACCTACCACTGGAAAGTAGCATCTTCTTAGTTAGCAAATGGGTCTTCAATAATTTCATCATTGCACCATTGTTGTTTGCATTATCTAGAGTCACCGCAAAAAGCTTATCTTCAATCCCCCATTCTCTTATGAACTTGATCATGGTGTTAAACAATGCAATTCCAGTGCGGGGTGTTTCCATAGCTATGAACTTCACTATTCTCTTTTGCTGCTGCCACTTCTCATCGATATAGTGGGCTGTAATGACGATGTACCCCACCATTCTATTTGATGTCCACATATCACTAGTCAAAGAAACCTTGGAGTTAGTGTTTTTCAACAAACCTTGCAGGTATCTCTTCTCTTCTGCAAATTCTTTCAGACAATCATTACGCACTGTTGTCCTGCATATCATCTTAAAACTTGGGTTCAGACTAGAGACAAACCTCCTGAAGCCCTCATATTCCACAAGTGAGAAGGGCAGCTCATGCAATACTATTATCCTCATGAGCTCTTTACGTGATACAGCCTGATTAAAGGTCCAAGGCCCTAATGCAACTCCATCTGGAGACATGATAGAGGCATTTAGCTGGTCAGCAACTCGAAGAGCCTTCCTCCTTTCCTTACATCTCTTCAAGTGTTTGCGCAATGAACTTGTTCCATGTTTACGCTCAGCACAAATATTCCTTGCACAATGTTTGCACTCAGCCGCTGTGACTATTCCATCAACTCTGATAGGCTCATATTCTTTCCATACCTTGGACAGAAATTTCCTCCCCGGCTCAGAAAATGATCCCATGTCAACTAACTCAGCGCCTTGCTCTTCATCAACAAAATCCTCATCTACTTCTTCATCTTCTTCATCCTCATCATCTTCTTCCTCTTCTTCATAGTCAGCATCTTCTTCTTCATCAATCATTTCTGTATCATGCGAAGTTCCTATAGAAAAGGATATAATGAGTGAACATTTAATCATGAATTAACTTAGCAACTCTAACGCAACATTCATATAAAAGAAAGACTAACATACTCACCACTATAAGCTTGGCAAATTTCTGCTATTTTACCAGATAAATCTGGTGGTGGAACAAATTTTCTCCCCGCTGCAACAGGTGTCAAGAAAGAGGTACCCCTGTGGTACAGTTGCTGGTAAAGCTGCTGGTTCCCTTCTTGGTCATCCATATTTGTGATCTAAAAAATGCAATAAATTCATTTCAGAGCAAGCCATGGCAAGCAGTAATGTACTAGTGGTCAGCTGATAAATAAAGTGATAAACAAGTAGTAAATAATTATGCAACAGTACATCTCGCCTATTATGCTTACTCTGCAGAAACTATTAGTGCTACTTAGGTAGAGCATCTCGCTTATCTTCCAAGTCACCTCAGCATGCATAGCATAAAGTCTTACATTTGAACACGTTTTGCTCATGAGCCAAGGCATCAGTTTCTCTTGTAACTACACCAACAACATTCCCTTTGGTTTCTTAAAATGTTTATATCAGTCATATATTTACGCAAGCATAAAATGACTGACTTGTAGGCTGTACAAAAAGGAGATGTTGGTTCCTTCAGAGAAGTTCAATCTGAAGCCATTCGTGGCACTCTAGATTTCATTGGAATAAACCACTATTTATCTTTGTATGTGAATGACCACCCTTTAGAAAAAGGCATCCGTGACTTCGTACTGGACGCTGCTGCTGACTATAGAGGTAAAACAATTTGTCACTCGATACAGGATTATCATTTTATCGCTTGCAATTCTTTAGATACATCCCTGGGACTTTTCGTTCATTTATCTAGTGTCACATACACAATGGCCTACGAAAATTCAACATGGTGTCACATGGACCAAATAATTTGCTGATGCTTCTGAAACATATTTGCAAATGTTATGAAACCTACAAGCTAAATGCTGCATGTAACAAAAAGATTATTTGAAGCAGGTTCGAGAACGGATCCGCCAATAGGTCAGGTAAGGTTTTTCATCGACAATTTTTCAGAAATGCTGATGACTTGAGACTTTTCAGACATTATGCTGTGCAATTAGGAATTCCTGTCTAACATGGGAAGTTAGATAAAAACACACTGAACGGTCCTCTTATTTGAGTGAGTAATATTTGGAACTTTTTCAATGCTGTGACAGATACAGCCTTTTCATTTTACTGTAGCAAGCCCCAACATCTATTCCGGCTGATCCCAGAGGATTGCAACTTTTGGTAGAGTACCTGAGTGAAGCCTATGGGAACCTTCCCATTTATATCCAAGAGACAGGAAAGTCTATTTCCCAGCTGCAGGCCTCAAAATTCTAGTTCAGAGATAGTCTAAGAAGTACCTCTAAATGACAAGGCAGATATCTGTTTCCGAAAACAAAAAAATGACTATTCAGACATCAATGCGTTCTATATACCTCTCTTTCTGGAACACATATACTTTGTCTGGTAAAAAGTACTTGATGTTTTCTTACTTTTCATGATCTTCAATGGCCACTTTGACCACTATCATCTATTTTAAAATATATTTATAATATAACAAAGTTATAAGAATATGGAAGTGCCTTTTTAAGACAGATCTATGTTATTCACATGCAAATCTTAGTAGCAAAGTCTTAGATTGCAAATTACTCTCCGGGAACCAGCTGTTAAGTTTCAGGATTTCAATTCTCCATGGCAAGTGGCAACCAAGAAATATGGCTTGCAAAATTAAGGATTCACTCTCAGTTAAAGTATAAGATAAAATGATATATGGAATACTGATATTATAATCAAGCTAGCATGGACTCGATTATGAAAGTGTAGTCCACTGTGTAATCCAGGAACCGTGTAGGAGGAATGTGATGTATAAATATCCAGGCAACTCACAGAGGATTATTTATCATCCAAATAAGCATTCATCTAAAACTCTACCTTCAAAACAGATTTAGAGTACGTGCAGAAACAACAAAGTCTAATAAAAGTATCACTAAAAAAATGCATCTCATGTGTTCCTGCTGTAATTTGAGCCCTGTTAAGATTACACTGGCAAAAGGGCTTCTAGAGTAGCAAACAAGAATAATAAGTCAAATGACAATAAAAATTGTCCAATAATATGCCTAACCAGTTATTAAAACTTAAAAGTGGTCCAATAAAGCAGTATGCAGATGCATACAGTTATATGGGCAAGCATAGCCATGCTCGAATCTTCTTAGGCCAGAGGTTTCCAAGTAGGCGCAGGCGCAGCAGGAGAGCGCCAATGGGCAAGCTTAACACCAGAAGCATTTCATCGAACAACTCATATGCACAGAAAAATCATACGCAACAGGGAAGGGGCGGTGGCGCAGTTACCTTCTCTGGAGGGGATGGCCTTCGTCCTGCCATCGTGCTGCTCCGCTGCCCGGTCCCCGCTGCCCGCCGCCGCCTGGAATAGGAGGAAGAGGGAAGAAAAAACAAACGATATGAGATCGAGCGTCGAACAACGCGAGCAGATCAGGCGGCCCGGCTGACAGGGGAGGAGCACCAACCTCACTAGCGCCGATCCCTGTGGCCCCAAACCCTAAGGAATCGCCGGCGCTGCCTTCGCATGGAGTGCGGACGGACTACGGAGAGACGAACGGAGAGTCACGGGGTCGACCCGAGTTACCCGATGGGGAAACAGGGTCTGGCTCTATTGGCCCGTTTCTTATTTGAGAGGTACCCGTATGGCCCATTGGCTCTGTTATTGTGGGTCGGGCCAATGACCCAACGGGTTGACTCGACCCGTTGCCATTTTGAGCCCGATGACATTAGGTTAACATGACGAAGAGAGTAGCAGGGACAGGCTTGGCGACGGGGACACCGGTGAGGATGGGAGGCGGCCAACGATCGGTGGAGGAGCCATAATGTAGAGTGGTTTTTGCTACGAGGAATAAGAAAGGGAAGTTGAAGGAGAACGGTAGTTGCTGAGCAGGGACAGTCAAATTGACACCCGATAGCTACTGTTCGTCACCTGAAAAAATTAATAAAACAGAGTGTAAGTAATTTCTTTGGTCTTTCTCATTTCACTTCTATGTTTCAGCTTTCCAGGTGCCTGAATTTTAAGATGATTTCATACACCACTCTGGTATTACCAACTAGTATAAGTAAATATATTAAGATGATGTTTAAATCCAGGAGCTAAAGTTCAGGAGTGTCACATCGGATGTCACGTCAAGATGTCACATGAGAGTGCTCAGTAATAATAAAAAAATTACAGAAGCCCTCGGTACTCTGCGAGATGAATTTATTAAGACTAATTAATCCGTCATTAGCACATGTTACTGTAGCTTTACTGTAGTATCGCATTATCAAATCATGGACTAATTAGGCTTAAAACATTCGTCTCGCAAATTAGTCACAATCTGTGCAATTAGTTATTTTTTAGTCTATATTTAATAGACCACGCATATGTCCAAAAATTTGATGGGATAGGGACTAAACTTTAGGGGAAGAACTAAACAATGCCTAAATTGTTGTTTTTGTGTCATAATATATTAAATTTTTGTTCTTACTTGACTATAGAAACAATTGTAAATAACAAATTTGTTAATTGTCTTTGTGCT
Source organism: Saccharum hybrid cultivar R570 (assembly GCA_038087645.1). Lineage (NCBI taxonomy): Eukaryota > Viridiplantae > Streptophyta > Magnoliopsida > Poales > Poaceae > Saccharum > Saccharum hybrid cultivar. Next base: position 1,922,241 of record JAQSUU010000347.1, on the reverse strand, counting down.
AACACAAATCAGATTTTATCGGGTTTCTAATTTTGTCTAATGAGTTTTTTATTCTCGGAACCGAAAATTGTAGATTATAAGCTTGTACCAGCCACTAATCATCAGCCAGCCAGCAGTATTTTTCTCTCACAACAAATCAGCACCAGCCACCGGCCACCAGCCAGCCGAACGAGGCCTATGCCTACAAAAATTACAACATGCTAAAGCTACAATTTTAATATAAAATATATCCAATAGCAATTGCACGAAAGAAAACTAAAATCCAGACACCTGAATTTTAGCAAGTCCCCTTCTCATTTTTATTGTGGATGGATACACTAACAACGGATACATTACTCTTCGTCCTAATAATCTCCTCGACGCCGCAGCAAGTGCTGGACCAGCTCATCAATGTAGCGCTCCTGCCTCGCCGTGTCCCAAAGAACGTCCTGCAATCCCTTGGCGTTGCGCGAGAACTCCTTCCCTTCCTCCTCCACCATCACCCGCTGCACGGTCCTCGCGACGTCCTCGCTGCGGAACGTGCTGCCGCAGTCGTCCCACGGCACCTCCAGGCCGACCCGCCGCTCCGTCATCAAGCGCGCGGTGAGGCCCTGGTCAGCGAATAGGGGCAGCATCACCAGCGGGTGGCCGAACAGGAAGCTCTCCATGAGGGAGCTCCCCCGGCGTGCGTCATGAAGGCGCCCTCCGCGGCGTGCCCGAGCACGCGCACCACCCCACGGCCGCCCACGTGGCCCTCGAACCTGTCCGGGAGCTGCGGCCGCTCGCCGCCGGTCGGCTTTCTGAGCGCCCAAAGGAAGCGCACGCCCGCCAGCTCCAGCCCGAGCGCGAGCGCGCCTGTTGGTCCAATTGACATCATGTCAGTGATTGTGTATCAGGTGTAAGTGTTGGTGACGTGGAAGCGACGAAGGTCAAGGCGGATCACTAAGCGGGAAGCTGAAGATTCGAATTGGAGGAGGTGGAACACAGGGGTTTAGCCAGTGCGTGGTGAGCGCGCCCACGTAGTGCGGTTTCACTCAGTAGTTGTTTTTTGTCACCTTGTATCCGTGTGAGTTTGAATAGGCTTCTACTTAAGCGTGAGTTAAGCGGTGTTAAGTAGAGGGTGTGTGTTAAGGTGTGGTTAACACCTGAGAACTCCCTGAGTTCAGTATTGTATCGCTCAGAACATTCAGTGGAAAATAGCACTGCCATGGTTGCGTTGGCGTGGCGGTTGCCAAGCTCTGTGTGTTCCTCGCATTCCTGATTCTTGTGCGTTCGTTTCTAGGATTAGCCACCGTGAATTTGGAGTGTGATTCGATCTCTTAGACTAACATCTGGTATCGGAGCCGGATCATACTCCAAAGTGTTGCGTGCTTCGTGTGAAATCCATCCACCATGAGTGACCGAAGCTCGGGAAGCGGAGGTGCAGGCGGCGGCGGTCATGGAGATCGCGGGCGGTACAACTACCCGCAGTTGACGTCGACGAACTACACGAGCTGGAGTATTCGGGTCCAAGCCATCATGGAGGATCAAGGTATTTAGGAGGTGGTGGAACCTCCGGAGGGAACGACGACGGCGCAGACGGCAGATCAGTTCGGCAAGGACAAGACGGCGCGGGCACATCTGTTACAGTGCCTGCCCGATGATCTGTTGATGCAGGTGGCTAAGAAGAAGACTGGTAAGGAAGTTTGGGAGAGCCTGAAGGCGAGATTCGTGGGCGCCGATCGTGTCCGCGATGCACGGTTACAGACACTCAAGTCTGAATTCGATGCCATGACGATGAAGGGCGATGAAGCGCTGGATCAATATGCTGGGAGATTGACTGGGATGTCGGTCAAGTACAGCAATCTGGGGGGGAGCCTAGAGGATGCAGCGATGGTCAAGAAGTTGCTTGATACCGTGCCGGAACGATTCATCACGGTCGTGGCCGGGATTGAGCAATTTTGCGATCTAAAGTCATTGGCATTTGATGAGGCAGTTGGGCGCCTGAAAGCTTTTGAGGAGCGTGTTCGGCGGGGAGCTGGAGGCGGCAAATCAGAAGCAAGCCAACCTCAGGTGCTGCTCACTGTTGACGGTCCTTAAGTACCAAATATAGTTATTAAATAAATAAAGAAAAGGATCCAAATGCAACCAACACCTAGACTTAGGGTTTTATCTGATAGAATTCCACGAGTTTTGGTGTTTGTCTGTTTCTGCAGGGGGTTATCAGAAAATACGGAGGAAAGGCCCACACGTCGGGTTTACATAGAGATAATAACGTGTTCACCGATTTTCTATCATCTAGAAGACTCCAGAAGCCATGAGATCGAACGGGAGGCCGAACGGGCCCGGAGGCAGGGCACCCGCCCTGCCCCCTAGGGCGCCCGCCCTGGCCTGAGAGCCAATCAGGCTCCGTCTCGCGGATTATGCTCCACCGACCTAAGGGATCAAGGAAAACCGTGCGATTAATGTCGGTTTGATCCGACGGCCCACGTTCACTTGAGGGGGCTATATAAGCAGGACCCCTGGCCCCTGGAGGAGGCACTCCCTCATTCTCAATTCCTCAAACCCTAATCTCAGGAGGAGAGTCTCTGATCAAGCCCTAGAGCCACCACATCAACTAGATCTCTAGTATAGCATAGCTACATAGGATTAGAACTAGAAGGAGTCAATCTTCGATTGGTTTCCGGATCTGTCAAGAGGATTCTTGGTAATTCCTTTACTGTTCTTCATTGTTCATCTTTGTTCTTCAATATTATGAATACAACTTTGTTCTATTTCAATATATTGATTATGACTATGCTCTACTTGTTTATGTTTGCGATTATATTATTCTTAGTTTATCGTAGTTATACGCTTGGCTTAGTTAGATTGGAATTATATACATGTTTAGGATCGTATAGAGTTTATCCATCGGATCCATGGGTAAATGATAAATATTGTGTAGGCGTGGTGCTTAGACCGTATTTATCTGCGATTGCACCTTATATGCCGGATCGTGGGGTGGTCCGCGATGGTGACAGCTTCGTTGGTTCTTATATAGTCCCCCTCCCGTGTGTAAGGCAGGCAGAGCAACATTATTACGGGGGAGTGATTGCTATGTTTCTCATCTTCCTTGATAATATCACTATGCATGGGCGTAGTCCTTTCTCGCAATGATTGCCAAGTGTACTTGCACTAACTATGATATGCTAGACTTTATAGTTAAGAATAACTTAGGAAATATCCTTGTAGTTCGTCCTAATACCATGCTAATGACTTGCTAGAATATCTGTTGAGGTGCTTATTATTATTATATGTGGCTAGCTGATCAGATTAATTATCTTTGTCACCATTCATACTTTATCCATATTTTATGTGACACTTACCCCTGTATGCAAGAGATAGATGAATGCTCTCACTTATACATGCAATGATTGATACTCATTCCTATATTCCATTCCATAATCAACATTAATGTTAGTAATCCCTTCCCAGTGGTAAAAATATAAATAACGATACCTGGAATACTTCCCGGTTAAAATGCTACATCGGTATTAATCTGTGCGCTTGCAGATCTTATTTATTATTTATTTAGAAGAGCAGTTGCATATTTCAATATCGCGTCTCTCATGTCATGCTGGGGATGACAACTTGGCTTAAGTGGCATGAGGGATAGGTTCGGCATTTTTGGCGCCGTTATCAGAATTAGAAAACTAAGTCTACTTTTGGTAATGACGTTAAGAATGCCCAACACTCACTCAAGCCGAGTGGGAAGCACGCCAGAGGAGATCTGGTGGTGACTCGTCTGGGAAAGGCAAGCCACATGAGGGAAGCAGTAGTGCAGGGAGAGGCCGAGGCCGAGGAAGAGGTCGAGGTCGAGGAGGTGGAGGCCGTGGTGATGCTGGTGGCAGAGATGGTGGTGGCAAACGTGACAAGAGTCACATTGAATGTTTCAAATGTCACAAGAACGGCCATTATGCCAATCGCTGTCCGGGGGAGAAGAAGGATGGAGACGAAGCTCACCATGTGCGTGTTGAGGCAGAGAGAGCACTGATGCTCGCGATCACGGAGGAACCGGAGTCGCTCGAGCCAGTGCCTCAGGTGACCACAGGAGCACAGCACCCTGCTGTGTTCTTCGATGAAAGACAGGTGGTACCTGAACTGCATCTGACAAGGGGAGGCATGAGAGCTGTCAATGATAGCTGGTTCCTGGACAATGGGGCCAGCAATCATATGACAGGTGATGCTAACAAGTTCAAGACGCTGGACAGAACCGTCACTGGCAAAGTGAGGTTTGGAGATGGATCATCTGTGGAGATTGAAGGAAAGGGGTCAATCCTGTTCAAATGCAGAAATGATGATCAGTGGTTACTAACTCAGGTATATTACATTCCAAAGTTATGCAGTAACCTAGTTAGTCTTGGTCAGCTTACTGAGACAGGTCATAGAATAGAGATGGATGATGATTGGTTGGAAGTGCATGATAAAGTTTCATCTAGATTGATCATGTCAGTTAAGAGATCTGCTAATAGGCTGTATAAAATTGACTTGAAGCTAGCTATGCCAGGGTGTCTTTTAGCCAGTATTAGCAGTGGTGATCAATCTTGGTTATGGCATGGTAGGTTAGGCCATGTTAACTTCAGAGCACTGAAACAGTTAAGTCAGAAAGAGTTAGCTGTTGGAATTCCGACAATAGAGCATCCAGATGAAATCTGTCATGGTTGCCTGTCAGCAAAGCAAACTCATAACCCCTATCCACAAGTGGCTAAGTGGAGAGCTACTAAGACACTTGAGTTGATCCATGTTGATTTGTGTGGGCCCATAACTCCATGGACAGTTGGTGGTAACAGATACTTTATGCTTTTGATTGATGATTTTAGTAGATGGAGCTATGTTTATATGCTTAAATCTAAAGATCAGGCTCTAGATGCTTTTGTCAAATATAAGGCTGAAGTAGAGAATATCACTGGGAATAGAATCAATACACTCAGATCAGACAGAGGTGGGGAATTTTTGTCAAAATTGTTTCAGGATGTGTGTGAGCAAGCAGGCATTAGAAGGCACTTGACAGCACCCTACTCACCTCAACAAAATGGAGTGGTTGAGAGGAAGAACAGGACTGTGATGGAGATGGCCAGAGCAATGTTGAAAAGTATGTGTGTGCCTGGAAAGTTTTGGGGAGAAGCTGTGAGGCATGCAGTGTATATACTGAATAGACTACCTACAAAAGCCCTGAAGAATCTCACAGTGTTTGAAGCCTGGTTCAAGAAAAGACCTCATCTTGCACATCTCAGAGTTTTTGGATGTGTAGGTCATGTGAAGCCAGCTGGCCCACATGTCAAGAAATTAGATGACAGGAGTGTCAAGATGGTATATTTTGGAGTTGATGAGGAGAGCAAGGCTCATAGAATGTTTGATCCTGTGAGAAGAAAAATTGTAGTCAGCAGGGATGTTATCTTTGAAGAGGCAGTCCATTGGAAATGGAATTCAGGTTCAGTTGATCTAGAATCAGATGAATTTACTGTAGAAGAACAAGAATTTGTCAGAAATACAGGTCAGATGAGTGGACCAATAACTGGAGATGTAGCTGATGTTGAACAATCAGGGGGAGCAAATCCTGTAGCATCAACAGGTAGCAATGCTGGGTCTGTGCCAGATACTCTACAGTCATCTGATGGCATAGATTTGCAACCAGGTGGGAATACACCTATTTCAACAACAATGCAAAGTGGTCAGCTAGCTGGTGAGAACACACCTAGTTTTGGTGGAATGCAAAACAGTGGTCAACTTGATGGTGAATCAGTAAGCCACAGTGAAAGTGATGCTTCAGAAACTCCACCACTGCATTACAGAAATTTGAATGATGTGTATGATGACACTTCAGAGATTGAGTTGGAACTGGATTCAGAAGGAGAGGCTTTGTTGGCAGAAATAGAAGAGCCAACCTGTTATGCAGATGCAGCAGGGAATCCAGAGTGGGAGGTGGCAATGGAGAATGAGATTCAGTCTATTGAGAAGAACAAGACTTGGACTCTGATAGATTTGCCATCAGGACAAAAACCAATTGGTCTGAAGTGGGTTTTCAAATTGAAGAAAAATGCAGAGGGAGTGGTGATGAAACATAAAGCAAGACTTGTAGCAAAGGGGTATGTGCAGAAACATGGAATTGATTATGATGAAGTTTTTGCACCTGTTGCCAGAATTGATACAGTAAAGCTGTTATTAGCACTAGCTGCAAATAGAGGTTGGGAGGTACATCACCTTGATGTAAAAACAGCTTTCTTGAATGGAGAGCTAGAAGAAGAGGTGTATGTTGGACAACCTAAAGGATATGCAGTTAAAGGCAAAGAGAAGCAAGTCTACAAGTTGAGTAAAGCCTTATATGGCTTAAAGCAAGCTCCTAGGGCCTAGAACATCAAACTAGACAAAAGTTTGAAGAAGTTGGGATTCACTAAATGCTATAGTGAACAGGCTGTGTACAAAAGGGGTTTTGGGAAAACTGCAATCATACTGGGAGTGTATGTTGATGACTTGATAGTCGCAGGCAGTGAAAAGAAGGAGATTGAGACTTTCAAGAAACAGATGACTGATGAGTTTGAAATGAGTGACCTTGGACTGTTGTCATACTATCTTGGGATTGAGGTAGATCAGCAGAAGGATTTCATAACTCTGAAACAGTCAGGCTATGCAAAGAAAGTGCTAGAAAGATTTGGGATGCAAGATTGCAATTCAACCAAGGTTCCTATGGATCCAGGTACTAAGTTGCATGAAGACAAGCAAGGAGAAAAAGTTGATGCAACAGAATACAGAAGGATCATTGGGTGTTTGAGGTACCTAATTCATACAAGACCTGATATTGCTTTCTCAGTGGAGGTGGTTAGCAGATACATGGAAAAACCAACTACTATGCATATGCTAGCAGTGAAAAAGATCATCAGATACTTGAGAGGCTCTGTTGATCTCGGACTAGTGTACACTCTGGGTGAAGAGAAAGAAGAAATTGTGGGGTACTCTGACAGTGACAATGGAGCAGACTTGGAAGGTAGAAGGAGCACAGCAGGCATGGCATTTTATCTGAATGAGAGTCTCATTACTTGGTGTTCACAGAAGCAGAAAACAGTAGCACTATCTTCTTGTGAAGCTGAGTTTATGGCAGCAACAGCTGCAGCACAGCAAGCTTTGTGGCTCAGGAATTTATACTCTGAACTCACTGCAACTAAGCCATTGGTTGTGCCATTGTTTGTGGACAACATTTCAGCAATAGAGTTAATGAAGCATCCAGTATTCCATGGACGTAGTAAGCACATTGATATTAAATATCACTTCATTAGACAATGTGTTGAAAGAGGACAGATTGCAGTGAGGAGAATTGGAACTAATGAGCAGAAGGCAGATATCTTGACCAAGGCTCTGTCAGTGGGAAAGCTGGCAGTAATGAGGCACCTGATCGGTGTCAGAGAGATTCAGACACATGCCAATTAGGGGGGAGAATGTTGGTCCAATTGACATCGTGTCAGTGATTGTGTATCAGGTGTAAGTGTTGGTGACGTGGAAGCGACGAAGGTCAAGGCGGATCACTAAGCGGGAAGCTGAAGATTCGAATTGGAGGAGGTGGAACACAGGCGGTTTAGCCAGTGCGTGGTGAGCGCGCCCACGTAGTGCGGTTTCACTCAGTAGTTGTTTTTTGTCACCTTGTATCCGTGTGAGTTTGAATAGGCTTCTACTTAAGCGTGAGTTAAGCGGTGTTAAGTAGAGGGTGTGTGTTAAGGTGTGGTTAACACCTGAGAACTCCCTGAGTTCAGTATTGTATTGCTCAGAACATTCAGTGGAAAATAGCACTGCCATGGTTGCGTTGGCGTGGCGGTTGCCGAGCTCTGTGTGTTCCTCGCGTTCCTGATTCTTGTGCGTTCGTTTCTAGGATTAGCCACCGTGAATTTGGAGTGTGATTCGATCTCTTGGACTAACAGCGCCGACATGCGCCAGCATCAGCGGCGCCTCGCTGCCGAATGCCACGTAGAGCACGGACCGCTCGGGCTGGGCGTCGAGCCAGCGCATGAGCCCCGCGCTCTCCTCTTCGTCGTGCTTTCCCTCGCCGTCGGCAGCCGCGGCACGAACGGCCGCGTCGTAGGGCGCGAGGAGGCCCGAGGGGAGGACGGGCTTGCCGTAGAGGTCGCCGAGGAGGGGACAGAGCGGGCCGTCGACCTCGTGGCTGCAGCGGCACACCATGAGCGGGCAGCGCTGCGTCGTCTCCCAGAAGCGGCTGAAGTCAGAGATGCCGGACGCGTTGGGCTGCCACGCCCCTGCGATCCACTTGGCCTCATGGCCGCGGAACGCGAGACGGGACGGAGAAGGGATCCACGGCGGCGGAACGGTGAAGTCCTCCGCCGCGGATCGTGGGTGCGCGTCGTTCAGCTCCTTTGGGCCCACGAACGCGATCAAGGCCGCAGGGAAGATCAGGAACACCGCACACGGCACCTGCACTTGGCACGGAGACGGACCAGACGGTCAGACGAACGCGTAATGAAACCAAACACGAGGAGGCGCGGTGGCGGTGAGAGGTACGTGCCTTGTGCTCGTCGGCTATGGGCGGAAGCCACTGCTGCGCGAAGTCGAGGACGATCCAGTCGGGCTTCTTGGAGTGCCCTTCCCTAGCCTCCCCGCCGGCACAAGCCTCAGCGAGGAAGGCGGCGAAGGGGGCGGCAAGGCCGTCGAAGGCGATCTTAAGGAGCTCGACCTTCTCCGGCGGGACGTCGGCCGTTGACTCGGCGCCGTCCAGGAGGCACCAGTAACCATGGGATATGGGAACACCAATACTGCTAGTACACACACTAGTGATTTGTGGTTGTGCTTTGTATCTAGGCAATGGAACACACGAACACTTAGTCCAGCACTGCATTTTGAAACAACCAGGAACAGGTGCGACATGTCTAAATAACACATATATATTACACGGGACATAAAGAGTGTTCAAATAGTACTTAGTCTTACATGAAACAGGCCTACACCAGCACGTTAGATGTCTGTAAGCAGTACATATATTTTACGTAGAACAATAGTTCATGGAGTGATTTATGGTCCACTGAAAGAGATTCTTGTGTCGCTCTATCCATGGTGATCCTGGAACCTGATTTTCCAAACAGAAAGAACATGTTTCAGTGTAGGAACGGTAACGTGAAAAGTAGAGATTTTTCTAATCTATAAGGATATATTACATACTTGTCATAAAATGGCTGGCCTTCAGGAATATGAGGATTGAAATACCAATGAGATGAGCAAGGTCTGCCTGTAAGCATCCATCTGGTGCTGCAGTGTCCAAATGGATTGGCATTTGTTACAGAACAGTAACAATACAGGAGTAAGGTAAAGCTACCTTTCTTAGCAATCAACAGAAATGGCGAGCAGCTCAGCAGCTGCTGCATGTTGCATTCAATGGATTTGCTTGCTGGAGACCTCACTATTACTGATTATCCAGAAACAGAGGAAATAAATGTCAAAAGAAAAAAATATGTCATTGCTTTTTTTCCCCAAAGATTTCTCACGATAGAAAGCTAATGTGGAAGCACCAAAAGAGCAGTTCATAGCAGCAAGGGTCAATGCACATTTGTGTAATCCTCACCATGGATATTTATGGACTAAAACATATATTTTCCTGTCACCTCTAATGCTCTGCATGTAGACTAAAAACAACTTTTTTTCTCTGAACCACAGTGCAGAACTAAAAAAGCTCATGCTTCAGTAATCAGTCACTTGTAAAATTTTCCTTATAGCCTGTAGATCCATACCTTCAATTCAATAAAGACGAAGAAAATCCAGTTAGCTATTATCTTCCAACTTACAAAACTAAAACAAAGAAAAAAAGGTAACATTAGTTTTCTTTGGTGTACCTAAACTTGATTGAAGAAGGACCAGGGGTAATGCATCTTTAGTCTAGAATGAGAGCCATTTTAGTAACATACATAAAGCTGAAATAAACACCATAGGAATTCAGTTGTAAAACTGAAATAAACATCATTACAATATACAGAGCAGAGCCAGTTGCCTAATTAGGTAATTCACTAATTTTTCATGACCTACTGCAAAGGAATTACAACAGAATATTAAAGAGGTCAAACAGGATGGCTGAGATGCTGAAGTGAATGGGGGGCTGTCTAACGCCCTCGCCTAGGTAATATGACGAACACATGGTGTGTGCTAGGGGAGCAGGCCTCACTGCAGCACACACACATCAATCCTAGTGTTATATAATATAATCTAATTTATTAATGTTATTGGTAGGTACGAAATACTTCTGAAATAAACTTCATATATGCTTCTATAAAAGAACACTGCTAATAACACAGGAAGAATACTAAAGCTAATCCTTGTCCATTGTTGACAAGACAACAATATAAACTAAAGCTTTTTATTTGGTAACAAGCCAACAAACTATAATAAGAACCGCATTGTGGATATAACTGAAAGTTTAACCTGACAACATATCATCAAAAAGATTTCCTACCTATCCTTACTAATCCTTGCTGCTACCAACCAATGAAATGATAACCATGTAAAATGTTGAAGCCTATTCAGGCAATAAGCAAGAGAAGTGTTGGAGTATATGTCTGTGGCCCATGTGGCTAGGCCCATGAGGCCCATGTATGCTACCCTATATAGCTACCCTTCTAGGGTTAGCCTGATCAATCAAGTCCATTCATTCCAACATGGTATCAAGAGCCTAACTTTCCTCCCCTTCTCCCTGGCCGACCATGGCTGACCCTCCCCCTCCCTCCTTCTTCCTCCACTTCCCCCCCTCTCCCACCCCACCTCCTGGGCCCGGATTGCTGCATCTCCTCCTGTGCCGCGCCCTGCAGCCGCTGGATCCCTTGCTGTCTCCGCCGCCCTTCCTGGTGCCGCCGGCCATGGGGCCGCCCTCCCTGGCGCCGCGGGCGCCCTTCTAGAGCCGCCTGGCGCAGGTGCGCCTCTCCCATGGACGCGGCCAGCCGCCCCTCTCCTCCCTGCCGTGGGCTCCCCCCCAGGCGCGCCTCTACCCCAAGGCGCGGCTTCCCCTGGCGCCTCTCTTCTCCCTCCTGGTGCGGTTCTCACCGCTGTGCCCGGCGCCTCCTTCCCTGCTGTGCCCGGCGCTTCCGTCCCTGCTGTGCCCGGCGCCTCCTCCCCTGCTGTGCCCGGCGCGGCCGCCCCTCCTCCCCCTGGTGCCGCTCCTGCTGGGGCTGGTGCTGGTGAACTTGGGGAGGGGGTGGCCGTCCTACCCCTACCCATGGATGCGGTACCACTGGCGTCTGGTGCCCGCCCCACGCCACCTGCAGTTCGGCCGCCGCCCCCGACCACTAATGTTGCGCCTGCTGCAGCTCTGGGTGGGGTGGTCGGCCTTCCCTCTACTGGCACGCCGGACTCCGTCCTCGCCGCCGCTCTCGTGGTGGCCCGAGCTGCCGCTGCGGAGGGGCAGGCTCGTGTCCACGTGGCCACCCTCGTCTGGGAACGTGAGCGCGACGCAGCAGACGCCCTGGCCCGCCAGATCGCCGAGGCGGAGCAGCTCCTCGCATCTCCCGCCTCGTCGGGTGCTGGGGCCTCCTCCGCCTCGTCGCGGACGTGGACATGGTGGGGGTCCTGGCTTCCACGACCCGTGGTTGGGGCACCTCTGTCCGTGGCCCTTCCAGGCTCTCGGTGGTGCGCCTCGCCCGCCGGCCACCGCCATGCTTGCTGCTTCTCCAGGTTTTCACCCAGCCGCATTCCCGTGGGCTACACCTTCCAGCGCCTCGCCCGCGTCGGTCGGTTGGGACTCGGCGGCCTTGGCACACTCCTTCAGCACTATGGGCCCGACAACTCCTGTCGTCCCATAATGGGTCGCCGATTCGGGTGCCACCTACCACACCACTTCCGACCCCAGCATCCTCTCTTCCGTTCACCCTCCATCTTCCTCTCACCCTTCGTTCATCATGGTCGCAAATGGGTCATGCCTTCCTGTCATGTCTGTGGGTAACGCCGGCGCTCATGGCTCCTTTCGTCTTCCTGATGTTCTTGTGGCACCTTCTATGGTTCACAACCTTCTTTCTATTCGTCGGTTTACAGCTGACAATTCCTGTTCCGTGGAGTTTGACTCTACCGGTCTCACTGTCAAGGATTTGGCTTCCCGGCGTCCTCTGCTTCGGTGTGACAGCACGGGGCCCCTTTACACCCTCCGCTTCCCGGCGTCTCCTTCATCTTCTTCGCCGACCCCTTTGTCAGCTGCTTTCGCCACCTCTTCTTCCTCCACCACTTGGCACCGGCGCCTCGGCCATCCTGGTCGTGATGCCCTGATGCAGCTCAGTCGCATTTCCGACATTCGGTGTCCTCGGACTCCCGGTGAGCATTTGTGTCATGCGTGTCAGCTGGGCCGTCATGTCCGCCTTCCTTTTCATAGTTCTTCTTCCCAGGTGGCTCACATCTTTGATCTTATACATTGTGACCTCTGGACTTCTCCTGTCATCAGCATTTCCGGCTACAAGTTCTATCTTGTGCTGCTTGATGATTTCTCTCATTACTCCTGGACTTTTCCTCTTCGTGCAAAGTCTGAAGCTTTCCCCGCCATTCTCCACTTCTTCGCGTGGGTGTCCACACAGTTCGGCCTCACCATCAAGGCCGTCCAATGCGACAATGGTCGTGAGTTCGATAACTCCGCCTCCCGTGCCTTCTTTCTCTCTCACGGTGTCCAGTTGCGCATGTCTTGCCCGTACACCTCCTCCCAGAACGGCAAGGCTGAGCGCATGATTCGCACCACCACCGAGACCATGCGCACCCTCTTGCTCCAGGCGTCACTCCCTGCGCGCTTCTGGGCTGAGAGCTTGCACACCTCCACCTATCTCCTTAACCGCCTTCCTTCCGCTGCTTGCCCAGCTCCCACGCCACACCACGTCCTTATTGGTACCCCTCCTCGGTACGACCACCTTCGCGTCTTCGGGTGTGCGTGTTACCCTAACACCACAGCTACCGCTCCCCACAAGCTGGCACCTCGTTCGACTCTCTGTGTCTTCCTCGGGTACTCCCCGGATCACAAGGGGTATCGGTGCTATGATCTTACCTCTCGTCGGGTCCTCATCTCTCGCCATGTGGTGTTTGATGAGTCTGTCTTCCCCTTCTCCTCCACCCCCACTCCCACGTTCACCCCGGATCTTGACCTCTTCTCCTTGTTTCCCACTGACGCGGTGGTCGAGCCACCTTTTCGGTTGTCTACCACAGGTACTGCTCCATCGTGCCCTTTGCCGGGGCCGTGCCCTCGCTCGCCGCCCGCCGGTGACACCCCCTGCCCGGGCCTAGCGGGATCCCCTCACGGGCCGGCCACCGTCACTACGCCTGACGCGGGTCCCGGGTCATCGCCCCTAGCACCACCTGCGCGCTTCACTCAGCTGACGCTCGTCTACCAGCGCCGTGCACCTCTCGGGTCGGCCCCCGTTACTACGCCTGATGCGGGGCCCGGGCCGTCGACTCCGGCACCACCTGCGCGCTTCGCCCAGCCGGTGCTCGTCTACCAGCGACGTGCACGACTGGAGCCGCCGCCTACGTCTCCACCGGTGGCTCCTTCTTCGTCGGGGTGCCCTCTACCATCGACTGCTTCTTCTCCGCCGGCGACACCGACACCGCCGCCGAGATCTCCGGATGCCCGTGTCACGACGCCGATGTACCACCCCCCGCTGCTTCACCGACACTCGCGTCATGTTCACCCGATGGTGACGCGACACGCGGCGGGGACCCTGCAGCCCCGGGCTCTTGCGGCGATGCCCGGTGACTCGCAGGTCTCTCTGGTACCCTCTTCCATCCGCGAGGCCTTGCTAGACCCTCACTGGCGCCGCGCGATGGAAGAAGAGTATGCGGCTCTCCTCGCCAACCGGACCTGGGATCTGGTCCCACGTCCCCCAAGCTCCAACGTCGTCACCGGCAAGTGGATCTGGACACATAAGCGCCAGGCGGATGGCACTCTCGAGAGGTACAAGGCTCGTTGGGTTCTCCGGGGTTTCACTCAGCGGCCTGGTGTTGACTACGATGAGACCTTCAGTCCAGTGGTGAAGCCGGCTACAGTCCGCACGGTGCTCTCCCTCACACTCACTCGGTCTTGGCCCGTGCATCAGCTGGATGTCAAGAATGCCTTCCTGCATGGTCTTCTTACTGAGACAGTTTACTGCAGTCAGCCGGCCGGGTTTGTTGACTCCTCAAGTCCTGACATGGTCTGCAGGCTCAACAGATCTCTCTACGGCCTCAAGCAGGCACTCCGGGCATGGAACCATAGCTTTGCTGCCTTTCTGCGATCACTGGGGTTTGTGGAGGCCAAGTCCAATACGTCACTGTTCATCTTCCACCATGGAGCTGAGACTGCGTATATACTGCTCTATGTTGATGACATTGTCCTCACCGCCTCCAGTGAGTCACTCCTTCGCCGCATCATCACCTCTCTTCAGCGGGAATTTGCTATGAAGGATTTGGGTGTGCTCCATCACTTCCTTGGGGTCACTATTGCACCTCATCCTGATGGATTCCTTCTTCACCAGCGGCAGTACACTCTTGACATCCTTGAGCGAGCGGGGATGACAGACTGCAAACCCTGCTCCACTCCAGTTGACACGCAGGGTAAGCTGTCTGAGGCTGAGGGGCACCCGGTGTCTGATCCCACCGCGTACCGGAGTCTTGCTGGTGCTCTTCAGTACCTCACCTTCACTCGACCGGACATCACTTATGCGGTTCAGCAGCTGTGCCTTCATATGCATGATCCGCGAGAGCCCCACCTCACTGCCCTCAAGCGTTTCCTCCGCTACCTCTGCGGCACGGTGGGCTATGGCCTGCTCCTTCACCGGCGGTCCTCCTCCACTGAGATGGTTGTCTACACTGACGCTGACTGGGCCGGATGTCCGGACACTCGGCGCTCCACCTCTGGCTACGCTGTCTTCTTGGGCGGCAACCTGGTGTCCTGGTCGTCCAAGCGTCAGCAGGTGGCCTCCCGCTCCAGCGCCGAGGCGGAGTACCGCGCTGTGGCCAATGGCGTGGCCGAGGCTTCTTGGCTCCGACAGCTCCTGGCCGAGCTCCATAATCCTCTTCTCCGGAGCACGCTTGTCTATTGTAACAACGTCAGTGCAGTCTACCTCTCCACCAAACCCGTGCAGCACTAGCGGACCAAGCATGTGGAGATTGACCTTCACTTCGTCCGTGATCGGGTGGCCATCGGCGAGGTGCGAGTCCTACATGTACCTACGACATCCCAGTTCGCCGACATCTTCACCAAGGGCCTCCCGTCGTCGACCTTCACCGCCTTTCGCTCCAGCCTCAACATCACCAGTGGCTAGTTGAGTCTGTGGGGGGCTCGTGTGTATTTTCTTTTCCTGGTGTACAGTCTGACTCCGCTGCGTCGGTAGCTCAGACTGCGGGGGGGTGTTGGAGTATATGTCTGTGGCCCATGTGGCTAGGCCCATATATGCTACACTATATAGCTACCCTTCTAGGGTTAGCCTGATCAATCAAGTCCATTCATTCCAACAAGAAGAAAATTGGAAACAACAACAGTAACCAACCGTCTGACAATAATGTGGATTTATAACTAAGCTGACCCTAATGTACATCTGACCTTGCACTACAGAAAAACAAAATATCGAATTTGAAGTATATAGGAAATCTAATGTTGAATTGCTTCTTGATTGCTACATGTACATCTGCTATGAAAACATTTGACATGGCACTGCTAATAACTTGACAGATGAGAGCACCAGAGAAGGTATAAAAATATGAAGCTGATAAAGTCATACAAATATGGGAACCTTCAATCTAGCAATGTAGTAACAAAAAAAAAACAAAAAGAACATGCTCAAGGCATCAAAATATATAAAGTCAGTGATATCTAACAAAATCCAATTTCAGAGAACATGAGGCCAAGACGCGCGCGAGTCGGCGAGTGATGACATTGAGTTTTTAGGCAACGATATCTAACAAAACCCAATTTCAGAGAATGTATAAAGTCATCAAGTATTGGATATGAACACTTCCATATGAAAGAACAAGCAATCTAGCACTCTTTTATGACAAAAATCATGGATTTGCAAGAAAGTGGACAGAGATGGATAGGAATAAAATACATCATTGGCAATGAGGTGTGATCAGTAATAGAACCAACAAACTATGTGAAGTGAAGACATCACTGACAATGAACCTATGCTCAGTAAGAAACACACAAAACCAATGCTAAGATGTAACGATATATCATCACAGAACCAATGCAAATAGCAAGAATCATGGAAGAATGAATAAAAGAACTAATCATCATTACACAATTTCATTAATTCCATTGTCTAAGTTCATCATCCCACAACCCCAAAACCTCAGTAAATAACATGCAGAATGAATTAGTCATAATTGTACAATGAAGGATATCAGTTCTGCACATGATCCGCACACTTAGGGGACGGTGGCCAAGATCCTCCTAGACCTGAACGTAGCAATGAACAGACGTTACATAGCTTTCTGAGGACCATTTATTTTCTGAAACATAAAGTAACGAAAAGCCAACATTGAAGGTGAGTAGTTCAGTAGCCCAAAACTGGGTGTGAAAATTTTATCTTGTTATACCCACCCAATTCAACAACTAAGAAATTTGTAGGCCTAAGCTTAATTGAAGGAAACTAATGTAATCATTATTTTTTTCTATATTTACTAAGGCTAAATATAAATAGAAAAGTTCAGCAGGCCAGCACAAGCACTTTTTCAATAAAACTGAGGGTCACTGAACAATAGTGCAGGAGCTAGGAAAAATAGCCCCTGCTTCATACAACCAATATTGTAGCACAAACTCTTTCCAAAAAACAACATTTGTTATAATATCACCGAACATATGAACACATGAAACTATCAAATGTCAAATGTGCATGTAAAGGGATACAGTCATCATAGCATTTATGGATGTGCTAAAATAAAGGAGCAATGATGCTACAAAGACGGAACTGCATCCATCAAGCTAAACAAAGATCATGCAGCGACATGGTAGAAAAGGATCACTAAATTAATATATAGCTAAAGCAAGATGATGATTCTAAGTACTCTGAAGAAACTATATATATTTTCTCTTCGATGTGTAGCGTATCTATATTCCAAGGTGCAAATCGGAGTAGATACAGGTAGAAAAAATTGTGTAGCATCCTCACCTGTGCTGCTGTTGTGGGCATTCTATCAAACACATCATATGCAATTGACAAAAAAAACTTTATTTGCTCTTGAATTCAGTCAAGACCTGCTGCAAAGAAACTGTTAAACTGCTCAAGTGTTGTGGTTAGCATCCATATCTTCCGGTGCTAGATCGCACACACCTTTCTCTAGCAGCGAGGTCTAGGTATGGCATGGCTGCAATTGCTCTACGCTCGAGTAGACGGCGGGCAACAGCAGCTCCAGACCAGCCGACAATGCGGCAGCACGAAGCTGTCGCCACTCTACGCCCATGCTAATCAGCGGGCAACACACAGCCATAGGGATGTATTCGTTCACACGAGATGCTAGAGAAAGGCCGCGCAGCTCTCCATTGAAGCACGCACATGTGCAGGGAAGGAAAAGGTGGGAGAGGGGAGGCGACACACGGCAGTGCGTGGCAAGGCGAGGAGCCGTGGCGCCGCAGCACGTCCCCGTGCCGCATCCATCGACGTCGGACGCTGCGAGAGGACGCCACCAGGCCAGATCCGGTGGGGGAACAAACAGATCCAACCATGGAGGCCCTAGAGCCGATTTTGGAGGCCCCAAATTGACCCAGCAAAGAATGGCGACAAGGACAGACCGACGCTCGATTCCGGTGCCGCCAAGCTAAGGAGAGGAGGAGAAAGGGAGAGACCGCACCATCAGGCCGGGGCGCGCTCGCCCCTGTAGCGCCGTTGCGCTGCCCTGCACCATAGCGCTGGGGGAGGGGGTCCGCGTCACCGCCAGCAGGCACGCTCGCCCTAGCGCCGCCATGCCGAGGGGAGGGGCGCTCGTCCCTCGCCACAGCGCCTGGGGGCCTCCCTCGCCCGTGAGCTGTAGCGCCGCGCCGAGTAGCCGTTACGCCGCAGCAGCGCCATGCCTAGGGGCTCGCTGGCCCCGCGCCGCCGCACCGCCGCGCCTGGGGGTCGCGCCGCCGCCACCACGAGGAGAGGGAGAGAGAGGAAGGAAAGAGCACTGGGGGTTCTCCAATTAGATGATCATCAACACCAAAACCCACAATAGGGCTTGATTGCACTTACACTTGCCGGCAACCTACGTCCTCATTGTGGTGAGTTCCCATGTGATGATTTGCACGCTAACTAGCATGACAAGCGTCTAGACCCACAACTTGGGCACCGCAAGAATCAATCAAATACTGCACTCCAACTAGCCACGAGCATTCCACTAGAGTATCCCTTTGCACTTTGCGAGGAATAGCTCTCACAAAGAACACCAGTTAGAGGCGAAGAACAATCACCAATCTTCCTCAATGACCACAAGCTGCTCCAAGCCATCTATGTTACGGCAACCACCAAGAGTAACAAGAAGTCCGCATCCCTATCGATGAAGAATTTTTTTTATTTTTAGCTCAAATTTGAAACATATTTTGGATCTGACCCATATTTAAAAATATTTTCAAAACTAGTCCGTTTGGCCCTGCCACCATGCATGGCGGGGCAAATGAACTGTACCCCGCCATGCATGGCGGCGGGGTCCAGCTACCACGTGGCCTGCAGCCCGGGGTGCCTGCTGACGTGGCTTGGGAACATGGAAAGGCGTACCCCGCCACGCATCATGGCGGGTTACCCTACCCCGCCCCCCATCCTGGCGGGGTACGGCCATGGCCACTTAAACGGTCGGACCCTTCTTGTTTCTGTCTTTGCTTCCATTCCGCGCCGCCCCCCGCCGCCCGCCGCATCCCCGCCCCCGTCATCCCTCGCCCCTGGCCCTGCCTCCTCCCCTGAGCGAGCCGGCAGCCGTGTGAGGCCGGGGTGGTCGCGGCCGCCTTCTGCAGAGGGGCAGCGCCCCCTCCCTCGGTGGCCTTGGAGGCCGCGTGGCCCGAACCCTTCCGTGGCTTGGAGGCCGTCTGCATGGCGACCTTCCCTTCACGGTAATTTTTTTTAATTTTTGTTACTTAAATTGTTAGGTAGTTAGTTAGTTAACGATTATTTGTAGTTAGTTAATTAATATTAGTTATTAGTTAATAATTTAGTTTGTAAGTTAGTTAGTTAGGTAGTTAAGTAGTATTACTATAGTTAATTAGTACTGAGGTTAGTTAGTTAGTTAGTTAAGTAGTATTAATGTTGTATTTCTATAGTATAAATGTACTTAGTTAGTTATGTAGTAATTAGTACTACTATATTGGTTAGTTGATAATCGGATGTCAAATCGTTTTGTAGATGGATTACGGTGTAAGAGTTTTTTACGGAGGAAGTGTTAGGAGAGAGGATTGCCAGTTTGAGGATATGTATGAAGAATTGGAATGGTTTGATGGCACCCCTAGTTTCAGCGATCTATGTGACCGTTTGAGTTTGAAGTTTGGCGAGGCTTTCATACTAAAGGGTAGGTTTGATGTTGGAAAGAATAGGGCACACTATGTGATGATGGACTTGTGCAACCAAGCTGAGTGGTCCCGATACAATAGGGTCATCCAAGGTTCGAATGTCGGCATGGCTGAGTTGATGCTGGAGAATGATGAGAATGAGAAGCCATCCTTCGACAGTGGTACTCAAGGAGATTGTGGTGTGCAGGTGCAACAAACTATGGAGAGTATGGACTTGGATGGTAATTGGACGCATGAGCGGGTTCATTCTCCTCCAGTTGGTCATATAAGCAATGATTTTGATGTAGACGAGTTTGAACAGGAGGAGGAGGAGGAGGCGGCAGAGGAGGAAATGATTGGTGATGATGTTAGCACTGATTCTGACGATTTAGAAAATGAGGAAGGAGGTCCACATGCCATGCGAGCACTGGTTCGTGCCATGCCCTCTGGAGGTGCACCTACCATGTGTACACCGGTTTGTGGCATGCCCTTAAGAGTACCGCTTGAGGTACTTCATGCCATGCAAACTCAGGACACATTAGCCACATGGTATCTAGGTGATGGAGTGGAATATGAAGGATGGGGCAGGGTTAGGGAGGCACAACATTACGTTGCACCACCCTCTTATACATCGGCAGAGCTTACACAACTGAGGGAGGCTGGCTTGCCCTTTACCGGTGTGCCAAATTATAAGGATGTCAGCATGTCGCATATGGCAGTTTGTGACACGGGTTTGCAGATGTGTAAGGAATTATTCTACAACCATAAAAATGTAATACTCAGGAAGGGAATGCTTTTCAATATGATGTCTGAGATGAAGTTGTTCCTTCAGGACTATGCTGTGTATCATCATAGGCCTTACACGGTTCGACATTCCGACAAGGAGGTAAAATTCTACATAGTATGCAAGGCAGGATTCCCGTGCTCGTGGAAGTTGAATGCATGGAAGAGGCGGAGTGATGGGAAGTGGAAGGTAACTTCAGTGGAGCAGCCGCACAGATGCCAGACTAATGAGGGGAAACGGTACCATCCCCAGTTGACGGCTCGGTACCTTGCCTGTCGTATATTGGGTCTTGTAGATAAGGACAACGACGTATCGGTGTCTTTCTTGCAGGAGACCATAGTCACTTTTGTTGGGTATAAGGTCACGTATGGAAAGGCTTGGCGGGCAAAGCAAATTGCCCTGGCAATTCCCTGGGGTATCTGGGAGGAAGCCTATAATAGGGTTCCACACATTTTGTGTGCAATGGAACACTTCAACCCTGGCATGAGATCGTTCATATACACAGGAGGGTTGTATCTTCAGAATCCGTTGAGGCATATTCTGTACCGTGTGTTCTAGTATTTCGATCAGTGCAAGCATGCATTTCAGTATTGCCGGCCAGTTGTTCCTGTTGATGGCACGTTCCTCACCGGCAAGTACAGGGGCACATTGATGATGGCTGCTGCTGTAGACTCAGAGAACCAAATTGTGCCAATGGCTTTTGCTTTGGCGGAGGGGGAGAACAATGATTCATGGTCATGGTTCATGCGTCTGTTCCGTGTTCATGAGCTTAGGCCTTCTCGCACCATTTGTTTGATTTCGGACTATCACATTGGAATTCTTAATGCTGCCGGTGAACACATTGATGGGCACCCGCCCCTAGTGCACCGTTGGTGCATGCGGCATTTTGCCGCAAATTTCTGGCGGCGTCAACGGAAGAAGGAGGCAGCTGACAAGTTAAAGGAGCTTTGTAATAAACGTACGGAACACGAGTTCAAGGAGACAATGGCGGAACTAGAGAAGATGCTCAACCAAGCGGGCAAGGCATGGTTAGATCAGCAGATGGAAAATAAAGCCAAGTGGGCATTAGCATATGATGAGGGTGACTTTCGGTATGGCATCATGACAACGAACTCCTCTGAGTCTTTCAATCGTGTGTTCAAAGGCGTTCGATCTCTCCCGGTGTCCGGTATTGTTGAGTTCTCTTTTAAGAAGTGCAATGAGTATTTTGTTACGCGGTATGGCCTAGCCCTGAGGAATGAAGAGGAGCTTGGAAGATGGGGGAAGGCTGCACATGAATATTTGAAGGAGGCTGAGGAATTGGCCAAGCAACAGGTTGCCGAGGCTTATGGATGGGACATGCTTGTTTTCTGCGTACGAGCTAGAGGGGACACAAACCTTGGCGGTGAATGATTTGGTGGGCGAACATACCGTGTCGATCTTGATAAAGTAGAATGCAGTTGCAACGTCCCTCAGATCATGCATGCCCCTTGCTCACACATGATCACGTCTTGTTGGCTTAGAGGTTTTGACCACACAGTTGCACCATACATGTCACCCTTGTATCTCCATGCCAACACCCTAAATGTTTGGGAGAAGAGCTTCGAGCCGTACCTTGACGAGTCATAGTGGCCTCCATATTATGGTGAGGACTACGCACCTTATCCGGACCTAAAGAAGGTAGGGAAGGGAAGGAGGAAGAAGAAGCGACTGAAAGGCGATATGGACAATATGAAAGGTTACGGCGACGACATGTATGGTGGCGGGGACTTTGACGAAGAACGTGCGCAGAACCTTTGCTCTATTTACAAGAATCCTGGTCATAACGCTAGATTTCATAGGCGGGCGAGACAAGAGGTGGTTTATATTGCTCATCGAATTTCATAGTAAACATACATTTATGATATTCATCTTCAAATTTACTTGGCTTTGTTTTTTTACTAATGTTATTTATTGTATTAATGTTGTTACTTCCATTTTCAAACAGGCAGGTTCAGGGTCGCAAGATGGAGGCGAGGGCACCTCATCCGCACTTTAGCCTCATTGAGGCGGACTACGACAAGGGCCACCAGGCCAAGGCCTTGTCGAAGCAGCAGAGGCCGTTGCGTGCGCTTCGTGTTCGCACGCACCACCCACACAGCTGGGACGAGTGATACACGACGTACATACGTCGTGCAGGCTTCCTTGAGACCGTTCGGGTCTACAACAGTACACTCCCCACTCTAGACCCTACACTTCTTACTGCGTTTGTTGATAGGTAACATTGCATTTTGCGTTAATTGACTTTCTTTCGTAAAATTGTGCCGTCAACTTGGCTATAACCAGAACCTTGTAATGATGCAGGTGGAGACCGGAGACGCACACCTTCCACACACCTTGTGGGGAATTGACTATCACAATGCAGGATGTGAAGATGATATCGTGTCTGAGTTTGTCTGGTCATCCGGTGACTGGGGTCGTCGATGAGTCTACTTGGCTAGACTTGGTGGAGCAGTTCTGTTGTTACCCCTAACCCGCCCCCAGCCATGGCGGGGTGTCCCTGAATCTGCTGGAACGCAGAAACTGCACTGATAAACTACACCAGACAACAATTTCAGTGAGTGGAGCAACACATGGACAACTACACATGGAACGAATGAAGACGTGAGAATGCAAATTATTACAATGACAAGTTTCAAAGTACAACACTCTCATCCCTAAGCCACTGACAAACACTACTACGTTAATCAAACTGCGTGCACCACTGCGTAAGCAACTCATCCTCGGGCTCCAAATCCTCCACTACAACCTCCTTACCCATGCTCGCCTCCGTTGCCTTGGCCTGAGAGGCCTGTCGCCGGTAGTAAGCCGCCCCCGCCTCTTCCGCGGCCTGAGAGTACAACTCGGCCTCTTCCTCGGTCATGTCTGTTGGCCCCCATGCGTCGAACAGCGGTGTCTTCTGGCTGTGGTATGCAACCTGACCCTCCTCTAAGTCCCTGACAGGCCCAGTGACAAACGCATCACCATCCTCCCCGAGCATCGGTCCTAACTCCTCTGCAAGACGAAGTAGCTCGGCTATCCTTCCCATGTCATAGGCATCCTCATCCTGAGGGTAGCCCAAATCCTTGGCTAGACGAATGAGCTCGCCTATCCTCCCGGTGTCGTCGTCTTCCTCCGGCTCGGCCTCCTCTTCAACCACAATCGGACGGCTTACGGTGCCACGAACTCCAGCATCCCGCTCTAGTGTCCTCTTCTCCGCATACCTAGCACGAGCCACATCTGCTTGCCAGTTGCCGATGCATCCAATCTCTGCAAGTATAAAATGCAAAACAATTAGCACGATGTTTGCAAGGACTTTATTGCCAGTGAAACAAAGAAGTTTGACTTTCAAAAACGCAATGACTCACTCGCACATAATGAGGCAATAGTATCATTCAAGCCTTGCATCTTTGCTCTCTCAGCCTCCTCTGCAGCCTTCCATGCATCCTCTTCAGCCTTCCTTGCCTGGTACTCCTTGAAAGGATCAAGATGCCCAAGAGGGGGGGGTGAAATGGGCTTTTCTAAAAATTAATTGCAAGAATTAAATCCTATAAGCCGGAATTCACCCCTAGTGCCTACTTGTGTTCCTAGAGATTCTACCGATAAAAGTTTTGCATCCTAATTTCCAATCCTAGTCTAGCATGGCAATTCTAGGAAAGTAAATCAAGCAATGAATGTAAATACGAGAATGTAAATGCTTGAAAGTAAGGGCAAGGAACACGGCGATGTTTTTCCGAGGTATCGGAGAGTCGCCACTCCCCACTAGTCCTCGTTGGAGCACCCGCGCAAGGGTGTAGCTCCCCCTTGATCCGCGCAAGGATCAAGTGCTCTCTACGGGTTGATTCTTCGACACTCCGTCGCGGTGAATCACCCAAAACCGCTCACAAGATGAGTTGGGTCATCCACAAGCTCCGCCGGATGATCACCAAACTCCCAATCACCACCAAGCCGTCTAGGTGATGGCGATCACCAAGAGTAACAAGCTAGAACTCTCACTTGACCACAACGAGCCTAATGAGAAGGTGGATGCACACTTGCTACTCTCTAATCGCTAGTGAGGAACTCTCAAGCTTTGATTCTCAAAACACAATCCTCACTAGAGCTCTTGCACTCCCTTGCACTCCAAAGGTGTTTCTCAGCTGATCAAATGAGCAAGAGACCTCTAAAAGAGGTGGTGGGGATGTATTTATACACCCCACAGTCGAAACGAACCGTTACCTACCAACTCAGCAAAACACGGGGTGACCGGACGCGCCGGTCGAAGTGATCGGACGCGTCGGTCCCCTGTAACCGTCGAAAATCCGAAAACTGGGCTGAGTGACCGAACGCGCCGGTCAGGGGTGACCGGACGCGTCCGATCGTGCAGGGAGCTTACTGTAACCACACCGGACGCGCGACCGCGTCCGATCGGTGATGACCGGACGCGTCCGGTCTTCGCTGGACCTTACTGGAACGTGACCGGACGCGCCGATCACACCCAGGTCGCGTCCGATCGGGTGTTTCCCTCAAGTGACACGTGTCGGCCCTGACCACCGCGTCCGGTCCTCGCAAGGGCCGCGTCCGGTCGTCAGCGCCGAACCCTAGTCGCGGAACTGAACTGACCGGATGCGTCCGGTCAAGCCGAGGACCGCGTCCGGTCAAGGGAAAAACACCCTAAACTTTCCGAAATGCGTCGCAACTTGAACCAAGTTGCTTCCAACTGAACTTTAAGCTATTCTAGAGCTGCCTAGTGCTAAGTTTAACAAGTGTGCACCACACCTAAACATAAGACTCACCTAGGTCAAGCTACCCGCTCATGCCCCCCTTTATAGTACGGCCAAAAGAGAAAAACGAAGATCCTAACGACTATTCCGAATGCATCTCAACACCTCGTCATCCGGAACTAACCGTCCTTAATCTTGACGTCACTCTTTTGAAAACCGAAATGATTTCCATCAAGGGGCATGAATACCATGGTGCCCAAAGCAGTTATAATCTCCATGACCTAACTTACCAAAGTTTCTGCAAAACACACGTTAGTCATGGTAATAAAGCGTTGTCATCAATTGCCGAAACCAAACCTCGGGGCCTAGATGCTTTCAATCTCTCCCTTTTTGGTGATTGATGACAACACTAAGATTCAAAAGATTGGAGTTGAGGTTTTTGAGCATGCTTGGTTCACATAAGCAAAAAGCAATAAGCACAAAGAGTTAGGAATTGCTTATGTGCCCCAAGCCAAAAGAGTGTACTCATAAGATAAGACAAAAAGCGTTAGTACACATAAAGATATAGCTCATAAGAAATCGGAGTAAGGCACGGAAGCACAACCTTAGAGCTATAACCAAAGCAGGTGACATGAATTAACACAGTGACTAGATAAAACATTAGACTCAAAGTTTCTCACACGACCACATGTCACACGAATGCAATGACTGAAAAGTAAACATGATGCATGAATGTAGCACACAAAAAAGAACGAAAACCCTCTATCAAAACTCCCCCTGAAACTACTCTCTCTCCCCCTTTGGCATCAACCGCCAAAAACTAGTCTAAGGATCTGACGGGGGAACAGACGGAGTCGTGTCGGGTGCCGAGGTGTGCGGAGTAATCACGAAGTGCAGAGTATCTCCCTCGGAATCTGAGCTATCTGGCTGACCCTCTAAAGAAGCACGTGGCTGTGAAGCGGTCTGGGTCTGAGCAGCAGGAACAGGTACTGACGTAGTAGCAACAAGTGGAGCCGTCTCTGTGACCTAAGCCTGTAGCGAGCCAATAGCTGGGGGATCGGTCGAGGCAACTGACGAAGGTACAGTCTCTATAGTGCCCGTCCCTATCACAGGAGGAATAGCTGCCTCGGGAGCTGACAACCCTGAAGAAGTAGCAAATGTGGTAGTGTGCGAGGGTGTCGGCTGACCAGTCAACTCGCTGTAAGTGGCACTGTAATCACCGAAAGGTGTGCCTGTCAGGAGGTGAGGGCGAGGCTGGTCTGAAGGAGTAAACCCCGTCTGAATAGGAGTGTAGCTCGGGGACTAGAACGACTGGGGGACCTGCTGCTGTGGAGATGTGAACTAAAAGCTCGGCTGTCCCTGACTCGATGGACCACTGGACTGTAAAGCAGGAGTCAGGACAGAAGCAGGCAGAGGAACCCCAACAGTGACAAGATGGCACAAAAGGTCCAAGTACTGCTGCTGACTAGCTGCACTCTGTCGCTGCATCTCAACTTGCTGGCGCTGGATCTCAAGCTGCTGTCGCTGGAACTCGTCCTGACGAGCCTGTATCTATGCAAATGCTGCAGCTGTATCCTGAGCCTGTCGCTGTAACTGCAGCTCCTGTCGCTCCTGTGTCTGGGTCAGCCTCTCAAGTATAGCCACCATGGCTGGGTCTGAGCGTGAGGCTGAACCAGAGCCACCGGCCTCGTGGTCGTGAGGCCGAGGAGACCGATACCTGGGGATGGGCTGGTAATCCTCATCAGTGCTGTCAGATGCCTCATCCTCAGGGAGATCAGTAGGCTGAGCATCAAGATCGGCAAGCTCTGCCTCAGCAAGCCCCTCAATAGTGGCGTCCTGCTCAGCTGCTGTCTCAGGAACCTCAGGTCTCTCGCGCTGTCCTGGTACTGGGGCCTGATCTCTAGTGACTGAAGCCCAAAGCTGACGGATATCATACTCAGGAAAAGCAGTGGTAGTATCTGATATCTCAGCTCTGATCTCTGCTGGTAGCTGAATGGCAGATCTGATGATGAAGCATATCCAGTGAGCATAGGGCAGCTGACGATGTCCCTTGAAGCCCTCAGCTAGGGTGTCCTCCATCTCACTAAGCATGAGATCCCAAATGTCGAACGGTGTCTGTGAGAGGAGGTGGTGAACAACCCATAGCTGCATCCGAGTCAGTCCCTCTCTGTAGCCAAGTCTGGGAAGAAGAGTGCGTCTGA
Source organism: Saccharum hybrid cultivar R570 (assembly GCA_038087645.1). Classification (NCBI taxonomy): domain Eukaryota; kingdom Viridiplantae; phylum Streptophyta; class Magnoliopsida; order Poales; family Poaceae; genus Saccharum; species Saccharum hybrid cultivar. The sequence goes on along the minus strand of JAQSUU010000347.1, from coordinate 1,895,127 downwards.
CTATAGCATCCAGGACTCTGGCTAGCGGCGTCAAGCTGGCAGGAGTGCGACGAGACCCTTCGCCAAAAGGCTCACGGAAGCAGGGTCGAATCAAATCTGTCGGTGGCACTGTCCTGCCGTGAGGGCGTTTGGGTGGAGGAGTCTGACCAAAGCAGAGCTGATGTATCTTCGTATCTGAAGCTGGGAGTCTGAGAATCTCCCGCACCCTACTGCTGTACAATCTGTGGTCACGGCCTCGGAATGCAAAGTGTATAAACTCATGGGCAGGATCAATCCACAGTGAAGCATAGAACTCTCTGACCCATGTGCCGCAGTATGCACCTGTCCGTCTAAGAAAATCTGACAAGCCTGGCAGAAAGGACAGGTGCGGACGAAGCTGCTCTCCCACAACCTCAACAAGTGACTCAAGTCGACAGACCCTCTGTGGTCGGAAAGCAATACCGCTGTCAACAAGAGCTCTGTAGAAATCCTCCTGTAGAGGAGTATAGAAACCCTCTGAAGCTCTGGGATCCCTCTGAGGTGGGAACCACCGACTGACCTCAACGAACCTCAACCCTTGCACCTGACGTGCTGTAGCACCCCTCAAGTCAAAGTGCTCGACCGGGGGTGAACCTCTAGCCCTGGGAGGAGGACGTGCTCCACGACGCTGGCCCTCTGGCCTAGGAGTCACCAGAGCTCGTGTGCGTGTGGAGCGGCGACGCGGTGGAGTCTGAGCTGGCTGCTCCTCTGTGCCCTCTGGAGCCTCTGGAGCCTCTGTAGGTGGATCAACTGACATAGCATCCGTAGCTCCTGTGTCCTCTGTGCCCTCAGTGGCCTCTGTACCAAGCTGTCGACCTTCAAGATGAAAGCGACGCTCGCCAATGCGTATGCCACTGCTCCTGCCTCCCCTCTCTGCCTGCTCTGCTGCATCAACAACTGCCTGAGCGATCTCTGCATCGGTAAGTGTCTTCTTCTTCTTCCTGGCCATGATCTTGATGCGCTTTCCACGCGCAACCTCAGACAGACGAGGAGGACTGTCGTCCCCGTCACCAGGAGTACCACCGGCGTTCTTGCAACGCACCATGCTGACAAACTGACAGAAAACCTCTGAAAGATGGTGAACTATCACTCGAGAGGCTTGGCCTCAATCCGTATCCGCAGGCTTGGCCTCGGATTCAGCAAACTGAGATCACCCTGACACACCGACAAACTCGCTGAAAAGATGGAATAGATGGATCTACTATAAGCAACATATATAACTAAAAAGTACGAAACCCTAGAGATAGCAAGCATGTAAGATAAGATATGAATCGAAATGCGATAGCTACCTCGGATCGACGAGAAGACGGTGACGAGATGAGGTGACCTAGATCGCGAGACTTCCCGAATTCGCCGGACGAGCTCTGATTTGCCGAAACACGAGATAATTAGGATTAATGAAGAATAAGTTATGGCAAACCCTAGCGAGGAAGTCAAGGTGACGCGAAACAACCTCGCGAAGAAAACGACGCGCGACGAAACCTCGACGACGAATGGCCGAATCGCGTTACGCAAACCCTAGGTTAGGGTTAGGGCAACGCGTGACGAAAGCCGATCGGAGACGAGCGCGAGGCAGTCCACGGCCGGGGGAGATGCTGGCAGCCTAGGGCGAGGCTCACCGGCGGCAAGGGCATGGCTAACCGGCGGCGAGAGGCGAGCGGGCGGCGGTGGCGCGCTGTGCGGCTGGTGCGGGCAAGGTCGCGGCTGGCGCGCGCGCGCGGGCAGGTGCGGGCGAGGAGGCGCAGGGAGCTCGGGGGGGAGTCGCGGCTGGGCTCGCCGGAGGCGAGGGAGACGGTGGGGCGCGGCGGCTCCGGCGAATCGGCGAGACGGCGGATTAGGGCTTGCGGCGGCAGTGACACGAGCGGGATTGAAAAGAACCGGCCGAAAACGAACCGTTTTATGGGGGGGTTAGATCCGCTCGTCACGCGATGACCGGACGCGGTGGTCGATATGACCGGACGCGGTGTTGCAGCGTCCGGTCACACTCCAGTAAGCTCCTGGAGCGACCGGACGCGTCCGGTTAGGACTGACCGGACGCGGACAGAGTCCGGTCGAGGGGTACTCGGGAAATCATCGTGAATGACCGGACGCGGTGGTGGTAACCGGGACCGGACGCGGTGGTCAACAGCAGCGCGTCCGGTGCAGCGTCCGGTCACTAGATCGAGAGTTGGTCTTCTGGATGACCGGACGCGCTGGTGGTCGCTGGGACCGGACGCGGTGGTGAAGCATCACTGCGTCCGGTGCAGCGTCCGGTCCAGCGTCCGGTCACAGTTTTTCGCCGTTCTCGTTCCGAACTTCGACGCGACTTCTCCCAATCAAGTTCCAATTCAAAGAGACACAAATAAACACCAATTGGAACCTGATATGAGTGACCTCACTCAAACCCTCAAATTTTTCAAAATAGATTGCCTTAGGCTAGTATTATTTTTAAGAAAATAGGCAATAAACACCCGAGGAGCAACGTATGGCCATGCAATAGAGTTTTTGAACCTTTAGGAGCGTCAAAATGCTCTCTCTAACCATGGACGAACACAGAGGTTGCTCAAAGCTAAACCGAAAAGAAATGACAAACAAACAACCATGCATATGCAATGCAATACAAGGAAGTAAAGCTAGGTTGCTTGTCAAGTTTGATCCACGGTTAGGCTTCTTCACTCCTCCAAAGGAGGGTTATCGTAACCGTGTTAGCCAAGCCCTAGATGCATTGCGATAAGATAAACATGGCATATAATACAATGCAATGCAAGAGACAACACACGCTCATTTTTTAAAGTTGCTAGAATCAAGCACATTGAGTTCACTTCTTAACCTACAAAAGGTGGCCTCATCCAAAGGTTTAGTGAAAATATCCGCTAATTGATTTTCACTTCTTACACCTTCTAGTGATATGTCATTTTTAGCAACGTGGTCTCTTAGAAAGTGATGGCGGATATCAATGTGCTTGGTGCGAGAGTGTTGTACCGGATTGTTAGCAATTTTAACGGCACTTTCATTGTCACATAAAAGTGGCACCTTTTCAAGAACAATTCCATAGTCTAGGAGGGTTTGTTTCATATATAAGATTTGTGCACAACAAGCCCCCGCGGCAATGTATTCCGCCTCGGCGGTGGACAAAGCCACACTATTTTGCTTTTTAGATGACCAAGATACTAAAGATCTCCCAAGCAAATGGCACCCTCCGGATGTGCTTTTTCTATCAATTTTGCAACCGGCATAATCTGAATCGGAATAGCCAACTAGTTGGAATCTAGCTCCTTTAGGATACCAAAGACCAATGCTTGGGGTGTGCTTAAGATATCTTAGGATTCTTTTTACGGCACTTAAGTGAGGTTCTTTAGGGCACGCTTGAAAGCGAGCACACATGCACACACTAAACATGATATCGGGCCTAGATGCGGTAAGGTACAACAAACTACCAATCATAGAACGGTAGAGGGTTTGATCAACCGGTTTACCTCCCTCATCTAGGTCGAGATGTCCATTTGATGGCATTGGGGTCTTGATTGGTTTGCATTCTTCCATCTTGAATCTTTTGAGAAGATCCTTGGTATACTTTTCTTGAGAGATGAAAATCCCTTCTCTCATTTGCTTGACTTGAAACCCAAGGAAGAATGTGAGCTCACCAATCATTGACATCTCGAACTCCTTCGACATCAATTCACCAAATTCCTTGCAATAATCTTCATTTGTTGATCCGAAGATGATATCATCAACATACACTTGACAAATGAAGATCTCCCCATTAAGCTTCTTGGTGAATAGTGTGGTGTCGACCTTCCCAATGGTGAAGCCCTTCTCAATGAGGAAGTCCCGGAGGCGCTCATACCACGCTCTAGGGGCTTGCTTGAGCCCATATAGCACCTTGGACAACCTATAAACATGATTAGGATATCTAGGGTCTTCAAACCCGGGAGGTTGATTAACATAGAATAGTTTATTTATGAAGCCATTTAAGAATGCACTTTTCACATCCATTTGATATAGTTTCATATCATGATGTGATGCATATGCAAGGAGGATACGAATGGCTTCAAGTCTTGCAACGGGTGCAAAGGTCTCTCCAAAATCAAGACCTTCAACTTGAGAGAACCCCTTTGCAACTAGTCTTGCCTTGTTCCTCACTACTATGCCTTGGTCATCTTGCTTGTTTCGGAACACCCACTTGGTTCCAATGACTCTTGCACCTTTAGGATGCTCTTCAAGTGTCCATACTTGATTGCGGGTGAAGTTGTTCAATTCTTCATGCATAGCATTCACCCAATCCGGATCTTGAAGAGCTTCTTCTACTTTTTTAGGTTCAACACAAGAGACAAAAGAGTGATGTTCAACAAAAGAAGCTAGCTTTTGGGATCGAGTCATTACTCCCTTTGTAGGACTCCCTATGATAAGTTCTTGTGGATGTGCTTGAAGTAGAGGTGAGTTTCTTCTATCAACCACTTGAGGAGGTGGATGGGGAGCATCAACATCTTGAGCTTGTGCCTCGGCTTGTTCATGAGAGACATAAGTGTCTTCATTTTCAACTCTCTCATTCTTGTCATCATCTTGAGGCATACGTGATGAAGATGGTGGATCAATAATTTGTACATCGTCATCATTATCTTTTGGCTTGATGTCTCCCATGGGCATGTTCTTCATGGCCTCCCTCAAAGGTTCATCACCTACATCATCACAATTCTCAATTGCTCCTTGGGAGCCGTTAGATTCATCAAATTCCACATCATATGTTTCTTCAACCAAACCGGTGGCATGGTTAAATACTCTATATGCTTTGGACTTTGATGAGTAACCAACAAGAAAACCAATGTCACAACGTCTTTGAAACTTCCCTAGGTGTTGACGCTTCTTGTAGATGTAGCATTTGCAACCAAACACCCGAAAGAATGAGACGTCCGGCTTCTTCCCATTAAGCAACTCATAGGGGGTCTTGCCAAGAAACTTTTGTAGGAAGAGGCGATTTGAAGCATAGCATGCGGTGTTGATTGCCTTGGCCCACAACTTTTCCGGAGTGTTGTACTCATCTAGCATTGTCCTTACAAGGGTGATCAAAGTCCGGTTCTTTCTCTCAACTACACCATTTTGTTGAGTAGTATAGGTTGAAGAGACTTCATGCTTGATTCCAATTTCATCACAATAAGCTTCAATGTTTGTGTTGTCAAACTCTTTGCCATTATCACTTCTAATCTTCTTTATCTTGACTTCAAATTCATTTTGAGCTCTCTTTGCAAACTTCTTGAAGCAATTTGCCACTTCAGATTTGTCATGAAGGAAGAAAGTCCATGTGTACCTTGAGTAGTCATCCACTATCACAAGACAATAGAGATTTCCACCCAAGCTCTTGTATGTTGTAGGCCCAAACAAATCCATGTGTAGAAGTTCTAGTACTCTTGAAGTTGACATGAAAGCTTTGGTTGGATGAGTGTTTGTAACTTGTTTGCCCGCTTGACATGCACTACAAGGTTTGTCCTTTTCAAACTTCACATCCTTCAATCCTCTCACAAATTCTTTCTTCAATAGCTTGTTGAGAGTGTTCATTCCAACATGAGCAAGCCTCCTATGCCAAAGCCAACCAAGTGAGGTCTTGGTGAACAAACATGTCATCAAATTTGCATCTTCGGAGGTGAAGTCAACAAGATAAAGATTGTTGTATCTAAAGCCCTTGAATATCACTTGCTTGTCATCTATCTTTGAAACTTCCACTTCATTTGGTGTGAACAAGCATTGGAAGCCAAGGTCACAAAGTTGCCCAACGGATAATAAGTTGAAACTCAATGAAGCAACATAGAGCACATTTGAGAGTGAGTGATCATTTGATATTGCAATCTTGCCTATACCCTTAACTTTGTTCTTTGAATTATCCCCAAATATGATCTTCTCTTGATATATCCCATTCTCTTCAATGGAGGTGAACATACGAGGATCACCGGTCATATGTTGAGTGCAACCACTATCAATAACCCAATGAGATCCACCAGTCTTGTAGTTCACCTACACACAAGAGATCAAGCTTTTTGTTTAGGGACCCAAACTTGAGAGGGGCCCTTGACTTTCTCAACTAGTGACTTGGCAACCCATATTTTCTTTGGCCTATTCTTGTTTGGGGGACCCAAAAACATGACTTTCATCTTTCCATTAGAATCTTTTCTTAGCATGTAATGAGCATTGAAGGCAAAGGGTCTAGCATGCTTGGGCAAGGGTTGTGGTGGTGGAGTTTTGCATTCATGAGCAAAATGACCTTCTTGTCCACACTCAACACATCTCTTTGGCTTGGGCTTTGACTTGCTTTCTTGTTGTTGAGCTTTTGCCTTCTTTTCTTGATTTGCCAAGTACGCAATACCACTTCTATCCATCTTCATTACGGTGTTCATGAGTAGCTCACTTTGCAAATATTGACCTCTTGTGAACTTGCTTAGGCCGGTCTTGAGATGCTCTTTTTCTTGCTTAAGCTTTTTGTTTTCTTCAATGAGTGACTCATTTGTTGTTTGCTTCTCAAGAGCCATCAAACCTTTTAGCTTCTTGTTCTCATTTGCAAGCTTCTCATTTTCACTCTTGATCTTGGCATAATCATCATAGTTGCTTAACTCAACCACACTCTTGCCTTTGCTACTAGAACCTTGCTCAATGCTTTCAATGATCAAGTCATCACATGATGTAGCTATATCACACTTAACAACATTGTTAGTAGCATCATGTGTCTCAAGAGCAAGTTCATTAGCAACCACAAGACTATCATAGTCAATTTTTAATGTGGTGTATTTTTCTTTTAGAGAGTTATGTCTAGTGATGAGCTCATCATGCTTCTTCTCAAGCTTATCATGTTGATCTTTAAGCTCTTTATTAGAAGTTTTGAGCTCCTTGAGATTTGAAGACATAACTTCATTTTGATCTTTAAGCTCACCACTAGTCTTTTGAGCACTTTCAAGCTTAGATGAGAGTGATTCATTTTCATTTTGAAGTTCATCATTTTCATTTCTTGTCCTTCTTATGACTTTGGTATATTTGTTCAATAATTTTACAAGTTCATCATAAGAGGGTGCATCATATTCATCATCACTATCACTATCATCATCATCATCACTATCATGATTTTGTACCTTTCGTTCACCCTTGGCCATAAGGCATAGGTGAGTAGAGGACGATGATGGTGAAGGAGGCGGTGAAGGTGGTGATGAAGATGTTGGTGAAGATGATGGCCCCATCACAAATGCGGCAACCTTCTCTTTCTCATCGTTGCTTTCATCTTCGGAGGACTCACAAGATGATTCAATATCGGTGAGCCAATCACCAACAATGTATGCCTTTCCTCCCTTCTTCTTCTTGTGGAAATCCTTCTTCTTGCCATCCTTCTTCTTGTATGGCTTGTTTTTCTTCCTCTCTTCTTCTTCATCACTTGAATCATTTTTCTTGCCCTTGTTCTTGTACTTGTCTTTTGGTGGTCTAGGGCATTGATGAGCTAAGTGGCCAAGTTCACCATAATTGTAGCAATCCATCTCCGAGATTGGCTTTCTCTTGCTACTTGTGAAGAACTTTTTCTTACCGTCGAACTTGATGCCACTCTTGTTGAGCTTCTTTAGCATTGTGGTGGTCTTTCTCACCATGAGTGCAAGTGATTCATCATCAACATCACTTTCACTTGAGCTTTCTTGCACCATCATGGCTTGGCCCTTCTTCTTCTTCTTGTCATGACTAGCTTTGAAGGCCAAGTCTTTCTTCTTAGAAGATGATGAGCCCTCTTCCGGAGTGATGTGCATGTACATCTCATGAGCATTGATCTTCCCCAATACTTGTGTCGGTGTTGCGGTGGAAAGATCACTTTGGTGAAGCACGGTGACAATGTGACCATACTTCTCAACGGGAAGAACACTTAAGATCTTCCTTGCAACATCCGATTGGCTCATTTGAGTGAGCCCAAGAGCATTGAGGTCCTCTACAAGAACATTCAAACGAGTGTACATATCATTAGCACTTTCTTTGGGAAGCATCTCAAAAGAATTAATTTTCTTTAAAGCAAGGTGATAGCGTTCCTCACGCTCACTCTTAGTTCCCTCATGGAGAGCACAAAGATTTTCCCACAATTCATGAGCGTTCTTTGCATTACGCACACGATTGAAGATATCTTTGTCTAAGCCCCGGTAGAGTGCATTTTTGGCCTTTGCATTCCACCGGTCGTACTTCTCCTCGTCACCAATGGGGTTTGCGGGATCCTTGATAGCGGGAAGCCCTTGGGTTGCGGCTCTAAGACACCCAACATCTATGGCTTCGAGATACGCCTCCATACGGATTTTCCAATATGTAAAATCATCCCCCTCAAAGGTGGGAGGTGGTCCTTCCCCGTTAGACATCTTGCTCTAGGCGGTAAAGCCTAAATTAGGAGCAACTCAGCTCCGATACCAATTGAAAGGATCAAGATGCCCAAGAGGGGGGTGAATTGGGCTTTTCTAAAAATTATTTGCAAGAATTAAATCCTATAAGCCGGAATTCACCCCTAGTGCCTACTTGTGTTCCTAGAGATTCTACCGATAAAAGTTTTGCATCCTAGTTTCCAATCCTAGTCTAGCATGGCAATTCTAGGAAAGTAAATCAAGCAATGAATGTAAATACGAGAATGTAAATGCTTGAAAGTAAGGGCAAGGAACACGGCGATGTTTTTTCGAGGTATCGGAGAGTCGCCACTCCCCACTAGTCCTCGTTGGAGCACCCGCGCAAGGGTGTAGCTCCCCCTTGATCCGCGCAAGGATCAAGTGCTCTCTACGGGTTGATTCTTCGACACTCCGTCGCGGTGAATCACCCAAAACCGCTCACAAGATGAGTTGGGTCATCCACAAGCTCCGCCGGATGATCACCAAACTCCCAATCACCACCAAGCCGTCTAGGTGATGGCGATCACCAAGAGTAACAAGCTAGAACTCTCACTTGACCACAACGAGCCTAATGAGAAGGTGGATGCACACTTGCTACTCTCTAATCGCTAGTGAGAAACTCTCAAGCTTTGATTCTGAAAACACAATCCTCACTAGAGCTCTTGCACTCCCTTGCACTCCAAAGGTGTTTCTCAGCTGATCAAATGAGCAAGAGACCTCTAAAAGAGGTGGTGGGGATGTATTTATACACCCCACAGTCGAAACGAACCGTTACCTGCCAACTCAGCAAAACACGGGGTGACCGGACGCGCCGGTCGAAGTGATCGGACGCGCCGGTCCCCTGTAACCGTCGAAAATCCGAAAACTGGGCTGAGTGACCGGACGCGCCGGTCAGGGGTGACCGGACGCGTCCGATCGTGCAGGGAGCTTACTGTAACCACACCGGACGCGCGACCGCGTCCGATCGGTGATGACCGGACGCGTCCGGTCTTCGCTGGACCTTACTGGAACGTGACCGGACGCGCCGATCACACCCAGGTCGCGTCCGATCGGGTGTTTCCCTCAAGTGACACGTGTCGGCCCTGACCACCGCGTCCGGTCCTCGCAAGGGCCGCGTCCGGTCGTCAGCGCCGAACCCTAGTCGCGGAACTGAACTGACCGGATGCGTCCGGTCAAGCCGAGGACCGCGTCCGGTCAAGGGAAAAACACCCTAAACTTTTCGAAATGCGTCGCAACTTGAACCAAGTTGCTTCCAACTGAACTTTAAGCTATTCTAGAGCTGCCTAGTGCTAAGTTTAACAAGTGTGCACCACACCTAAACATAAGACTCACCTAGGTCAAGCTACCCGCTTATGCCCCCCTTTATAGTACGGCCAAAAGAGAAAAACGAAGATCCTAACGACTATTCCGAATGCATCTCAACACCTCGTCATCCGGAACTAACCGTCCTTAATCTTGACGTCACTCTTTTGAAAACCGAAATGATTTCCATCAAGGGGCATGAATACCATGGTGCCCAAAGCAGTTATAATCTCCATGACCTAACTTACCAAAGTTTCTGCAAAACACACGTTAGTCATGGTAATAAAGCGTTGTCATCAATTGCCGAAACCAAACCTCGGGGCCTAGATGCTTTCACTCCTCTACCTCCTTTTTTCTCTTCTCGTACCACTTCTTCCACGCAATACTCTCCGGGTTACGAACACGCATCTCTTGGGCCCGTTGAAGCATTTTCTTCTTATGGTCCTTCACAAAATCGGTGACGTAGTTTGCAGGATATCCTCTCATCTTGCGAAGTGCTACTCTTGTCTTATACTCATCCTTGAACTTAAACACATCATCATATGATTCCCATTTGCATTTCTGAGTGCTCTGTTACAACAAATATATGAATACAAAGTTAGCGTACCAAAACAAATAAAATAAAACATTAGCACTAAGTGTCCACAGTCCTAGCAAACCTCGTCAAAATCGATCATGTGGCCACAGAAGTGGCCAATCCCAAGACCTGAAGGGACTAGGCTGTAGCTAGTTTCGACACCACATTTGCACATCACAGGAGGCACAATATATCTCCTCTTCTTCTTCCACTCTGGCACCTCTTCCTTCTTCTCCGGCTCCGGCCAATGGCTCTTTGGACCATAGACCCACTCCGTGAAACGGCACTTTGGAAAATCACGATCCTACAAAATCAAAACATTAGAATACACATATAGGACATGACATTTCAAGGTTAACTCAAACCTTACTTCACGCCGCAGAGGACAAATGAACTCTTGTTCATTGTGTGGGTTTATCACGGCTTGCTCTCCGCAATGGCACTTCGGAGGATCCTCGAGCCGCCGTGCCGAGGCTATGGCCTTCTCTTCCTCCGTCATAGGAGGAGGGTTAGGAGGGGGCAGAACCCAGCGAGTAAACACCTCACGCTTGCAATGATCAATGCCGGGGTAGAAAAGGAGAATCCTTGGGTCAAACTTGTCCGGACCGTCGATCCATTGGAAGAAAAAGCACCGGAAGTAGGGCTACAAAATAGTTTCAATTATCTCATCGTGAATACAACATCACAAACCAATAAGAAAAACAAAGGGCACAATTACTTACGCTACAACTATAACATGTGTAGAAGCAACGTGCCGCAGTATCCGGATGTCTCGACTGGCCCACGTGCGCCGGATGACCACAGTCACAGTTAGGGAAAGGTTCCTCGGGAGGCATGGGCGCATCCTTGCAAGACACGTCGGGGTACATCTCTCTAGGACGACTCTTTTTCCTCCAAATCGACTCACGATACGAGTCCTCCATCTAAAAACACGAAATTATTTCAACACAAATCACATATCACTTATAATTCTTACAATTCAAAAATAATCCACAATATCAATACGATTAAAACTAATATAACTTTACTAACTAAATTAACCAAACATACTATAACTAACCAAACTAACATGACTAAACTATAGAAACGGAAAGTAAATAAGAAATTTTACCTTCCTTATACGAGGGGTGGCCAGGACAAGGACCGACGATGGGCGGCAGCCGCCGGGGAGGGGCACTGGGGGGGAGGGCGCCGGGGAGGGGCGTTGGGGGGAGGGGCGCTCGGGCGCTGGGGCGGAGTTGGAGGACAGTGGCACTATAGGGTATGGAATGGAAGCAAAGACAGAAACAAGAAGGGTCCAGCCATTTAAGTGGCCATGGCTGTACCCCGCCATGATGGGGGGCGGGGTAGGGTAACCCGCCATGATGCGTAGCAGGGTATGCCTTTCCACGTTCCCGAGCCACGTCAGCAGGCACTCCGGGCTGCAGGCCACGTGGCAACTGGACCCCGCCGCCATGCATGGCGGGGTACAGTTCATTTGCCCTGCCATGCATGGTGGAGGGGCCAAATGGACTAGTTTTGAAAATATTTTTAAATACGGGTCAGATCCAAAATATGTTTCAAATTTGGGCTAAAAATAAAAAAATTTCTCGATGAACTAGTGCCACTAGATGCAAAACTTCGAAGCAAATGCACTAGATCTCTCACAATCTCAATTTGGATGAAGTAGAAGTCAAGAGGTGAGTGGGAGGTGTTCTTGGATGCTCACAACGGTCTTGATCTACTTAGGGTCTGTTTGGTAGTGCTCCACCTAATTCTGATTCTCTATAGAAGCTAATTCTTTGACATAAGTAATTCTGTGGCTAAAAGTGATTCTTTAGGATAAACTCTTAAAATTAGGATAGAGAATCACTTCACAGAATTAGGAGAGCTACATTTTTTTAGCTCTCGGCCCCTTCATTTCAGAGAATCACTCCACGAAATCAGCATAGAATTAGAATACCAAGAGAGAGCTCAGCCAACCAACCAACTCCTGCTTAAAGCCCCCCTAAGAACAATAGTTGTTGGGACTTCTTACTTGGCTATCTATGGGCGCATCAGATGCTCTGATGCCCTCCAGACTACCCCCATCGGAGTATATGTTATGACAAAATGGTGTCATAGCATAAGTTCCAATGCTACTATGCCAGTACACTCCGATGCTTGCTCACGCTCTCTAGTCAGAACTAGTCGGTACTAAACTCAACGGCTAGAGGAGCGTATGCTCCGATGCCCCAATCGGTCCTAGGGTTGATAATCGGAACACTCTAATGGCAAACCCTAGCCCTGGCTTTGCACTACACATAGCATATGTTCCATTGGTGCCCATCGACACAATTCGATGGTCCCTAGAGACATCGATTAGCTTCATTTCAACCCCTTTTTCAAATGTGCCAACTCCACAAGTGTTCTAACAAATATGCAAGTGAATTAGCATTTTTCACAAACATTTTTCAAAAGGTTTTTCACTTGATTCTCACACCATGTCACTAGGTCTAATGCATATGCAATGTATTTTTACACCTAGTGGCACTTAGATAACCGATTAGACTTTAGAGCTCCTCTCTTAATAGTACCACTATCTATCCTAAACTCGATCATACACTCTATTGCATGTTGACCGGAAAAACAAAATCCCTATTTATACCTTTGCCTTCACAACTGGGATCTCTTAATAGTATCGCTATCTATCCTAAACTCGATCATACACTCTATTGCGTGTTGACCGGAAAAACAAAATCCCTATTTATACCTTTGCCTTCACAACTGGGATTTTATTTTTCTCTTTCTTCTTCTTTTCAAGTGAGAGCTTGCTCCACTTGGATTGATCACCCTTCATCCATCTCCAAGCCTTGCCCTCCATCTTAGTGCGGATCTAACCTAGTTTAATCACATACTTAGCAAAAGGTTAGTCCACTAGTTCTCTACTAAAACCAAACATAGGGCTTTCACCAACGCGCGCTCTAAGTGACTGCTTCACACTTTTACCTGATAATATATATCTGACATACTGTAGAGACACTTATAGACGTGACAAAGAGGTTGGATGCAAAAGTCGAAGTTTAGGCAATAGGCCAGCTTGGCGCGTTGGAGAAGACCTTAGTTACTTATTACCTTTGTTATCTCTCCCTCGCAGGTTAGCATGATGTGAGGCACGTATACAACTAGTCATGATGGCTCTAAGCTACCTGGACACGCAGGCTCCTCTATCTAACAGCAACTTTATCTGACTGAGAAAAGAGATCTCCTTTCCCTATATTTGTGCATAGAGAGGATTGAGGTGAAAAAATATAGCTCCAGCAGATCCCCTTTTTAATTCTCTTTTTCTATGTGTTTTTCTCAACCCCATAAAAACCTCTCCTCAATCACTCAAATAAAAGGAAACAAGCAGTAATTTTTTCTCAATCCTCTTTCTTCCTTCTCCTCACACTAATGTCGGGACTCGGGAGTCCACAGGATGGTGGAGCTGCCGGGGGGTGGTGTCTAAGGTGGGGAACGGATGGGAACGGAAGGGAGAGGGATTTTTTTTCTCATATATGAATGGCAATGGTGGGTTGATGGAGTTGATAAAAACACGAATGGTGGGGAGCCAACGTTGCAGCGCGACTGAACGAGCACGTGTTTGTCGCTCCCAGGTCACACAGTACGAAAGTGAAGATTGATTCTCTCGGATTATTGGATGGACATTGGTTTTTTCTATTTGACCGTTTGGTTACCATGCAGTGATTCTCATCAGAATTTGGAGTCAGGAGCTCTGCCAAACACTATTGCGGCGAAAATGATTCTAGCCTTTCAGGGATGAGGGATGAGGCCACTGCCCGTCGACCATCACGCTTGGCCCCAAGCGTTAGCGATGCGCCAACCATCGCCCTTATTGTACAGGTCCGAGTCTGACGGAAACAACACGGAAAACGGCTACAGAGAAAATTCATTTGTAGCGCTGCAAATACTCGACGAGATCATCGACGTACTGCTCCTGCCTCGCCCTGTCCCCGACAACCTTCTGCAGCTCCCTGGCATTGCGCGCGAGCTCCCGACCCTCTTCCTCCGCCATCACCCGCCGCACCGTCGCCGCGACGTCGTCCGCGCGGAACGACCCGTCGTGCTCGTCCCTGGGCACCTCGACGCCGACGCCGTGCGCCGCCATGGCGCGCGAGATGAGGCCCTGGTCGGCGACGAACGGCAGCATCACGAGCGGGAGGCCGAACCGGAAGAGGCTCTCCACGGTGGAGCCCCAGCCGCAGTACGTGAGGAACGCGCCCACGGCGGCGTGCGCCAGCACGCGCACCTGCGGCACCCACCCGGCGCGCGCCACCCCGCGCCCCGCCACGCGGGCCTCGAACCCGTCCGGGAGCAGCGGCAGCGCGCCGCCGGAAGGGTGGCCGGCGGGGCGTCGGACGGCCCAGAGGAACCGCGCGCCGGAGCGCTCCAGGCCGAGCGCCAGCTCCCGCACGTGGTCCGCCGTCACCGGCGCCTCGCTTCCGAGCGCCACGTAGATGACCGACCGCGGGGGCTGCTCGTCCAGCCACCGCATGACGTCCGCGAACGACTGGTCGTCGCCGCCGTCGCCTCCGCCCGGGGCGGCGTCGTCGTCGTCGTCGGCCACTTCGTCGGGCAGGAGGAGGCCGGAGGGGACGACGGGCTTGGCGAGGAGATCCGTCAGCAGCGGGAACAGCCGCGGCTCCGCCTCGGGGCAGCTGCGGAGGACGATGAGACGGCAGCAGGGGCGCTGCATCTCGTAGAACCGGTCCATGTCCGACACGCCGGAGGCGTTCTGCCGGAACACCGCGGCGATCGCCTCGGCCTCGTGCCGCCGGTGCGCCATGGTGGTGGGGAACGGGATCCACGGTGGCTGCACCATGTAGTCCTCCGTCGTCGTCCGTGGGTGCGTCTCGTTCTCATGCCGCGGGCCCAGGAACGCCATGATCGACGCCGGCAGGATGAGGAATATGGCGCACGCGATCTTACAGTAAAAGAAGCAAGAAAAGAATAAGCTTTTTGATCAGAACCTCCCTATCGAATAGGAGTAACCAAATCTCACCATACCGAGATTTTCTTGTCGGAACACGTATCACAAATTTTGTCGGCTACAGGTACTCTTGGAGCACATGATGTACGTACCTCGTGTTCCTCGGCGATTGGCCAGATCCAGTTCTGCGCGAAGTCGAGGACGATGAAGTCGGGCTTCCTCGAGAACCCAACCCCACTAACAGCGTCGCCACTGCCACCGGCGGCGTTGGCGCAGGCCAGCGCGGCGACGAGGTCGGCAAAGGGCGCGGTGAGGCCGTCGAAGGCCTTCTTGAGGAGGCCGACCTTCTCGGGCGGGACGTCGGCGGTGGACTCGGCGCCGTCGGGGAGGCCCTCGACGTCCGGGAGACCCAGCGCGACGACGCGGAGGCACGCGGACAGCTCCGGCGGGACGGCGCCCAACCTGGCGGCGTTCCTCGGCGTGGACACGAAGGTGACGGCGTGGCCGCGCCGCGCGAGGCGCTTGGAGAGCTCGAGGAACGGGATCATGTGGCCGAACGCCAGCCAGGGGAACACCACGACGTGGAGATCAGGAGACGCGCCGGCGCCGCCTTCCTGCTGGTGCTGGGTTTCTGCCATGGCTGGCTGCTCCTGCTTCTGCGCAGCGAGCTGGGTACTGATAGTGATATAGACGGGAGTGAGCTGTCCATATTTATAACTGCATGGACCTTGCGTTTCATTTATTTAACCTGACGCGACCACTGATCATTGACTTGATAATACTAGCACGTAATCATATAGATATAATCATGTAATAAAATTCACGTCGGGTAGCGTAGTCGACGTGTCTGCATCTTGTCCGCAAGCCTGTGTCCCGACGTCCGGCCCTACGCCCGCGTCAGGACACGGCTCCCGTTCGACGCACTCGCCACGCCTTCTCACGTAAATCGAAACAGAATTGCGTCGATTGTGCTCGCGCAATAGGAGAGTGCGTCCACCGTGCCCACGTCATCACGCGCCTGCGCCTCTGCTCCCAACCGTGACGTACGCAGCCCCCTCCGCCCAGCGCCCATCTCGCTCCAGAGGTAGCGTCCGTCCGTACGGAGCTCCCTCGCTTACGTTCGACGCATGCAGCTCCCTCGTCCCGCGCCCATCACTCATCCCTCGTTCGTATGGATGCCCTGCCGGTTCCGAGAGAGACAGTATGTAGCAAAAGGTGGGAGAAGGAGAGATGCAACAACCGATCTACTTTTGAAACATCTAAATACAACGGTTGCAATATACGTCTGAAGGCAGTTGAAACACTTGAAATATGCTTCTAAAACACTTGAAAAATACACCTGAAACACACTTAAAAAACATTGCAACCATACGCAACATCCGAATAAAACACATGCAACATATATGTGAAACATATGCAACATCTAGATAAACACAATTGTAACATGCATCAAGAAAAGACAGATGAAACATACCTTTGAAACATCTGAAACACTCGAAACATACTCTTGCGACATGCCTCTGAAACAATTGCAACATCCTCCGATCTACTTTTGCAACATACATATGAAACAAATGCAACATACCTCTGAAACGTCTGAAACAATTGAAACATACAATTGCATCATAGGAGGAGAGAGAGAGCGCCTGGCGCGGGGAGTGCCATGGCCGCCGGATCTGCGGGCATTGGGGGCTCCTAGTGGGGGGAGGGGCACCGCCGGGCGGGGGAGGACACCGGGGTGGGGGAAGGAACCGTTAGGGGTCGAGGAACATAGGGGAGGGGAAGGATGCGTCGGTCGATTCCGGTCACCGTGGGGTCAGCAGCGGCGGACAGCGGTGGTTGCTCCAGAGCTTGGCCATCGCCAGTGGTGGCCATGAGGACCGCCGTGATGATCAACGGCGACGGCTCGCGCGCTGCCGCGCTGCGGCCATCGCTTCCACATCGAGTGCCGGGGTGGGGGAGAAGGCCACTGAGGTGGGGAGGAGGACGCCGGGGTGAGGGAGCGAGCTGCCGCTGGCCAGGAAGGTGGCCACGGCCGCGCGTCGGGGTAGCGCGCGGGGCGTGAGCCGTGGAAGAGAGGAGGAAGCGAGGGACTAGATGCGTGGGTGCGAGAGTGAGCGAGTGAGGCGAGTTGGGTAGCGTTGGCCACACATTGATGTTGGACCGATCGGCGCGCAGGCCCAGAACGGCGCGTTTGGCGCGGACACGCCCAGACGGGCGCCCTCATAGAAGCATTATCGCATCTTGTTCCATTATTTTCTAGTAAAATGTTTTTAAGTTGGATCAGTCTTTATCTCAATTTTGAGGCAAGCTGAAAATTACTGTTCGCTAATTTATTGTGAGAGAAAAACATTGTTCATTCACTGAAAAAAT
Organism: Saccharum hybrid cultivar R570; assembly: GCA_038087645.1. Taxonomy (NCBI): domain Eukaryota; kingdom Viridiplantae; phylum Streptophyta; class Magnoliopsida; order Poales; family Poaceae; genus Saccharum; species Saccharum hybrid cultivar. Next base: position 1,877,552 of record JAQSUU010000347.1, on the reverse strand, counting down.
ACGTCCCATAAGAGAAGCGAACAGGGCCCTCACTCGAGTGGCAGAGTAACATCTGATTTTTACGGAGAAGCCATCTCACTCGAGGAAGCTGGATTTTGTTGACGTGCTGCTTTTTCACTGCATAGTAAAATTTCGCAGCACTCAGCCCTCTTTTTAGCTCTTGGCTTTCTCAAATGGATGAAAACAATAGGCAAAAAGAAAGAGATGTTTCGCAGCCATTTTCAAGGAAGAGAGAGAGAGAGGGTCTTGGATCTCATTTTTGGCTTTCTGTTTTTGTATGAATGGGTGAAAATAATGGATGAAAACAAAGAGATGTTTCACAGCTATTATCAAGAACACAGAGTGTAGATTATTTCAACAACAGCTTACAACTTTTCCACAGAACATAACTCGGTAACTTTTCTAAACTCACAACTGAACCAAATAGATTCTAAGCATAGGTGAAAGCCACACCTTATGAGGCCATACCTCATGAATATAAGATTTTGTTGGTGACGTGCAATATGCTTCATTTTCCCAACAAAAGCTTTTACTTGAATATTATTGCATATACTATTGTGTCCTCGGTATATAAGGAAAATTGTACAGATCCAAATCAACCAAAAACTGTTGTAATGTGTCGAGGAAGAATGGTGGTGCAACAAAGGATGGATCCAATAACTGGAAACCAAGCTTACATATACTAGAATTAATTGAATCCCCTCAAGCTTCCCGTGGCATGAAAGCCAAAACAAAAAGGAGTCAAAAAATATTCTACTAGTGTTCTTAGCCATTAGCGACAATTTCGTGGATCTTGTCACTGATCTCTGGATCATCAGATCTAACTGCTAGCTTCATGGCCACCTCCTTCGGTGCACTGATTCCAAATGACAGTCTCACCAAGACTTTCACGTTACCAATAAACACGCCAGACAGCAGACAAGTGTGCGACCTTGAATTGCTTGGGACCACGTCAGTTCCCTACAAACCAAAGGTAAAACAAGTCATCATTTTAAGGTGAAAAGAAATGCTAATTCCAGGGTTCCAAATCAAGACGATAACCCTTTGAGTTGTTGGTTGCTTGCACTATCAATACTGCTAGATTTTATAGGAATTAAAAAATTGTCAATATCAAGGAAGGGGGTACGACTTAACTTATCAGTGACCAGGACTGCTAATTGGTACAGGCCTTGGAAATTTCAAAAAAAAAAAAAAAGCTCTAAATCCTGCAATTTCTCTCCACGAGGTAGAAACCACTATATAACTTTTTAAGCAAATTTATTACAAATCGACTTATTATTATATGACCACGGGCCATGGCATTCATTCGATAGGAAAAAGAATGATGAAGGAGACTAACCTCGCAAGGCTGCATGCCAAGGATGCTTATAACAGCACTTACAGCCTCAGCCAAGCTCTCCCTTACTCCAAGCCCATACTCGTCAACCCGCTCACTCTCCGGATCCATGCTTTCCCAGGCATTTCGGAAGTTAGATACTCCCACCTTCAACATATAATCAGCAGAAACGATTTCAAGATCTTCAAGCTGGTACTCATCCTCAACACCATCATCCTCAGCTTCACCCGTGGAAGGATCAACCTGAAATACAACAAATGAGTCAAAATCAACAAATTACCATTTGCCGCTTCAAATGGAAAGGCAGGAAAGCATTTCACAAGTTATCTGAACCGATTAAGTGTATATATGCCGTATGATGATCTTATTCAGAAGAGAACAAACACAGATGTAGATCCCAGTTTAGTGCAATTGCATGAGTCAAGGGCATCCAACTAACATGTCAATTTCACTGAAAACTCAAAAGGACCCTGAAGCTCAGTATTCTAGTGCATATAGCAACAAAGAAGGTAGAGCTGATTTCCAGTTCAGAACATTTTAGGTACAGATCAACCAAATTACCAAAGTTTAGACAAAACACTATCTCATGTTAAATCAAAGATTACATATAAAAATTAAGTTCAACCATGATTACTGGTATGGCTAACAAGGGACCTTAGGTTGGAGAACCAGACAGTTCCATTTAAATTATCATGTTTTATGATAAGCTTTCATACATGGCCTCCATTTGTTCGGAAGGAAAGGTTCTTCCCATAGGGAAGGCCTGGTTCAGCATTTTCCCAAAAGGAACAAAAACTGGAACTGAACAACTTTTTGATATAAACATCACAAGCTAAACACGAAGCACTGATTTCTGGAGTTGCCAAGGTGTCAAGAATGCCTTCCATTTGTTCATGGGCACTTATCCTCACACAAAATGCACATAGAAAAATATAAGATAATGGGGAGGAGCAAGCAAAACACATACCTCCTTAACAATGAATTTCAGGATATTTGATAACTTGCCGGTGGCAATGACACCTTCTGGCTTTTCAAAAGCCACAAAGGTCTGTCCAGGAGAATCATATGGTAATGATTCTAAAGGCTTCGAAGCAACTTCTAAAAATTCATCAGCCTCAGAAGCATCAACGAAAACAACTACCTGTGGAATTGAGTTAAAGGAACTGAATCATAAAAACACAACATATGCATGTAAACCTACATATGAAAGAAGTTACATACCTGTTCAAGCAATTGTTCAGGAATTGTATTGGTACAGTTGTATTGGAGCACAACGTGTCCATCAAAAATATGCTTCACAACATTTACTGAGTATTCAGTCTCAGCTTCAGTCAATTCTACAGGTGCAGATGACTGGAAGAGCGAACAAAAGGTTACAACACATGAAATGAGATTCAACCAGGTCCATAATGCACAGCTTTTATAGAAGGACAAATAATACATACAAACCTTAAATAGCTTTCCAAAATCAGCGAATTCCGGAATAGATGAAAGAAGCTTCTCATACGAAGCATCAGCAGTAGAAACAGGGCCACTGACAGCAGTTGCCGGACCGGCTGATTTCTTTCCTGTAGACTTTTTCTCAGCAAGGGGTTGGGATTTTGTCTCCTTCGAAACAGATGAAATATCAAAAGGTACATCCGAAGGTTCCTGTCAACGAATAATGATAACATAAGATACAAGGATAATAGAGCAAAAGCATAATTTATTCAAGTGACCAAGACATACATAATTCCGCAGACTCATCTCCAAGTTTACTAGTGGAACATCAAGTGAGCCGAAGAGAAATTCATTCACATCCTTCTCTGTCTCACCAACTGTAGCTTCCCCACCTAACAATTTGAGGTAAAGGGTCGCTCTGTCACGCACCTACAAGGTAAGCATATCAAACATCAGCAAGGAAATATTTCTATCTGACAAAAGAAGAATCAAGCAAGGTCATTTATCTAAATATAACTTTTGCTTTACAATTAACACTTATATATTTAACACTTAAAGTTAATATGAGGTAGCAAAACAGTAAATGAGGAAGGCACACAGTGGAAAGGGTTATTGAATCATAAAAAAAACAGAGCATAGAAGTATCTTCATGGGAAAAGTTTTGCACTAACCTCATCATCCCCATCAAACAGGCAGCGCCTCAGGAGCACGAATATGCGAGGCTGGATAAAAAGATTGTAAGTGCAATAGACATTTGACAGATTAGAAACACATTGCACTGCAAGAACATCATTGAAGTATAAAAAAATCAAGTACCTTGAGTGAGTCAACCAAGGCACCAAACTTTGCCAATGTGCTGACTGCACTAGCTCGAACTGTAGCATTTTCAAGTATCACCCTATTGTATATATAACGTATGTATTTACTGGGATCTGATGTTTTTGGGCCTTCATTTCCCAAAAAGTGAAGTATCTGCCACAAGATTAAAAAGCAATTTGATTACAATGAAGAAATCAGCTGACTTACTACAGTAGTTTATGAATAGATATCTTACTAGTCCATAGTCAAAAATATCAGTGTTAACATAGGAAAATACAAAATGAGTTCAGTTGCAAGTTTCAAATCAATTAGCTCATTATATCTACAGAAGCAGAAAATAACCATCTCTAGACAGCTCACAACAGAAGATATATAATTAGAAATAAATGTGTTCAGCGGTCACTATTTCAATTTGATCAGCCTACTGCATATACAGAAGCAAAAGAAAAATAACATATTTACAAAAAGGAAATTCAATCGATGTTACAACTATTTTCCAAATTACATGCCGGCAGAATGATTAATTGATGATTACCTGGGTGGACAAATAGGTGAATTCACAGTCTTCTATGAATTCACATAAGTGAAATAAACCACTTTCCTTTGCATCAGGAATATCTCTAATGAGTATAATAATTGAATCAACTATGGCTTTCTTGTACTCGAATCCACCCTCTTCCCGTAGAATATTACTCAAGAAGTTCATCCTGGAAAAGATAAATGGAAATTAAGGCTTATAGATGAAAAGGTAGTTTACGATATTTAACAATAACAATAATAGTGCAAGATATGCTTCAATGTACATACAATGAGCGATATTTCAGAGGAAACTTCAAGCACAAGGATCTTATTGCTTCGACAACAACGATCTTGAATTCATCAGCTATGTCTGACATAAAGTTGGTCATCTGTTTCATTAAACGATCAACACTTGATTCATTGCCTGTCTTCAACAGTGTTGTAATCGCAAGGGTTGCAATGCTCCTGTTCTGATCAGAGATTAAGCTCTCCATGTCTATGTTACAATTTGTGACAGCCAAAGGATGAGTTGATGCAACCTGTACAAATATTCACATGAGCAGTCAGTAAATATAATATTATCAACAATGATTCTGATAAGAACAACAGCAAGTTGGGGTAGGCTAGATTTGAAACCCAACATGAGCCCCTAGTCACGGTTCAGGCACGTCCTTGGAAAACAGCTATTGACGTGCCTGAACCGTGACTAGGGGCTCATGTTGGGTTTCAAATCTAGCCTACCCCAACTTGCTTGGGACTAAAAGGCTTTGTTGTTGTTGTGTTGTTGTTGTAATGATTCTGATAAGAACACTACAAGCAATCTGGGTCATACTATCAGTAAGGAAACTGTTAATCCAACAGCAAATCCAGAACACTAAAACAGCTATCCAGTAGGGGAGATGAATTTTTCACAGCAGATCAAACAACATAATGAAAATGCATATGATCACCAAACAAAAAGTAAAAGATAACTCAATGGTGCACTCTTATCATCTGTTGCTCCCCATATGCAATAGAAAGAAAAGTAGCAGATTCAAAACATGTTAGATAAAAGATGCCACTCTGGAATGTCTAATCTTGCATCAAACAAATGAAATTCAGTCCAGTAACCAAATGGCAGGTCTTTGTCCTACCCAAGGATCAGTTGTTATGGATCACAATGTATAAACAAACATAGAGCCAAGAACTCGATGAAATAGTTGTTGAAGCACGAAGCATATGTAACATGACTGAACAATCAAGGAGACAACAGATCAGCAGTCCTATCTTCAATCTATATTACATGGCTACTGAGAATTTAAAGAAAGCACGAACTGAATGTTGTGTCAAAAATTTTATTTAGATACTGGAGATTTAGGCCTTAACTTCTTAGGTACCATTCATGGAAAAAACAAACTCCATCACAAACCAAAATAAAAGAACAGGATGCAACCAATATTGCTGTGTTATTATAGTTCTGCGACAAAAAAGAATCCCAGACATTTGAAAGCCAATGGTTCTGTATTGGAAACGACTACACAAACAACAGTTCTACTTAAATGAGAATAGCATAATATCAAGAACAGCTAGTGTAAAGAAATAAGCAGAGCAGCAGACCAACCTTGTTAAGTGTGCGAACAGCTGCGAATCTGAGAATAGGTTTGGATGAACTTAAGAACAACTGGAGCACAGTAATTGCAGGTGTAAGCTCACGGCTTGTGACACCATTCAGTTCAGTAATTGCTCTTGCAGCTTCAAGTATGACCATTTCTGCTTTGTTCCGGAGACAGGACTCAAGGAAATCAAAGAAAGGACGATCTCCACCTTGGTTCACGCCAGACTCTCTAATCACCTGTAGATGCCACATATTTCAGATACCGATGATCTATCTACATTAGATCTGGCAGATATAGAACACATGCCTGGCTTGTGTAGCGAATAAGTAGGCACTGGGCCAAAGGAGAGCGAACTGAACCCCTGGTCAAGCTAGTGACAAGCTTGCTGACCGCCAAACGATCATTTTGTCTAATCTGAAACATCAGGTAGATGAGATTATAATGTATTTGTGCATTAACAAACAACTTGAGCATATCAAAGTGCTCCATGTTGCATAAGTAGCAGACAAACAAGAGCTGACTAATTAAGTTTTTTCGAAGCGTCTGATTCATTTTACCATTTGAGGTTGCGGATATTATGGATATGCTGATCTATCCTACTTAAAAGAAGCACCAAATGTTGAACTCACTTGGTGAAGAAGAGCAAGGGCATGAAACTGCACAAGAGCAGCTCTTGACTGCACAGCCTCTTGAACTTCATTGCTCCATCTTTTTACAACTTCCGGACTTGTCTGCCAATAATACAAACATGCAGAAAACATAATCAGAAGGATCTAAAGCTGCCACCAACTAGTAACAATATATCCAACTGGAGCACAAAATACAATTGCAGGACATACTTGAAGCAAGTAGATGCCACTAACAAGGGCTGCACTGGCAACAACAGGATTCTTGTCAACAATGGCTTGCTTCAGATACCTCTCGATTTGGGTGAGAAGAGTTGAGTCGATAATACGACAAAGAACTCTAATAGCGTTCGCACGGTACATATCAGTTTTGCTATTCATGTCCTTCATCAAAGAGCTTGTTACTATGATGACCTACACCCAATAGATCACAAATTAAAGTCATTCCCACATTCCACATAATGCGCCGAACCACATAGTAGCAACCAATATTCACCAACCTCATCAGCTGAAGGCGAGAGTTCCTTGATCATGAGGTACACCATCCTCCTAAGGCCCGCATCTTTAGACTGGAACAGCTTGGTTGTTGCAAAGAAGACCTCTGTGGCCTCAACCTACAAAAATTTTCCACTCATGTATAACTATCAAGTAGCACATGTCCTGGACTAGAGCTCAATGGGCACACTAATGTATTGAGGAAACTGCACTACATCAAATGTGGTTATATGTACTCTCAGATCCCCTATGTACTTGTAGTGTTTGAAACATGCATAAGGTCTACTCTCTGGACATTAAGCTAGCAAGCAACTCCTCACCTAATGTTATTCAGGGTACCAGGTGTTGAACCTAACTTTGTAGGTACCAACTTCTTTTTAGAGGACAATAAGTATGGTCAAACTTCACACAAATTTTAAATATATGACGAGTACCGGCAATCTGAATCTAAAAACCCAGCCAAATTATGATCACGGTAAGATCAACGATGTCCCACTGTACCTTGGTAAAGGTGTCACCCTGGTTGAGCAGGTACAGGAGCTTGGTGATAACCTACAGATGCAGGCAGAAAGCATGAGAAACCGCAGTCATTTATGTCAGATTGTCAGCCCGCGAATGCATTCCAATTCACATTCGCACAAGCTTGGAGAGATTGTATAGCGAGATCCCGTTGGTAGGGTGGGTGAAACACGACTAGGCAGACAGGCACCTGGCAGCATCGCCGCGCGTCGAGCTGAGGGTCGTGGAAGACGCGGGCCTCCTGCAGCACGGCGCCCTTCTCGATGCCGAGGAACGGCGAGTAGTACTCTGCAGCAGCAACCAAGCAAGCGAACGATCAGCCAACCGCAATGGCGACGGACGCCGGGATCCGCGCCGGATCGCGCCAGATCTAGGGCGCTGCGAGCGCGGATCTGGGCACATAAACGCGCGCACGGGCACGCGCGCACACACACACAACCGGAGGCGCGCACGCGCGCAGCGAAGGAACGAGGCGAGACAGACGAGATGCGCTGACGCGCACGCGTGCGCACCTTCCTCGTCGAGGTCGTCGTCCTTCTTCACGACGAGCGGCTGCGCCATGGCTGCGGCTGCTGTCGGGGCGAAGCTCGCGCGGGAGGGCGCCCGAGCCGACGGCGGCGCGAGGGGGTTTCCCCGGGGCCCGGGCGGTGGCCTCGCTGGATTTGGAGTGGAGGAGGCGCGGAGCTTTTACAGGAATGGAGAAGCGTGCGGCATGGATCTGAATCTGGCGCCGGGAAAGGACTCTGGGGGAGAGGGAGGGAAGGGGTGCACCACCCTGCCAGTCGTTGGGCAGCGTCTCCTTTCCTTCGGCCCTTGTTTAGATCACCAAAGCCCTTGATTAGTTCCCAAAATATTTCCTAAAATATTTCAGATTCTCGTCACATCGAATCTTTGGACATATACATGAAATATTAAATATAGATAAAAAATAAAACTAATTACACAGTTTAGACGAAATGGACGAGACGAATCTTTTAAGCCTAGTTAAGCCATGATCGGACAATAATTGCCAAATAACAACGAAAGTGCTACAGTAGCGCTACAGTTACATTTCCCAAAAATATTTCGCGAACTAAACAATGCCTTTGAGTGCAAAATCACTGTTGGACACTGTAGCAATTTTGTTTTTATTTGGTAATAATTGTCCAAACATTGATTAATTATGCTCAAAATATTCATCTCGCAAAGTACAACAAAACTGTACAATTAGTTTTTTATTTCATCTACATTTAGTACTTTATGCATGTGCCGGTATTTTGATGTGATGGGAAATCTTCTTTTTGCATAGTAGAATTTGGGGTGAATTTGGTGATCTAAACGAGGCCCGGATGCAATTCAACTGTGGACACCGACGCCTTGACCATATTTATTAATTAATTAATTTATTTATTTATTTATACGCTTACTTAAAATTGACACATAAATATTGGAAACCACCAAGATGAAATTCAAATTCAAAGGTGAACAATACACGGACCGTATGAATGTACCATCAACAGAAGAGGCAGATAAATATAGGTCCATCGATTTTTAGTTTCATATATAATATATAATTATTGTATGATTTCAAGTACAAGATATACTTTCTCCGTCCTTAACGAGTGTAATTCTAAGCTTGGACTAAGTGGAAGTGCAATTAAACTCTCTGGTGGGTTTGGTGTTTGACTGACAAAACAATTAAAACACTAATGAATTTGATGAGTTTCGAATATGTTTCACTGCAAATGAATGAAATGATCTTGCTAGCCCATGTCATATCTCCAACGCAAGCTTGCATTGATATAAATTAAAAGGGACAAAGAAAAATAAATATATTTTGTTCTAATGGTGGTTTACTTGTATTTACGAGAAAATATTGATAGTTTATTGGTATTAATCAAGATTGATTATATATATCAAGACATGTGGTCAAGAGCAATGGTGAATCCAAGGTAACTGCTTTGTTTGGCCATGAATGGTATTCTTAATCAAGAAAGAATAAAGTTGAGTAACAAATTAGTATTTCAAGGAAACAAGATATGGAAGTTTTGTTGATCACAACATTGAAATAGAAGTAAACAATCTAGCAAGGATTATGATATTGAAGCAATGGATTTCAAATGAATGTGTTGATGCGAAGTAACACTTGATGTCAGAGATAGGGTGCAGGGTTGAGGGCGTAGCTAAGATCTAGAGCAAGAGTGAGCCATTTTAGATGTAAACCCAAATTATAGAGTAGTTCATATACAATTTTTCATGATTTTGAAGAGATCATCTACTATAGCTTAACCTTGTACTAAATTTAGGGTGGTCCATGGACCACATGTCCACCTAGCTAGCTCCGCCCTACTAAGCAAGGGTCAAGGGCAAGCGATGGCTTAACGCAAGGAACCAAGGCTATGGTGGAGAAACAAGTCTTTGATTAACATCGAGGAACTAATCATGGCATAATGAGTTATGCAATGCCAAATCAAATCATTGTAGGATCCAAATTTGTAGTGAAGACGTCTTTCTTATTGAAAACACGGCTTTGGAATAAAATTGGTACGATGCTGAAATCGTGGATAGCAACTTCCTTGTTGCAGGTTATCTAGTATTGATGGCAAATTAGGTTGACACAAGTTTCAGCAACTCTACTACATGCATAGTTCTGGAATTGGATGATCACATAGAAGAGATAAATTACCACCTGCTGTGTATGCCTAAATACCTCCCGTTAAGTTCTTTGAGTATACTGTTCACATAAAAATTTACTAAACTAGAATCATTGAACTACACAAACTCTAGGAAAGGATTAATTTGATAGTATGCTATGTAATCAAAGAGAGAGGCTGAAAATTTTACAATTTGGTTCTCCAGTTTCTGCAATTTTGCAGTTTCATAGTCCAATGTGTTGTTCAATGTGCAGTTTAGCGTTTGAACAATATTCTTTCAGCAAGTTATGTCTAGTCTCTACAACTAAAAAGAATCACGTGTTATCGTCTGATTAGACTAATCGGACCGCTTCCCCTAATTACCTCGCGATCTCTGTGAAAACAAAACCGCCGCTCCCCAGCGGCCCAGCCTCCCCACAACCCCACGCCTCCACGCTCCGACGCCGCACCTGCTCCGATGCCGCCGCCAGCCCCGGCCCTGCACGTCGGCGCCGCCGACGACGAAGAAAGCCAGGAGACTGCAGCCACCTCCGCCGACCGCTGGGAATTGCGAGCCTTCGCCGAGCCTGTGGCCCAGCCTCTCATGGCACCCATGGAGGAGCAGCAAGGCAACGCGGGGGCCACGGCGCGAGGGACCTCTCTGGATGCTCCTGGCACTGCAAGAGGAGCGGCCCTCCGGCTGAGGGCGCAGCTTGGAGGAGCGGGCCTCTGACTGAGGCTGACCCGTGAAGGAGATGTCCCTCTGGCCGCGGCGGCGCGCGGAGGAGGCATCGGATATGGCAAGGCCCCTCAACGTAATCGCGAATCCGTGGAGGTAAACCCCGGCGCCGGCGAGTCAGACTCTCCTCCGGATCCTAAACTGCCTCTTCTGAGATAGACACGGCGGCGACGTCTTCAATCGGGCGAGCATAGATGGCAGGGAGATTTAGCACACATGGACCACCTGCCAGAGCCTCTCAACGGTGGTGACTCCATCTGGTTGGTAACCCATGCCATACACCTAGATTGTGGGGCACCTGGTCTTCTTCCTCCACGGTGAGGAATCCCCTCCTCCTGGATACGGACCACTTGGTCTTCTTCCACTATCTTACTTGTGGGCTGTTTCCGGAACTGAAGTCTTAAGATGAAATGTTGTTTCTCTTGTCTGATTATTAGATTGATGAAGCGATGATGGAGTCGTTCATGGAGACCCTGTGCCCAGATGACACTGACAGAGATGGACCACCACACGTGGGAGGAGGCAGAGGAAGTGCTGAACCTGGACTTGCAGCTGTCGAGAAGCAAATGCTATTGACAACCTGTGGTAAGCCAACAGCTAGCTCAAGTAAAGTTCACCTGTGTTATGCATTGTGCTGCTATATATAGTGGCAAGGAAACATGTGAATTTGGTCTTTATTGATATGTTTGATGCTACTATATAGATAGGAAAAAATCTACATTCAGATCAGCACAATGAAGTCAATAAATTAACATTCAGATCAGCAAAGTAATTTAGATTGCGAAAAAAATGTTGCAACCCCTTGACCATGGTGATTAGTTGATTTCTAATTTTAATTGTTCCTATTCTGGCTTCTATTTTCTAATTTTGCAAGTAATTAGTTAATTGATTTCTGCTCCTATTGTCTGTTGGTTGATTGACCATTGTCTGAAGGTAGGTGAACCTTGCAAGTAATTAGTTAATTCATTCGATTTTTGTAGGAGGCCATCATTACACTGCAGATTTTGGGCATACTTTGGCCAGATATTTTTATTTGGGTTTCCCTTCTTCTGTATCTTGACTCAGAAGGTTCTACCATTGTTTTGTTTATGGAAAAAGTCTACTTAATTCCCTGAACTATCGGCTAGTGTCTAACCTACACCCCAACTATAAAACCGTCTGTTTTACACCCTGAACTTTTCAAAACCGTTCAAATTACACCCTGGAGCGGTTTTGGACGGCGGTTTTGCTACAGTAACCATGGTTTTGCTACCGTAACTGCGGTTTTGACTTTTTTCTTTTTCTATTTATTTCCGCTGAATCTTTAAAAAATCATAAAATAGAAAATCTAATTTTGTTAGACTCCACATGAGTAGATCTACACAATGAACATATAATATAGTATGTTTTAGTACAAATTTTTTCTGTAGCTTTAAATTAGTTAGAAAATCAAATTTTGTCTGTAATTAATTAGAATAATTCATAGTACAGCTTCTATGGTCCAATTGTGGTGAAATTTTACGATGGAGTTATTATTATATGCTTGAACTATAGTAAAATTTTCATACTCATTGGATCATATATAACTTAGTTATAGATTTATTTAGGTTTATGCTTGTTAAATATAAATAAATCTATAACTAAATTATACATGATCCAATAAGTATGAAATTTTTACTACAGTTCAAGCATACAATAATTAGTTCACTATAAAAATTTAACCACAATTGGACCATAAAAGCTGTAGCTATGAATTATTCCAATTAATTACAGACAAAATTTGATTTTCTAACTAACTTAAAGCTACAACAAAAAATTTGTACTAAAGCATACTATATTATATATTTATTGTGTAGATCTACTCATGTGAAGTCTAACAAAATTAGATTTTATATTTTATGATTTTTCTATGATTTTCTATGATTTTTTAAAGATTCAGCGAAAATAAATAGAAAAAGAAAAAGTTAAAACCGTTGTTACTGTAGTAAAACCATAGTTACTGTCGCAAAACCACTGTCCAAAACCGTCGCAGGGTGTAATTTGAACGGTTTTGAAAAGTTCAGGGTGTAAAACAGACGGTTTTATAGTTGATGGTGTAGGTTATACACTGACTAATAGTTCAGGGGGTTAAGTAGACTTTTTCCTTTTGTTTATAGACAAAGGGGAAATTGTCTCCAATCCTGTTTTGAAAACACATATATCATGTCATGGTTGTATAAAATGTTCGTCAGTAAGGCAACAATTCTTCAAGAAATAGAATGAATTATGTATGAAACAAAGATGTATATGTGCATTTAGTTACTTCTATATATGCACACACTTTGTTTCACTAACTGAATGAATAGATTACAGTTATGTCTAGCTGACATGTTTCCTTTCTCTTAATTGGCTAGAAAGATCTAAAGCATTTGACACCAGCTCATCTCTTCGATAACCCATGTTTTCTTCGGTCGCTTGCAATTCAGGTACGCTGAACACCGATCTAAATTCCTAATTGTGTTAAATATAGAACTAACATGCTTCAGCTATAACTATGTTAAAATATAGAACTAACCTACTTCAGCCATAACTATGTTAAGAACCATGGGTACAAACTTCAACCTAATTCTGTTTCCGGTGGTTGGGCACTATTCCTTCAACGATATTGCTGCTTAAGGAGCATGACACTACTTATCCTGAGTTGACATTGCTGGTTCATTTCTTGATCCATGAAATGCTGTCATATTTGGGTTCCAATACTCTCCTCCCCGTAATTTCTTCATCCAGGTTCAGATTATTGTAGCTATGTTGCCTATGGTTATTTTGTAGTTTCAGATCAAATAGCTTGTTGACGGCTCTTTTCAGATCAGATAACTTGTTTACAGCTCTTTCCAGATCAGATAGCTTGTTTCAGATCGGATAGCTCGTTCAATAGATCAAGTGCTACCAGTTTTTTAAAAACTGAACGCAGATTTCAAGAAACTATATGTTTTGTATATATTTATAAATTAATATAAGCAATCCACCCAAAAGTAACTGCGCTATGAGGTATTTGGTGCTGCAGCTGCCACCCAGTAGTAACTGCGCAAAGAGGAACAACAGGAGGCGGAGAAGGCGATGAGATGGACGAATTTCAAACTGGCAAATTCACAACCAGACAGGTGACAACGGGGCTGCTCTGCATGGTACCCCAGATGACAAGCTCAAAATGTCTCCTGGTCTCCCCCTTCGTACTTTAGATGCTTATATGGACATCTTTTTTTGGGTTGCTGGCTGTGGATTGCATTTCAGTTTTATTTTAACTCACGGATGGTGAGATGGTATGTTTCTGGCACACTAGGTTAATTTTAGTTGTTATACGACGTGCAATTAGGACCAAGGGGAACCTAATAGAGAAGCAAAAATAATTATTCATGGTTGCTTTTAACCTGGGAAATCGATGCTCATGCTTCTTTTTGGCTTGAAATATGTTAGGATTAGATAGATTGCAGTGCCAAATGGTCCGGAAATTTTTTTCATGTTTCTCTAATTGGTTTGGAATTTTTTTGCTGCCATGGCAGTACACGGGTATAGAACGACTAGCCCCTTGGTTCTGATTAAATCTAATTTGATGTTGATTTAGAAGATTAGTCACATGAAATGTTTTGGCATCTCGTTGTAACAACATGAGCAATCATAAATGTTTGTGTATATACAAACAGAATGTTTTTGGTAATGATACAACATAACTTATCAGGGTATTATTATTTTTTGTAATTGCTTTCTTTGATATCAAAAGATATATCAATTTGAATTATGTGTTTGTGTTAATTATTTTGTGATGTCATGAGATTTTACATATGTTATACCCGTGTAGTTGTATGTTATAGGATTCTATGTATACCCGTAGCAACGCACGGGCACTCAACTAGTTAAGTAAATAAATTTGTAATACGCAGAATCACTAGCTTCACTTTACTGTACCTAATTTTGGAGTCAAATGATAATATTCTTCAATCTAGTGTAGCATACAGTGACATGAACAAACAAAAATGTGAATGGTCATTCCTTATCAAAGATTAAAATGACATGCTTTGATCCAGCATTAGCCACAAAACATGTTGTCTTCTTTTATTCACTCAGAATTTTTAGAACTCACCAAAACTGACACGTTTACAAAACATATTGGCAGGAATGCTTTGATTCATAAATTGCTATAAATTTCACAAATTGCTTCTCAACTCACATGTACATTTGGAATTGGCTTGACTATTAATAAATATCAAAATTGCATCTAGGTATTTGGGAACTCCCCGGAGTACATGCCGGACAAGGGGGGCAATGCAGCGGTAACAAAACTGGGAGGAAGGACTTGCCCTAGCAGCCCAGGTATTCCGGCATTTTCCATCTACGGCAAGGACTATTGTTGCTTCCACCCGTCGTCCGACAGGAAGACGGGGAACAAGTAGAGCCCACAAGAATTAGAATATCCGACCGCCTCTAGAATTCAATTTTTGAAGGAGAACTGAAATCCAACCGCATTTACGGAATTTATAAATCAGGCAAAAAAAAATAATAATCAAAGAAAAGGCCCACCAGCCAACCCTTACGAAATTTTGGCAAAAAAGCAATTTTTTAATCAAGAAAAGGACCACCACCCAACCTTTACAACCATGCATCATAAGTCGCGCGAAAAAATAAACAAGTGCAGCTATGGGGATTGAACCCATGATCGCAGACCTCGCGCGTTGCTTTCTTCCTAATATGCCTTAAAGTCACTTTGAGTTGTGACTATATGTGGCTGATATATTCTTTTTATATTCACTTTATGATTTTAAATGAAAAGTTATTAAGGCCTTGTTTAGTTCCCCTCAAAATTCCAAGTTTTTTCACTCTCTCTCCATCACATCAATTTTTAGCCGCTTGCATGGAGTATTAAATGTAGGTAAAAAAAATAACTAATTATACAGTTTAGTTGGAAATCACGAGATGAATCTTTTGAGCCTAGTTGGTCCATGATTGGACAATATTTACCAAATAAGGCGAAAGTGCTACTATTCATCGGGTTGAAATTTTTTTCAATCTAAACAAGGCCTAACTATAAAGTTTCATATCTCTTCTAGAACTACAATTTTAATTTAGGTTATTTCTTCATCCGTGGTACTTTAAAAATTTTTAAAAATGAATTTAAAAATCTAAAAACTTTAAACAAATTTTTCTGTCACTAAATGATTTCAAATGAAAAAGTACTCAGCTATAAAACTGTAAATCCCTTCGAGTAATACTACTTTAGTTTAGGTAGTTCCTCCATCCAAGGCCACTCGAAAGTTTTAAAAAAATTGAATCTCAAATTATGAAAACTTAAAACAAAGTTTTTGGGCCTTAAATTATTTCAAATGAACAAGTCGTCAATTACAAAGTTGTAGATCTCTTCGAGTACTAAAACAAATTTTACAAAGTTTGTCCTCATCTGACTTGATTTGGAAAACTTATTGATTTGGAAAATTGTCAATCACCTCTGTAAATCCATTTCTAGACAAAATTCGGCCTCCACGTGCTTGGGCCCTCTGGCGTGAGCTCGGAGCTAGGAGAAGCACCCTTTTTTAGCTCCGCCAGCAGCACGGTGCCTGTGAGAGCGCAAAACATGGGGCTCCATGCGCAGAGTTGATGCCAAATGAGGTGTTTGGTACCGGGAGCTAAAAAATGGCTCCAGTAGCTGGGCATGAATCCATACCAAACGCCCCAGAGTGTAGCTATTCCTTTGGTTTTTCTCATTTTTATTGTTGGATGGATACATTAAGGTTGGACCACTGGTTGGCACTTGGCATCCTAATAATCTCCTCGGTGCTACAGCAAGTGCTGGACCAGCTCATCGATGTAGCGCTCCTGCCTCGCCGTGTCCCGGAGAACCTCCTGCAATCCCTCAGCGTTGCGCGAGAACTCCGTCCCTTCCTCCTCCACCATCACGCGCCGCACGGTCCTCGCAACATCCTCACTGCGGAACGCGCTGCCGCAGTCGTCCCATGGCACCTCCAGGCCGACCCGCCGCTCCGTCATCAGCCGCGCGGTGAGGCCCTGGTCGGCGAACAGGGGCAGCATCACCAGCGGATGGCCGAACAGGAAGCTCTCCACGAGGGAGTTCCACCCAGCGTGCGTCATGAAGGCGCCCACGGCGGCGTGCGCGAGCACGCGCACCTGCGGCACCCACCCGACGCGCACCACCCCGCGGCCGCCCACGCGGCCCTCGAATCCGTCCGGGAGCTGCGGCCGCTCGCCGCCGACCGGCTTTCGAAGCGCCCAGAGGAAGCGCACGCCCGCGAGCTCCAGCCCGAGCGCGAGCGCGCGGACGTGCGCCGGCGTCAGCAGCGCCTCGCTCCCGAACGCCACGTAGA
The DNA here is from genome assembly GCA_038087645.1 of Saccharum hybrid cultivar R570. Lineage (NCBI taxonomy): Eukaryota > Viridiplantae > Streptophyta > Magnoliopsida > Poales > Poaceae > Saccharum > Saccharum hybrid cultivar. The sequence continues at coordinate 1,860,523 of JAQSUU010000347.1, read as the reverse complement.
GGACGGATTGCTCGGGCTGGGCGTCGAGCCAGCGCATGAGCCCCGCGCTCTCCTCGTCGTCGTGCCCGCCCTCGCCATCGGCAGCTGCGGCCTCGTCGTACGGCGCGAGGAGGCCGGAGGGGAGAACGGGCTTGCCGTAGAGGTCGCCGAGGAGGGTGCAGAGCGGGCCGTCGACCTCGTGGCTGCAGCGGCACACCATGAGCGTGCAGCGCTGCGTCGTCTCCCAGAAGCGGCTCACGTCGGAGATGCCGGACGCGTTGGGCTGCCACGCCCCTGCGATCCACTCGGCCTCATGGCCACGGAACGCAAGACAGGACGGAGGAGGGATCCACGGCGGCGGAACGGTGAAGTCCTCCGCCGCGGATCGCGGGTGCGCGTCGTTGAGCTCCTTTGGGCCCAAGAACACGGTGCTGGCCGCAGGAAAGGTCAGGAACACCGCGCACGGCACCTGCACTTGACAGGGGGACGGTCAGACAGCCACGTAGTGATACGAAACACGAGGAGATGACTGCGGTGAGAGGTACGTGCCTTGTGCTCATCGGCGATGGGCGGAAGCCAGTGGTGCGCGAAGTCGAGGACGATCCAGTCGGGCTTCTTGGAGTGCCCTTCTCTGGCGTCCCCGCCGGTGCAGCAAGCATGGGCAAGGAAGGCGGCGAAGGGGGCGGCAAGGCCGTCGAAGGCGACCTTAAGGAGCACGACCTTCTCCGGCGGGACGTCGGCCGTTGACTCGGCGCCGTCCGGGAGGCCGTCCACGAGCGGCAGGGGCAGTGGGACGAGCCGGATGCGCGGCCTAACATCGGCGACGACAGGCCTCAGCTTGGCAAGGTTCCTCGGGGCACTGACGAAGGTGACGAAGTGGCCGCGCTTGGCGAGCTGCTCGGAGAGCTCGAGGAAGGGGATGATGTGGCCGAAGGCGAGCCATGGGAACACCACGATGTGCATAGGAGAGGACTCCTGCCTGGATTCTGCCATGAATGGTATCTTGGAGCTTGATCGATGTGTGAATTGTGAACACTGATCTAGATGTGTAGGAGTGCAAAGAAGAAGCGAGTACCCAAGTGCAAGTGCAAGCGGATATGACTGGCTTGTGAGAAAAAATATAGCATCGAAAATCTGAAAGGTTCCATCGTATTTGCGTGAACGTGATGTTTGGTTCCACCAGCAATGTTGATGCAAACTCGAATCTATTCCCGTAGCATTTGTTTGCATCGGACATCAACCAAACAAAAAGTAACGCCATCTGATAACTCTGTGGTTATACCAAAAATGAAAAGAACCAACCAAACAGCTTCATATATTTTACTCGGTTCCCGCGTGAACTGCTCGTTTCCCTAGTTTATTAGCATGTGAATATCAAAGTATATATTCTTGACTCTACATCAGCACGTTGATCATTAAAGGTTCGTTTGATTTGAGGGCGAAGTTAGATGAGCTATGGCCATGTATAGATTTAGGAATGGTCTTAGCCATGCTTCCTGTTTGGTTGGATGGAAGAGTCATTTTTATGTTTGGTTCGATGGATGAAGGTCGATGGGATGAGAATAGTTAATTATATCTATTATTTAAAAATAAAAACAACTAATTACTCTCTCAGTTCTAAATTATAAGACGTTTTGTTTTTCTAGATACGTTGATTTTACTATGTATCTAGATATAGTTTATATCTAAGTGTATAGCAAAAACTACGTATTTAAAAAGCTAAAATGTCTTATATTTTGAAACAGATGGAGTATACACTAATAAATATGCACTAACACTAAATTTGTCATGATAATCACTAATCAAACATGAAATATGTTAATTAGCGTTATTGTTACCCAAATTGGCACCGTACACTAATCAATATATTAGCACTTATCAAAGTTAATGTTGTCATCATATAATTACTAATTAATAATATAACATACTAATAGTCCTTAATTTAGTTACTCTTGACAAAGATCAGAAAGTATGGATGAGCTCGCCTGGCAATTTTTGGTGGCAAGAATATTTCCCTGTCAGGGATATCCATATTCAGTTCGTCCATGAAGCAAACAACACATGTCCACAAATGGCCATATTCCATCCAGCGATATCCATCCAACCAAATGCACGCTAAGTGGCCATAAGATTTGAGAAGCAGGTGCTCAACTATGAAACCAATCAAATGTCATTTTTTACCATTTATTATTATTTATTGAGTGTCCAATGTTGGTGCTGTATGTGTGTAAGATAATAGTTCTTATAGATATTTGCTAGTTAAGAGTAAAATGATTGTAGGACAAACCTATTTGGATTTAACTACAAACTGAATCTGTAGAGACGCCTAAGGTGCCTCTACAAAGGCGGCTCCACCTCTGTAAATCATCGATTGCATGTCTGTCTGTCTATGTTGCTAATTTATTTTGTTTAACCATGCAACAGAGAAGTGGATGCAAAACAAAACAGCAGAAACAGACAGAAAATTGGAAAGAAACGCAAACCAAACCCGGACGGTACATCAGGAAAATCGTATATAGATTGTACCTGGCTCAGCAAGAAAAATCCCTACAATTCTAGATAGCTAGGAATCCTAATTATAATTCAAATAGATTCTCTGATCCCATATAACCTAAATACGAATTCTAATTCCAATAGAAAAAGATAAAAGTAGAAATTTGTATGTATATACGTATCTCATCTTATCTTGCATCTTATCTTAGTTTTTATTTTTAATTCTTTTTTTTGTCCCAGTCCGCTTTTTTCCATTCATGTTTGTGTTTCAGCAATGTTTCACGGTTTCTTTCGATCGTTTTTTTTTGCATCTGTCCATTTTTTCTTTTTCTTTTTCTGGTTTGGTCCCCATGTTTTCTTTCTGTCGTTTTTTTGCTATTTTTTCTCATGTTTCCATCACTTATGAATTTTCTTTGGTTTGTTGTGTGTGTGTGTTTTTTTTTAATAATTCATCCGTTTGGAATACTTGCTCTCGAGAGGGTGTAGAAAAACAGCAATGACAAGACAAGACACATGATACATTAAGTGTAAGGAAATTATGAAAGCCTATATATGATGTTAGGTAGACCGATAGTAGAGCCACCAACAAACCCGCCTCATGAGATCTAGCTACTTGTTGTCAAGCTGATCTCTACCAACCACTGCGTCATTGCTAGCATCAATAGCACAATCGTGTCTTCTATATGTGCACTACTCTTCTTGATTGCTAAGGGCACCGTCGAAGTTGCGCATCAGCTCATTCACGGCCATCGGCCCACGCCCGTGCCATTGTAGGAGCCGTGTCCGCACGGGTACTGGTTGCCCACCTTGTTGTTGTGTAGTGCATGCTAGCCCAGGTTTGCATGATGGCCGCCACGCCACTGACACAGGCTGCCAAGCCGTGGCTGATGACATCACATGCCGCGCGTGATGCCGTGGTTGTCGAGCCGCCAGTTTAAGCCACCTTGCAGTGGACGTTGTGCCCACACATAGCTTTGACATGGTACCACTCTCGTCATCGGCAGGACAATAAATTATAGCCTATTACAACACACGTGCATTTTTGCTAGTAGATATTGATATAGATATCGATATCGATATAGATATTGATATAGATACAAATATAGATTTTTTTTACGACAAATATAGATATATAAATAAAATTTAGTTTAAGAAATTAATTGTCGAGTTAATTTAGGAACATGAGAACCACAAATTAATAGTTTGAGGATCTATATGATATCTGTGGATGACCTTAAGATTGGTGGTGTATTTCACTCAGTTTATATTGCTTGAACCTTAGCACTGACATCGGACGCTCAATAAATAAATTGTAAAAAAAGGCCATTTTATTGGTTTCATAGTTGAGCACCTGCTTCTCAAATCTCATGGCTGATCAAAGTACTGATGTAGAATCAAGAAGATATACATTGATATTCACATGCCACTAAAATAGTGAGCCCGGACAGTTCACGCGGCCGGAACCAAGTAAATACTATATAGTTCACGCGATAAAATGGAGCCTTTCAAATTTTGAATGCTACTCCTCCGTTCCAGAAAGAATCCAAATTTAGCATAGTTTCATGTTTTACTATATCTTATAAATTTAACCAATTATAGATAAAAAACTATTCACATTTATGATATCAAATAAGTACTATTAGAATAACCATGAAATATAAATATGATATTATTCACTATAAACTTAGTCAAACATGAACCATTTTAGCCGGCATGCAACCCGTAGTTACATTCTTTTTGGGACAGAGGTAGTATATTTGATTCTGACAAGCCAGTCATGTACGTTTGCACCTGCACTTGGGTACTCGCTTCTTCTAAACTAAGAAGATATCCGCGTGTTGCTACAGCTATTATGAAGAATTTTCGAATGAAAGTCAGTGGGGATGATATATATATGTGGATAACTTGAGATTAGAGGTTGAAAGTTAGTTGAATGATATAACTATTAGTAGGAGATGATGTGGATAATTAGTGGCGTATGATGTGGATGGCTTGCATGTTGAGATAGACTTGTAGTGGGGATTAACTTTATAAGAGAGATATATAGATATAGATATAGATATAGATATATGGGTATGCTATTAAGAGCATAAGTGTCGGGATTATAACCCCGGAGTGTCTCAAGACACTGCATAGCTGGCGGGCCACACGGTCCACTACGCAGCAGCTATGTCAGGGTTATAACCCCGGGGTGTCTCAAGGCACCGATTAGTTAGCAGGCCACGTGACCCGCAACTCAAATTAACAATGGCCCGAACCACCAAGGCCCAGCTAGGACAAACACGCCAGACCAACACCCAGGTCAGGGTCGGCCACGACCTCTTCTCCCGCCTTAGCCACACGGAAGACACGCGACCTCCCCCCGTCACGACCTCTGGGCAGGACAGGGAGAGGTCGAGAGTAGGCACGCCACAATGACCTCACAAGGAATGACGTAACAGCAGTCATCTCAGTCCGTTCAGACGTCATCCCTGTGCCACGACGCTCCAACAAGACAACACCGCATAGTGGTGGCAATGGGTATGAAACCCACTATCTAGATATGGACCAACAGGACACGCGTACGATCCCACCCACTACGGGATGGGATCCATGACAAGGGTCTTGACTTAGAGGCCTTCCTGACTGGTGGAGCGCCCCGACCCCAACGATCGGGGTTGTGGCCCTCAACCCCACGAGGCGACCAGGTGAATGACGACCCAAGGCGGCTACCTGCTACGGGTACGACGCCCTGGGAAACATGGAGACGACGGCAAAGACCACAACGGATGCCACGTTACACAGGACAACTAACGAACCATCATTATGGCTATAGTGCTGCCACAGCCAGCACAATAGCACCACCTCACCCCCTGCCACAACGTGGCCACAAGACTATGATGAAAGCCACGCCCTGACAAACACCAGAAGACGGTGTAGCTTGCAAGCCAAGTTAGTTAGGACCTCCCTCGGTCTCTCAACCCCTCGGTCGGGGGAACCTCCTCTTTTTAACAAGCCCTAACCCCTGAACTCTATATAAGGGTAGCCAGGGTTCACATTCTACGGACACATTCTCATTCTTCATCCTCTACCACTCCATCCACCTTAGCAGTAGGGCTCCTGGAGCTTCTCTCCAGGATACCCCTCATCTAGCATAGGTTCTACCACCTCTTTCACCATTCTTCACCTTCATTGTAAGAACTTTAGAGCATTCAAGTAAGGAACACGCACTCGGTCTTCTCTAAGACTAGATGTAGGACTCCGGTCTAAACCAGTATAAATCCTCGTATCTATTGGATGCTACCATCGTTTTTCTAGAGCAGCGTGATAATCATAAACATTTACTAGTCTAGTTTACAAAACACCGACAGTAGGGCTTCCAATAATCTATTAGAAGCCCTAGCCCAAAGTGCAGCTACCTAGTTCCACTGGACCAACAACCTAGGCCAGCCCACCCACAGGCCCACCAGGCCCATCTTCCCAGGCCATATATATTCCCCTAATCCTCACCCACCCACCCACCCCTGGCCGCCACCCTCTGCTGCCCACTTGCCCCACTGGAACGCTACCCGCCATACCTGGAGCTTCGATGGCGGTTGCGGGACGAGGCCGTCACGCGTGGGGACTGCAACGACGACGGCGACCTAGAGCTCGCGGTCGCGCGCGGGATGGCTACGATGAACGGTCACGGCGGCGTGCAGCGGACAAGGACGGTGCCCTCACTTAACCACGACGGTGTTGTTCGGCCCCTCCCTGACCAGTGGTGGCACGGCCCGCCCCTCCCCGAGCAGTGGCGACGTGGCGCGGCCCCTCCCCGACCAGTGGCGGCGTGGCCCGCCCCTCTTTGAGCAGCAACGGCGCGACCCACCCCTCCCCCACTGGCGACGGCGCGGCCCCGCCCCTCCAACGACTGGCGCCACATCCTAAACCGGCCATGTCGGCGTCTCGTCTCCCAGCGGCGACAGCCCGATGGCAACTATGGCGACGCGGTCGCATGCGTGCGGGCCACTGGCACGCAGGGGAGCGGGGGCGGCGGATGGAGGCAGGCAGGAGGCCAAGCTCCATCAAATCCCGGCGGCTCCTTCCTCCCCCGGCGACGTCCCGGCGCCCATCTCCATGCGACGAGCAGCGAGGGCGGCACCTCCCCTTTCTCCTCCCCACCAGCGACTTCGGGATCCCGGCACCCCGTCCCCACCACAACACACGGTGGCACCTCCAGCGCCCCTCCCCACCTCCAGCAACCCGACACCCTCCCCACCACGGCCCGCAGTGGCGCCCATCCCTGCCCTATCAGCCGAGGCGTGGGCAGCGGCTGGCAGCGCACGCTTGACCGTGCATGGGCCAACAAGGAGGCACCGGAGAGGAGGCTCCACATCGGCAGTGTCACCCACCTGCAGCTGACCAGAGCGAGGAGGATCCTACACCTGCTGCAGCAGCTCCTCACGCTCTCCATGTATTCTATGCTTCACAAATTAGGTTTTTACACATTTAGATCCAGTCTATGACTATGAAATTTGATTGCTTTTTTTGCAGATTTGGAACACGGCACATATCAATTTGTGTGCTTGCAACTCTTGATTGTTCAAATTATTCATGCTTAGTTTGCCTAGGATTCTATGCTTAGTTTGCATAGGCTTTATTCATGCTTAGGTTGCTTATGATTCTATGCTTAGTTTACATAGGTTTTATTCATGCTTAATTTGCATAGGATTCTATGCTTACTTTGCATAGGTTTTAACACTAGTTGAATTCAAATTTCCGAGAAGAAGTCATCGATATCTATGCTTATGTGCATTTTACACATGTTGTGAATTATATGCTCATATGCACAATCCTTATAGGATTCAAAGGTCAAATGCTTTCTATGTAAGAAACCAAGAATTCTATGCAATTTATTTACATGGAATTTGGATTTTCTATGTACATTTCAACTAATTTTGCTCTAATGAGCTTTCTATGCTTGATAAGTTAGATTTATATGTTATGTTGTTATGATTTGTGCATTATTGTAGCTAACATTAGTTTCACAAATAGATTTTTGCGCATGATAAAGCATGTTTCTATGCCTTTCTGGCCACCATAATGTTTTCTGCATCTAATAAATAAAACATGTTTCTATGCCTTACCGCTATAAGGTTTTTGTGCCTACTAAAACATGTTTCTATGCCTTTGTTGTGATGTAGGATGGTTGAAATGGATTCCTCCATTTGGTGTGAGAGGTCAACAGTGGTTCAGTCATAAGGACATGGCTCGCGACGTCCATGACTTCCTTGGCTTTTGTGGCGGTGGCATAGTATGATTTTTGATATAGTTGATGGGTTAATGTAAAAAGTTGATGTAGTTGATGTTACAACAAATTTGTATACATTCTTGAGCAATTATGTGTGCACCTATACACAGTTATATACATGGTTGGAGCACTCTTCTATGTATTGTTAGAACACTTCGACATATATTGTTGGGACAATTATCTATACGCTTCCTACATAATTCTATACATTATTGTTGATATACAATTTTATACATTATTGGTACACAATTCTATACATTGTTAGAGCAGTTGTTTGTACAATTGTACCAGGTGGAATGTCTATGTCGTGGAGAGGTTTCTATGTGTTAACAAAATTAACTTTTATTCATCTAAATATTAAATTCTATGCAACGTCAGCACCATATCTCGTGGAGAGGTTTCAAGTTTCAAATTTCGTAGCATTACAATGGTTCCTATGCTTGCGTCTTCAAGATTCTATGCGCCAGACCGCTCCACAAGAATCACAGAACCTCTATGCCAATTGGATTCAAATTTCAAATTTTATATTAAAAGGTAGATGGTTTTCTATACTTGCATTCATAGAGTTGTATGCACAGACGGAACTCTGATGTTAAAGATCTTTGCATGTGATGTACGATTCATGAAGCATGATGTTGGTAGAGGCAATCACAGTTGTGTTAGGTGGAATGTCCATCTCGTGGAGATGTTTTACGTGGTAACAAAAGTGATTTTCATTCATCCAACCACTAATTTCTATGCAAGGTCGGTGCTAAAAAATTTTGCACGCATCTTAAACAGTGATTCTATGCATCCAATCGGCATTTAAGTGCCATGATTCAAATTTCAAATTTTTAGATAAGACGAGATCGTCTCCATGTTTTTAGGCTCTCGCTCACAAGATTGTATGCTTAGAGGGAAGTGTTTTGTACGTTTCTATGTATCTTGACAAGTGATTCTATGCATCTAACCAGCCATCACGTGTCATGATTCAAATTTCAAATTATATTTTTTAAAAATGTATTCATAATGGATCTTGAATCATGCATAAAAATGCCAGGAGTTCAATGGTAAAAACCATTTTAATTAGAATCGGAAGCTTCGTTGAGGGATTATCATGAAAAATGGAAGAGATTAGAATGGATGTATGCATGCATGTGTCAGCTTCTGTCAGCGCGTGTCAGGTGCAGTTAGGTGAAACGTTCAGCTCGCGGAAAGGTTTTTTTGTGGTAATAAATTGATTTTAATTCATCCAACGACTAATTTCTATGCAACATCACGACCAAAACTTTTCTGCGCAGCTCGGCCTGGATTTTTATACATCCGATTGGCTGGGTCCGTAGTGGTCCCCCATCCGCGCGCATGCGTCAGCTCCGCTGACCTGAATGGGTGCGCTGACTGGGGCTCTCCATTAGCTATTTGGAGCTTGGGCTCCCAATAATAAGATAGATATAGATATAGCTATAGATATGATATAGAAAAATGACATAATTATTAGTAGGAGATGATATGAATAATTAGTAGTGTACGATGTGGATGTCTTGCATGTTGAGATAGACTACTTGCAGTAGAGATTAACTTTATAAGAGATATATATAGATATAGATATAGACAGAGGACATAACTATTAGTGGGATGTGGCAATTAGTGGTATATGATGTGGATAGTTTACGTGTTGAGATAGACTTGTATATAAGAGATATAGATTACATCTTTGTCGACACCAAGATCAGTGTTCGCATTCACACATCAATCAAGCGCCAAGAAGAAGATTACCATTCATGGCAGAATCCAATAAGCAGGAGTCTTCTCCTCTGCACATTGTGGTGTTCCCATGGCTCGCCTTCGGCCACATCATCCCCTTCCTTGAGCTCTCCGAGCAGCTCGCCAAGCGCGGCCACTTCGTCACCTTCGTCAGTGCCCCGAGGAGGAACCTCGCCAAGCTGAGGCCTGTCGCCACCGACGTTAGGCCGCTCATCCGGCTCGTGCCACTGCCCCTGCCGCTCGTGGATGGCCTCCCGGACGGCGCCAAGTCAATGGCCGACGTCCCGCCAGAGAAGGTCGAGCTCCTTAAGATCGCCTTCGACGGCCTTGCCGCCCCCTTCGCCTCCTTCCTCGCCGAGGCTTGCGCTGGCGGGGAGGCCACAGAAGGGCACTCCAAGAAGCCCGACTGGATCATCCTCGACTTCGCGCAGCATTGGCTTCCGCCCATCGCCGAGGAGCACAAGGCATGTACCTATCACCGCCACACCACCGCCACTGCACCTTCTCGTATTTAGTCTGAGTGTCTGACCGACCGTCCCCGTGCCGAGTGCAGGTGCCGTGCGTGGTGTTCGTGATCTTCCCTGTGGCCTGCGTCGCGTTCGTGGGCCCAAAGGAGCTCAACGACGCGCACCCGCGATCTGCGGCGGAGGACTTCACCGTTCCGCCGCCGTGGATCCCTTCTCCGTCCTGTCTCGCGTTCCGTGGCCACGAGGCCGAGTGGGTCACAGGGGCGTGGCAGCCCAACACGTCTGGCATCTCCGACGTCGGCCGCAACTGGGAGACGACGTACATGCTCGCTCATCGTGTGCCGCTGCAGCCACGAGGTCAACGACCCGCTCTGCACCCTCCTGGGCGACCTCTACGGCAAGCCCGTCCTCCCGTCCGGCCTCCTCGCACCGTACGACGCGGCCGTTCGTGCTGCGGCTGCTGACGACGAGGGCGAGCACGATGACGAGGAGAGCGCGGGGCTCATGCGCTGGCTCGACGCCCAGCCCGCGCGGTCCGTGCTCTATGTGGCGTTCGGAAGCGAGGCGCCACTGACGCCGGCACACGTCCGCGCGCGGGCTGGAGCTAGTGGGCGTGCGCTTCCTCTGGGCGCTCCGGAAGCCGGTCGGCGGCGAGCGTCCACAGCTCCCGGACGGGTTCGAGGGCCGCGTGGGCGCGATCAGGGTGGTGCGCGTCGGGTGGGTGCCGCAGGTGCATGTGCTCGCGCACGCCGCGGTGGGCGCCTTCATGACCCACGCCGGGTGGAGCTCCCTCATGGAGAGCTTCCTGTTCGGCCACCTGCTAGTGATGCTGCCCCTGTTCGCCGACCAGGGCCTCACCGCGCGCCTGATGACGGAGCGGCATGTAAGCCTAGAGATGCGGTGGGACGACTGCGGCAGCGAGTTCCGCAGTGAGGACGTCGCAAGGACCGTGTGGCGGGTGATGGCGGAGGAAGGCAAGGAGTACATGGAATGTGATCACATGTGGAGATGTCTGGGTTTTGAGCATCCAATATCGCAACTTGTCCCAAACTTTCTCAAATTTTTATCATAGCCTCCACATGCGATAACATGACACACCGACAAGTTTCGTGATTTTCCGACTTCATTTGGATTTTATATAATTTAAAAACACTTTTCCCCCTAGCAACTCGACGTGTTACGTCAACTAGATGCTCGAGATTTCATGTGAATTCCTGGATACGGCCTCAAATTGCTCTAAATATCATGACTATCATATTTGCCTTCATCATTTTCCATTATTCCATGTACCTGCAGTTTAAATCCGAAATATGCGGGAACATTCAATGAAACGAAATAAACTAATGAAATATAACCAAAAAAGTCAAAATTGACCCAAATTTTAATATTAAGTGTGTAATAATATATTTAGTCCACACAAAAATGGAGCAAAAAAAACAAAAAAATTAAAACAATTTTGCCGACTGCCTGCTATGGCTGTCGGCAAAGGATTCTGTGCCGACAGCCCTTAATACGGCTGTCGGCGAAGAAGTTCCCAATAAAAAGAAAACTCTTTGCCGACAGCCGGCTGGGCCCAGCTGTCGGCAAAGGATTTTGACAAAATGGGCCCGGCCCGGCCGGGCCAAACCCTATCCTCATCGATCTTCACTTCCTCGCGCGCCCGCCCCCCTTGCTCGCCCCCCGCCGCCGCCAGCCGCCCCGGCGAGCCCGCCCCGCCGCCGGTCGCGGCAGATCCACCCCAGCCCCGCCCGCCCCACCCCGGCCCCGCCCGCCCCGCCGCCCGCAACGCCCGCCCCGGCCTGGCGCGTGGCCGGCCGCGCACGCCCCGGCCTTGCCCCTCCCTGCTCCGCAGCCGCCGCTCCGCCACTCCTCCCTCCTCCTCGCACCCCAGCGCCGCCCGCCTGCGCCTCCCCGGGCCGGCCGTGCCGCCGCCTCCCCGGCCTGCCGTGCCACCGCCGCCCGCGAGCTCGCCCCTGCACCGCGGCGGGCTCGCCTCTGCGCCACCGCGAGCCGCGCACCGCCGCCTCCCCGGCCTTGAGGAAGAGGAGGGAGAAAAGGAGAATGAAGAAGAAGGGGAGGGGGAAGAAGAAGAAGAAAGAGGGAGAGGAAGAAGGAGAAGGGAGGAAGGAGGAAGAAGAAGGGGAGGAGGAAGAAGAGGAAGAAAGAAGGGGAAGAGGAAGAAAGAAGGGGGAGGAGGAAGAAGAGGAAGTTGCCGACCCGACCCCGTCAATCCTCGTGCTGCTGCGGTGATCCCCGCCGTCGTCGCCGACCCTCGCTTTTGCTGTTCTTGCCGCCAAGGTAAGCCCTACCTTTCTAGTGTTAGTAGTAGTACTGGTTAGTAGTGGTTAGTAGTAGTAGTTAGTAGTGGTTAGTAGTAGTTAGTCGTAGTTAGTAGTGGTTAGTAGTCGTAGTTAGTAGTGTTAGTTAGTAGTAGTAGTTAGTAAGTAGTTAAGTAGCTCTTAGTATTATTAGTTAAGTAGTTATTAGTTGTAGTGTTAGTAGTAGTTGTAGGTTAGTAGTAATTGTTGTTGTAGTACTTGAATTGTTTCATCTACATAGAAAGAGAACTAAAGTATATGGCTCCATTTGATATATCGGTGGTTGTTGGCCTTCGTGCCATGTTTTTTTGTAGGTTTTTGGAACCTCCCCGTGCAGGGGAGGTGCTGCCGAAATTTTGAGTGGATACTAACCTTTTTTTGGCCCTTTTTTGTAGGACCTGTGAGAGGTACTCGGTGACCCCAATCGCCTTTGTGGGCGCTGCGGGTCTTCCTGCACTGTGTCGACTCTCCACCGCCCCGCTACCCGCCTCTGCGCCGCTACCCTAGGTATAATTCACCTCTCATCCTTATAGTTGTTGTAGATTGCGTAACCGAGTTAGGCGTCTCCCGTCTGAAAGGGATACGCGATCGTCGGTATGCTGATCAGTGCATATCTGCGGCGGTATCTCTTTCGGATTGTCCATGTTTTTTGGACAGCCCGAGGATGCGTAGATGGGTTAGCTTCCATGTTTCGCTCCCGTCCGAGTCGGAGTTTCGGCAGCACCTCCCCGTTGTTCTCCGGATACACACTCTCCCCATCGGGACGTGTATTGGGAGAACAACGGGGAGGTGCTGCCGAAATTCCATCTCGGACGGGAGCGGAGCATGGAAGCTAACCTCATCTACGCATCCTCGGGTGGGATTAGGACCTATCCTTCACCTATTAGATGGTAAGAACGCCTTGTAGGTGCAGATGCTGGTTTTATTACTCGCTTACATTTGGCCCAGCTGCTAAAGGGTCGATTCGGATGTCGTGTCCCTGCAGCACTTGTAAGAACAAGAAATGGAGACTAAAGGATCAGGTGTACAGAGATCTTTTCAAGAATGGATTCGTTCAAAACTATACACGCTGGATCCACCATGGTGAACGCGATTGTATTAGGGAGGAGGTGGTGAGACCCCTCCTCGAGGAGTATGATGTAGATGCCGGGATGGCAGACTTCCACGAAGGACGGTTCGTTGAAGGAATGGAGGTGGAGGAGGATCCAGAGGAAACCGCAAAGGCGTTCTACACCATGATGGCCTAGGAGGCGAGGCAGGAGGCACTGCAGGAGGCGTTGCGTCTGCAGCAGGAGGCGGCCCACCAGCAGCAGATGGCGGCACTGACGCAGCACTACCAGCGTCAGTTGGCGGACCTGACAGGCTACTTCCGGTCCTAGATCCTGGGAATGTAGGAGCCTCCTGCCTCGCTCTTCGCTCCACCACCAATCCCAGTGCCTGCTCCTGTACCTGCTCCGGTGAGTATATTGTCTGTTGCTTTAGCTTGTGTGGCCATCCTGCAGGTATTAATTACATCACTTGGCCTTTGTGCAGGCACCGTCAGCGGGTTCGAACCCGACTCCAGGTGGCAGCCCTCTACTGGGTCCTTCTCCACAGCACAGCTGGCCAGCTTACCCGACCTTCCCCACACAGTCGTACGTGTGGCCTCCTCCATAGTCGCAGGGCTACTCCTCATGGCCGCACGCGTCGACGCAGCAGGGGCTTCGGCCGCCCTACTAGACGTACGAGGCGGCACCGCAGGTAGGGTGGTTTCCGTGGGAGCAAGGTGGGGGCTGTGGGACCCCTGGGGACGACGCTCGAGCTAGGTACCTTTGCTTCCTTCTGGACATGTAGCGATGAACTTGTGGCACGTTGGACATGTATGGACTCTTTTGGCGACGTTATGTGTATTGTGGACATGTATCGATGGATTTGAGGACCTTGATGTATGGATTCATATTGAAACTGAATTCGATGCAGAAATGTGGTTCATATGGTATATTGTTGTGAATATATGTGATGAAATGTAGGTTGTATGGTATATATGAGATGAATTGTGGTTTAAATGCAGAAAAACAGGAAAAACAAACAAAAAAATTAACCCCAGCTTTGCCAACAGCTAGCTGTCGGCAAAGCTAGGCCATTTCCCTCAGAACAACCCAGCTTTGCCGACAGCATCGGCCATAGCTTTGCCGACAGCCTGACACGTGGACTGTCTACAAAGCCGCTACACTTTTATTTCGCCGACTGTTTGCCTGGCTGTCGGCGAACACTTCGCCGACAGCCTGGCAGTGGCTGTCGGCGAAACACCGTCGGAACTGTTGACAGCGCCGTCTCCTTCGCCGATAGGAGACGAGGCTGTCGGCGAACGTTCGCCGACAGCCTGACAAGTGGCTTTCGGTGAATAGTTCTTTGGCGACAAAAACTTCGCCGACAGAAAGTCGGAAACCCTGTCGACGAATCCTTTGCCGACAGGATATGGGCCTTTGCCGACTGCTTCAAGCAGTCGGCAAAGGCACTGTTCCCAGTTGTGGGTGCTGGTGGCAATTCCATGTAGCGACATGGGTCGTTGATATCTTGCTGCAGCTGGTCAAATTCCCATTGGCCAATTGTTGTGCCGTCTTCTGGCAACAAGAAGAACCAGGGCGCGTCTTTCTCCTCCTCCCAAAGTAGCGCACGCCGCTGCACCTCCTCCGCCGTCCAGCGGTGGTCGTCCTCGGGTGGCGATGGCGCCTCCGGCATGGCTGGAACCAAGATAACCTGGTAGTGCGGCGACTCGGCCGGATCAAACGCGACGTATGCACTAGCGTAATGGTGTCCATCTGCGCCCCAGGGAAGCACCGTCCACCGACACGTCACTGGGTTGCACACGCAGAGCTCGCTGCTCCACTTAGTTTTGCAGAGGAGGAGGCCGTTGCAGTGGTCCAGGACCGAGACCGACCTGCGGTGGTCGTTGGGCAAGAACTGAGCGTGCCGTCTACTCTAGGGATCATCGACGACGAGCAGGGATGGGCGGAGTGGTGAGAGTGGTTGTGGTCTACGTAGTTTATGAAGACTCCTCGCACGGTGCGCGGCAGGAGGTGTAGATGCGGGAGGAGAAGCGCGCGGGCATCGACGACGTCCCGCCATGCCTTGCAGACGCACCGGACCACAGCCAGGCTCCGTAGCGGCAAGGCACGGAAGACGTCGGTGAGGGCGTCGCCCGGCAGGGCCCCGACTTCCGTTGCCATCTGCTCCTAGACTAGATGGGATAGGGATAGGGATAGGGTTCATGCGTGCGAGGTAGGGCGCAAACAATATGTTAAAGAGAAAAAAATATTTTTTATCAGTCAAATATATTATAATCTCTCTTAAAATGCTAGTATGTGCGAGAGTATGGGTTGACGGGCTAGTACACATCGAAGCGAAAAACTATACAAGACTCAGTTTTCTATCGTCAGGATATAGGAGTCGGTGTCGGAGTTCATGACGTAGCCGGTCCAAGCGTGTTGACGCGTCGACATCGTAGCTGACTCGGCCGCAGCTGCGTCGTTAAATCTTCAGACCGGGCAGGTAACCCTTAGCGCCAGCCGCCAGGTTTTGCCAGGTTATTACAGTCAAGACTTCTATATAGGTTAGATTAGAAAATTCATCAGGTGGCCAAGCTCATGGACGTTATTACCGGACTGATGATTGATGCCGCCGGCCTTATTGTCTCGGCCATCGCAGCTGTCGTTGTCTACTGCCTGTACGGCAGGCACATGGCTATCGTGCCGGCGAGAGGCCGGAGAGCCGTGGTGATCGTCGCACTGCTCGTCCAAGCCGGTGTCCTCCTCTCGGCCGTTAACGACAGGAGGAACGTCGCCTTGCGCCTCGAGGAAATCATGAGTACGTAACACCTTCTTGGGATTTTGTAATACATTAGATCGATTGGGTGCTGCTGTCTAGCTATCTCGAACTCAACAAGTTTCTTTTGATCCGAGATGAGATCATGAGAGTAATATTCTAGTTCGTTGCATGCAGAGGATTACGAGAAGCACAACCACGACGTGGTCAGCAACTTGGCTACAATGCTATCTAAGAATCCCGGAAACATCAAGAAGATGAGTTACAACAGAGCTAGGAGCCCAGACGGCGCCGAGAAGGCTGAACTCACCGTCACAATGAAAGATGCCGATGTTGATCAGCTTCCGGCAGATGATGACCACACGGCGGATGAAATCATGGTATGCTTGCATATATGATCGATTAGCTTTGCCGTTGATGCCTTTTGCCTTTTAGCTTTCCTGACTGATTTAATTGGTATCATGGTGTACATGTTGGCAGGAGGCTCCGAAGCTAAATCACGAGGTTCCCCCGTCGCAGGGAGACGGGATCGGAGAAGAGAAGCCCAAGCCATGGAGGTCGTTCTCCATCCCTCCAGACCACGTCTTCGTCCTCGGCTGCGACGACGACGACGAGCTCACGGTCCACATCCGGCCTTCCACGGCTGACGACGGCAGCGGCAAAGCCACGACGTGGGCCAGCGCTGATCATCATGCCTGCAGCAGCCGGCAGGCCGGGACGGTGGCGCCGTTCCTCAGCGACCGTGGCACGTACCACACGCTTTTCCTGGCCCGTCCTGGGGAGGAACGCTTCCTGCCGGTACCGTGGCCGCGGGCAGAGATGTTCCAGAAGGTGACGGACGCGACGCTGAGGGGGAAGGAGTCGCCGATGGTGCACGAGCAGGCGGTGCCGGAGTCCTTCTCGCTTTCCCCCGACGTGGTGGCGTTCTACCGGGCACTGGAGGATGGAACGACGAAGCTGATCCTTGCGGCGACTGAGGCGGTGTCGCCTGGGTAGTCACGGCTCTCACCCTGCCCACCACCCTGTCCGTGTCATTTTCACAAGTTTACACCCGGGACGAAATCAGATTCACTAGTTATTAGTGCTTTAACTCAGAAGTTCAAAAAAAAAAATCAGGAATTCATACGAACAACCTCCTTTTTGTAGTTCTCTGCATAGATTTAAAGGTGACGAAAGGAGATTCTCTCTCTTTTTGTTGGCACATTTTTAGGCCATTGAATTGTCAAGGTGTTTTGTATTTTGTGAAGCGATTTGGATATACATCAACGCACTTCCGGAAGTTATCTTTTTGCATAAAACAAATTGAATCCGGGAACATTTATGCTAACTCATTGGCCTCATCATGTGAATTAATTAATGCAACTGCCACGCAAAATAGCAGCCGACATT
Organism: Saccharum hybrid cultivar R570; assembly: GCA_038087645.1. Taxonomy (NCBI): domain Eukaryota; kingdom Viridiplantae; phylum Streptophyta; class Magnoliopsida; order Poales; family Poaceae; genus Saccharum; species Saccharum hybrid cultivar. Next base: position 1,843,061 of record JAQSUU010000347.1, on the reverse strand, counting down.
TTGGGAGCTTATAGATGACTAATAAAAGCAACTCTAGCTGGATCAACACAAATCAGGGTCCAATTTCTGATTTGGATGCTTCCCTCTATATTTGTTGTCTCAGCATTTTACTTTTCACTAGCTTTATGCCCGTACGTTGCTACGGGATAGCTAAACTTTTATATTAAAACATACGGCTCGCACGATAACATAACAATATTATAAAATTAAAATCGATGTTAAAGTAATATTTAATCTAAAAGGAAAAGGTCGTGAAATTAACGCAGTCACAGAGAGCGCTGCATCACAGACTCACGAACTCTATGGTATAAACTTTTCCATGATGCACTAAGATAATATTTTATATTAGCGGGAAAAAATCTATTTGTATCTATTTCTTCCGTACGTCAATAAATTCACAAATAAGTTTCATTGGATGCCCATATCATCTTGCACAAATGTTTGACTATATGTGTACATGAGTAAAGTCCATAGACGGATTATAAACTTGTCACGATGTGTCATTTCGGTCCACGATCTTACAAAATGATCATCTTGGTCCCCAATCTATATTTGGGTCACATTCTTGTCCTCATCGGCAATGGCACTGGTGGAAAAATGCAAAAGGGCCCTTGAGCCGCTCCAGGCTGTCATCTGTTACATGGCTATCACACCATCAAATTGATTTATGATTTTTTTCCTTTATCTAAATTAAAAATCAACTGAATAGCCACATTATTCAGAAAGAGTAATATGTGAACCTTGTTTTAATGTAAAGTATTTTTTAAGTATTGCGGAAATACTTTGGTTTACAAAGTTCTTTGTTTTTTTCAAAACCTACATAGCCTTTTTCTTGCCATGGCTAATTATCATACATGACATTCAAAAGTCAATCTTCATTTTAGAAAGCAAAGGTGTACCTTGAAAAGGCTATACAGAAAAAAATGACTTTACCTCAAGAGGGCCAGTTTGTCCCAAGCTCAACCATGACAGGGGCATTCATGCTGAAAAGATTAACGGTCAATATTAGTAAGCTTGAAAACGGAAACGAAAATTCCCGACCGAATCACATCGTTTTCTACATTTGATCCGATCATTTTCACTTTTTTCGGAAAAATTCAAAAACGGTACGAAATTCGAACAGACAATTCGAAAATGGAGCGGAATTCGATATGAGTTTTTTTTCGACCGATTTCTACATTTCTACATTATATTCGGAATTCTACCGTATTCGAAATTTGGTAGGCAACCGAATTTGGCCCAATAATCTTTAGTCCTTCTCCCAGACTCCCAGCCCAGCCCAGCCCACCAACGTTCACAACAACCCTAACCTAAGCCTCCACCCGCACTCCAGTCCCTCCCCATCCCCACGCGATTCTATCTGGCTCTGGCGGCGCTGCCGCCCCCCTCCCCTTCACGCGAAGTCGCGAACACCGACGGGCGACGGGCGACAGGCGTTCCACTCCACCGCTTCGGGGCTTGCCGGCCACCACTTCCCCAGTCCGCAGTCTCCACTCCCCACTCGCCTCCCTAGTCCCCAGTCCACTCGCCACCTCACCAGCGCCGTCTGCCGCCAGCCATGGACTCTAGCCACGACTCCACCAGGCAGCGCCGCCATCCCTCGCGTCAATGGCGCCCTCTGGAGATCGTCCTTCTGCTCCTGGAATGGAGGGCAAGGGGGCAAGCCCAAGACGAAGAGTGTGCGTTGCCTTCTAGAGCCGCCGCCCATACCACCACCAGCAGCGGCAGCAGGGACGTCTCTAATAGGTAACACCGTAACAACAGCAACAGGTTCTTCTTCCATTCCGATGCCAGTCTCTGTTCTGATTTAGCAATGTTTCACTTGGTTGTTGGTAGGATCAGGGAGTAGAAGGCCATCTCGAAGTGTTGCATCTAGTGGAACATGTGAAAGTCCAGCTACAGCAGATCAGTGCTAGGATTAGTGGCACCATCAGTTGATAGTGATGCGCCAGCAACGACATCTCCACCTACTACTCAAGTGCCGATTGATGTCGACAATGATGATCAAGAGGATGACGACAATCCAGAGCAGGCTCGCCTTTCTGGAAAGAGGTTTAAGAAGTGCACATCGTGGGTCTGGCAATATTTCACCAAGAAGGAGTATGTAGAGGTTGAAGGAAACCTAGTTGAAGAGTTGTGGGGACACTGCAATTTTTCTAGGTGTGACCAGAAATACAGAGCTGAGGGCACCAATGGGACGACTTCATTCAAGCACCATTTGCGCACAAGACACAGTATTGTGAAGGGACAACAACAGCTTAAAGTTGGTAAGCACCCTGGTTCTGAAATTGCTCATGTTTAGCCTTACAAATATGACCAAGAAGCTAGCTTGAAGAAATTAAATTTGGCAATAACCATGCATGAATATCCCTTCAATATAGTTGAGCATGAGTATCTTGTTGATTTCATCAAATCTCTCCGTCCTAGCTTTCCAATAAAATCCCGTGTCACTGTTAGGAAAGAAATAATGGACAGATATCTTGAAGAAAAGGAAACTTTGTATGCACACTTGAAAACTTTGAAGTGCCGCTTTAGTGCAACAATGGATATGTAGACCTCATGCCAAAAACAAAGGATACATGTGTGTTACTATTGGTTTTTTTCAATGTAAAAGGTAGGCATACTTGTGCAAAGTTGTCTGAAACATTCACTGAAGTTATGGTTAAATGATACCTTGAAAATAGACTGTTTGCTCTGACATTGGATAATGATAGTTCAAATGAAGTGGTTGTCAATGATATCATTTCAGATCTGAAAGACAACGGTAATGGTTCCCTAGTTTGTGATGGGATATTTTTTCATGTTAGATGTGCTTGCCATATTCTGAATTTGGTTGCTAGAGATGGGTTGAAAGTCATTTCAAGAGCACTCGGCAAGATCAAATCACTTGTATTAGCTGTGAAAGGGTCTCCATTGCAGTGGGAAGAGCTTATGAAGCATACCACCAAAGCCGGGTTGGATACAAAGAGAAGTATTCAAATGGATGTTTCAATAAGGTGGAACTCTACCTACCTAATGCTGCGAGATGCCTTGTACTACAAGAATGCATTTATTAGGCTGAAGTCTTCAGATCACCGTAGGTATGCCAAGATTCTCCATCTTCTCCTGAATGGGACAATGCATTGACAATTTTTGGTTGCTTGAAGAAATTTTATGATCTCACTGAAACTCTCTCTGGCACTTCATACCCTACTGCAAATTTATTTTATAGAGGTTTCTGTGATATAAAAGTCTTGCTTGATGAGTGGTGCTATGATCAAAATATTACAATTAGAGAAATGGCAATTTCTATGAAGGAAAATTTGACAAATATTGGGATAAGTCCAACATTGCTCTAGCTGTAGCCTGTTTTCTTGACCCTAGGTATACGAAAAGGTGCATAGAGTACTACATGAAGAAGTTCTATGGTGCTTGTTATCAAGCTGAACTTGATGAGTTTGTTAGTGTGGTAAAGAAACTGTTCAACTTTTATGTTAATGCTCAACCATCATCAAAGAAAAGTACTCAAGGGGTTGCTCCTAGACCTAGTAACACAGCTGATATATTAATGGGAAATGTAGACCATGACCTAGAAGAATTCTTATATGAAGCAAGTGACCATGGTATGGCTGAGTCAAATGAGTTGGACATCTATATTGGAGAACCACCACTGAAACTTGGTGGTGAGTTTGACATTCTAGCATGGTAGAAAAACAAGAAAGAACAGTATCCTATCCTTTCACAGTGGATGCAGCGGCGCCAGCACGGATGGGGTGGCACAACGGGAGAGAGCGGCACTAAGGGGGCGACGCGTGGGGAGGTGGCGTTGCGGAGGGAATGATGTGACCCAGTCACCCCATCCCCGCCAGATCCGATCCGGCTCGCCGGATCGGGGCGTCGTCCTCGACGGAGGAGAGGAAGGGCGCCGACTGATGTGCAAGAGATGGAGAGATCGAGGTGTCAGGTGAGGGGTAGGGGAGAGACCGAGTAGGCACAGCGGCGGCGCACAATTCCTCTTCCTCCTTGCCCGTGCAGGGTGGCGGTGCTGCATATGCCCGCGCTTCGGCACTTGAGATGGGGGAGAGCCCGTCAATCGCCATGCGCAGAGAGTCTGCTGCGAGGGCGGCGGCACTGAGGGATGGAGAGCGGGCGGGGGGCGGGGTCACGCTGTGTGCGCACGGTGCCGGCCGACGGGGGAGACTTTCGTTGGGCAAGGGCATCGTCGCCCGGGATTGGGGGAGATGATCGCGCGTTGGCTGGAGGGTCGGGCAGGATTGAGCGAGGTGATTGGCTTTCCGTTTTTGCGTGAGCGGGAGGCGGGGATCGCAGGGGCGAGGCAGGCCGACGACGCCATCGCGGGATCGCATGGGGAGAGGCAGAGCGACCCCAAAAATTGTCGCACCATTCGATTATCTTAGTTTTAGTTTTGGTTTTTTAGTTGTATATATTGTAATAGGAGATTTATATGGATTAGCCGGTCTAGGTTACTCAGGTCGTGGGGTTGTTCGTCATGCAGCGCCGTATCAGTCTACACCGTCAAGAATCAAAGCACTATGGTCTTCCCACCTATGTTTGGTTCTTAGTTTTACCTCTCTCTTTGCCTGTGCTATTTGTACTTGCCATCTATCCATATATCCCGCTCAGATTAGCATCAAGTTTACATTCATGATCGCTTCCTTTTTCTAGGTAAGCAACACTAACATGCTCATGTATTTCTTAAGCTCTTGGTCTCACAGATCATACATGTTGTGATGTGATCTTTTTCTTGCTAAGACAAAGCATAGGAAGGAACCTCTATAATATATATTTTTTCACAAGGGCGCCGTCTACAATGCCTCCAAGTTGATCAGAGCTACGCTACTTCTTATACTGTTGATTAAACCTAGAATCAGTAGACATGTGATTGATCACATTTAGTTCTAACTGAGAATTCTCATTATTAATTTTTTGTGATGATTCAGGGCATGTATCTACATGAATGAAAAATGTCATCCTTATCCAGGAAAAAACCTTTCTCATTTCATGATTTCTCATTATATGCATCATTGGAAATTCTCCACAGCAACACGCGGGGCAGGGGCGGATTTACAGGGTATGCCAGATATGCCCTGGCATACCCTGCAGACCTAGCAACTATGGTACAGATACTATATGTATTTTTTGTAAAAGAACAAAAAAGAACGGGATTTGAAAATATAAGAACGGACGTTCTGCGAGACTGCGACTCAGCGCTAGCAATTCCGAAGCCCGAAGGCCTTTCTGAAAGTCCCTAGTTTGGTTTTGGCTAATTGATGAAACCTAGGACTAACCTTTGTATCTAAGTGGATGATTTAGATAAAGGTGGTCATTGAATATGAGACATGACATTGACTCATGTGACCAAGATGGTGAAGACCAAGATGAGGCTTGGCTCGATGGACCGGTTGTGAAGGTGAAGGGCAAGTCGAGGCTTCGAAGCGAAGGACCATGCGATGGTGAAGCTTGAGCAAGACTTGGCGCCGACGGACCGATGCAACGGTGAAGAGCAAGTGAAATTAAGGTCGATGGATCGAGACGGTCATGTGATGATATGAAGTGGATCATATCTTTTGGAGAAATAAAATGGGCTCAAGGCAAAGGTATAACCATAGGGCCATTTTGTTTTACACTCAAGACACCATAGAGGGTGTGAGTGGTTTAGGGTCGATAGCCGAACTATTAAGAGGGGAAGTCTTATCGGTTATTTGACGCACGGGTGCCACTAGGTGAATTCATGAAGTGCATTGCATGTAGGGCCTAGTGAGCTAACTGGAAAACCTTTGAAAATGATTGAGAAAAAGCTAACACACAAGCACATGGAGATGTACACTTGATGGTGTTGGCACATTTGCAAAGGTGGCGTTGGTCGCGCTGTGGCTTGCGGATAGAGAGGGGTTTGGGTTCCTCTCTCCCTCCCGCCGAGCGTGCGAGCGTGAGATTCAGGCGATTTCGGGGAAATGAAATGCCTATTTTCCACTACGCCGGAAGTCGGAAAAGTAACGGAGGCGAACGGAGGTCACCAGCGTAATCGGACGCTGGACCGGACGCGGTCACGGTTTGACCGGACGCGTCCGGTCAGTATAGCGCAGCAGTCAGGCGCGCGGGCTAGGGTTTGCAACCGGCGCGTCCGGTCACTCGCGGGAGGGGCGCGTTCGGTCAGGCGCCCTGAGGGAACTGCAGTTCGCAAGGTCGATCGGACGCGGTGCACGTCCAGTCACACGCGATCGGACGCGTCCAGTCGCGAAGGGAGCTTACTGGACTCCGACCGGACACTGGCACTGTCGCGTCCGATCGTTATCTGGAGCGCGTCCGGTCGATGCTTCGCGGGCGCGCGGTACTGTGCGCATCGGCGCGTCCGGTCGGTTGAGCAGCGCGTCCGGTCATTGCGTTTGACCATTGGCGCGCAGTGACTGTTGGAGGATCTGTCGATCGCGTTTGAATTTGGGTGGACACGTGGATGGCGCAGGGCGATCGGACGCGGTTGAGCGCGTCCGGTCAGTTTGGACCGGCGCGTCCGGTCGTCCCGAGAAAACGGTCAGTGGAGTGGCAACGGCTCTATTTGTATGGGATGCTTATAAATACTCGTTGGCCGGCCCTTGGGTAGGTCTCTTGGCATTTCTAACACTCTTGTGCATCCTTTGAGCTAAAGCTTCTCCTCCCACTCATCTCTCTTGCTTGATTGCAAATCAAAAGTGAGATTGAGTGATCCCAAAGTGCATTGCATAGCTTGAGGGCATCTAGTGGCACTTGTGGGTGGTTTAGCCGGTGGATTTCTTGTTACTCTTGGAGAGTACCGCTCCTAGCCGGCTTGGAGATTGTTGGAGGCGTTGGCAAGAAAAGGTGATTGTTCTTGACCACCTCCGGTTGATTGTGAGAGGTTCTTGTGCTTTCCTCGGCGGGACGCCAAAAGCAACTCTAGTGGAATCCGCGTGTCATTGAGTTACCTCAATTGAGAGTGGTGTCTTGCGGTGCCTTGCGGGGCGTGCCTTGAGGGGCAAGTGACTTGAGGGTCACACCGGGAAACCATCTAAGTGTTGGTCGATACAACCGGTGACGTAGCTTGTCGGTGCACAAGTGAACACCGGGTGAACAAAAATATTGTGTCTCTTGTCTCCCGGTGATTGGTCTTCATATTGTGTTGTTGTCAATATTGATTGATTATATATCATCTTGGTGATTGGCAACATCTTCTCTTCACCGTCGGTATAAGAATCACAATCCTCTCTCTTGCACTTACTTTTACTAGATTATCTTGTGTAGCTCTAGTGGTAGCTTTGCTAGTAGTGTTGTTAGCTTGTTCTCTAGTGTAAAATTAGTGGCATAGCTCTTGTGTGAACTAGAGATCATAATCTACTAGACTTGTGGATAGGAGGCTTGCATCACAACCTTTGGCTAAGCAAAACTCGCTTTACGCCGTTTGTTATTCTAACAAGTTTGCTTAGTGGTATTTGTAGAATTTTTTTTATAGGCTATTCATCCCCCCTCTAGCCATCTAGGACCTTACACTTTCCAGCCCAACAACGGCGGAGCCACGTGATGGCCATAGAGGGCTCCGCCCCCCTTGCCCCGTAAACGAAAATGAGGATATATGCTGCTCATGTGCAAGTCCGCTAGATAATTTAGCTCACCAGGTGATGGGCCACATGCAAATGCAAGCCCACCCTTGGGACCTGGCATCAGTCAACACAAAAACAATAATCCACGGTGTAACCGAGACGGCGAAGGTGACGAGCCGAAAGCCGAAGGCGGAAAGCCGGAGCACCGGAGCTGTCGATGCCTCGAGGTGGAGTCCTTGGCAGCGGTGGCCTTCCTTGACTCACCCGTCGGTGGTCGGCTAACCGGCCCCTGGCGGCTCGCGCGGCGGCGCCCCAACGCGGCAACGCTCACGCAGTCAGTAGCAGCCACGCTCATCTCTGTACAGTCGAGTCTGGTCTCAGGTACACTTGTTTTTGTTTCTCCTTTCTTTTTCAAAACTCTTTAGATCCGTAGACCATGTTGCCTGTGGTTGATTCAGTGATAATTTGTAATGATTCAGATCTCTCGTTATTTGTTTCCGTGATAATAGTCTGTACATTTTTTCTGTAGATATAAATGGGTAAAGAGACCCATTTCTTCATTTTTCAAGACCATGGTCACTTGTGTTTTGTTAGTTGTGACCTAATTATAGTAGTATAGAACTAAAACTTATTTCTATGGAACTTGTGTACCATGTTGGTCTATGGTCCGGATTTGACAAATGCCCCCCCCCCCCTATTTGGCTTCAAGCTCCGCCACTGCAGCCCAAGTGCGGTGACGCACCACATGACATGATGATAGGACCGACTGTACAGATTCAACCGAGCAAGCACTAGTCCAATCAAGGCTCATCCATGTGAGAACTTAGATTTAAGCAAGTGCAATTTGTTTATTTATTGGCACTGTATTTTTTTAACAATTTATATGGGGTAGTTTGAGACTGCTCCGCTCTCGTTTTTACAGCTCCGCTCCACCAACTCTGTCATGCAGCAGCTGTACCGTAGAGTTTGTGGAGTAGGTGGTACTGTTTGGTACACGGCCTAGCTCTAGCTCTAGGAATGAATTGTTTCTCTATAGATGGTCTATTATACCCTTGATTTGCATTTACTTATTCAAGTATACTTACATGCGTTAGCGTTTACTGTTGTTCATTTAAGGTGGTTTTTCCTTTTATTTTCTTGTTGGAAACAATAAAGAATTGAATAATTAAAAAGGGAATAAGAATGTTGACCGTACTTAGCCACCCAAAGGCCGAGCAGCCCAGCCGGCCTCACCTTTTCACGCACGGGAGAGGAAGCAGAGTCGCGAGCGGTGATGGCCGTCGTAGCCATCGCATGTACGGCGGAGGAGAGTCGAACAGATAGTAGAGTGAGCTGGTGATTATCAAATGGCAGGGTGGGTAATTACCCCTTAACTTCACGTGGAAGTAGAAAACTCTAGAAATTAGAGTACTGTTTGAGGTGCTCTAGCAAAAACGTGAAGTTGGTCTTCAGCTCCACCTTTTTCTTGAGCAGAGTTCTTAGAGCTGGAGGTGTTTGGCAACGCAGAGCTGGAGCAGAGCTACAAAAACGGGTGCAGAGCAGTTCCAAACACCCCCTATATGTAGTTGTAAAGAGACGTGAGGACATTGCATCTCTTTTTCTAAAGGATGGTATAATCGAGACATTCATATTCTTTAGAAAACTTTAGTTGAAGAAATCATATAAATAGTATTGTAAGTCTCTTACTCTCTTTTATACCTATATTTTGAAACTGTCACTACGGTGTTTGAACTATTAATATTGTAATTTGTGGATGTTTTAGCTTAATCTTTAAATTTAAGATTAATTTGTTATTCCGTGTATATATACCAAATCACGTTGTAAAATTCTTAGCAAATTACTAAATGGTTTTACCGAGTTATATGTTAAAATTTTTTGATGGCATACCCTAAGATAAAATCTTAGATCCACCACTGGCGCGGGGTATCATCTAGTAATGTTAAGATACTAGTCGTCATCGTCATTGTCAAAGTCCCACTCATAGCCCTCCTGATAGGGATTCAACATCATGGTAAGTATCTTGGATTTCAATATTTTCTTCTTCTGATAGAGATTCAATATCATGATCAGTATCATGGACTTCAATATTTTCTTCTATAGTCCAATATCCATCATGTTGTCTACTACCACTTGATTTTCGCCAATGTGTGATTTTGGCCCATGTGCGATTTCGCAGGAAATACGTCCGTCTCACCTACAACACACTCACCTTTCGCGCCAAAGCATTCCTTCAGCACACCGTTAATTGTACGGACGACGGCGCATTGCTTCAACTACGTACATGTTTCTTATTTTATTCCTTTCTTATTATTATGTTTCTTTTTCTATGGGTTTTTATTCTTATTTTTATTTCTTTATTTTTTCCTAAATTTTATTTATTCCGTTATATATTTTTTGTGTTTCTTTTTCCTTTCGTTAATTCCTTTTTATTTTCTTTTTCCTTTTCCTTTTTTCTTTTATGTGATCTTTTATTCTTCTTTTCATTTTCTTTATTTTTTTTCATTTTTTACTCTAATTAATTAATTTATTTATTTCATTTTTTATTTTCAAGTTTTTTGTTCTGTTTTATTTAGATTGTTTTCATTTTCTATTTTCATTTAACTATAGTTTTTATTTTAATCATTTTCAGGTCTTACCTTTTTATTTTTGAATTTTTTTATTTCATATGTTAGATGGGATACATGTCTTGTAGTATACATGTTTCAACTTTCTTTTTCCTTTCTTTAGTTAAGTTATTCATTTACTTTTTCTATTTATTTAGCATTTCTTATTCATATTTTTATTTGCATTTTTTTGTTCTTTGTTATTTGACTCTAATTAGTTACTTTACTATTTTTTATTTTTTACATTTCATGATATATGTGATGTTTAAGTAGTGTACATGTGATGTTCTATGTTATATTTTATAATATTCGCCTAGTATAAATATGATGTTTTATGATGTATTTGTATTGTTCAGTAGTATACACATGATGTTCTAGGATATACATGTGATTTTCATCAATTTTCTTTTTTCTTTTCCTTATTTAAGTTATTCATTTATTTTTTCTACATATTTAGCATTTTTATTCATATTTTATTTGCATTTTTGGTCTTTGTTATTTGACTCTAATTAATTACTTCACAAATTTTATTTTTTTACTTTTTTGTTTTTTCCATTTCATGATATATGTGATGTTCCAGTAATATACATGTGATGTTCTATGCTATATTTTGTAATGTTCGAATATCATAAATGTGATATTCTTTATATATTTTGAATGTTCCAAGATATATTTTGTGATGTTCAGTAGTATACATGTGATGTTTTTTTATATATTTTATGATTATGATGTTCATAATGTATATGTGATGTGCATAGAATATTTTTTCTAAATATGCCCAAGTTGGATCGAGATTTGAAGGATTTATAGTAAGAAACACAGTGGCGCAATCGAAATTTAATTTTGAAACTCGGTTTATGAAATACAACTTTTTTAGCTTTTTAACGCTATGCACATGGATGATGTCAGCAAAATTGTTTCGCATGCATGCTTGTATTTTGTGCTCTTTGTATTTGGTCTACATCCGCTCGGCCCAACATGCAGTCTTTAGTCCCACACGTAATAGGAAAAAGTCCAATTTCCCCCCCCCTCAACTTTGACGTGCGTCCGTTTTTCCTCCCCGAACTATAAAACCAGAAATCTTTCCTCCTCCAACTTTCAAAACGTTCGTTTTACCTCCCTGGCCGGTTTTGGACGACGGTTTTGCTACAGTAACACCGGTTTTACTACAGTGACGCGGATTTGCTACAGTATCTGCGGTTTTGTCTTTTTCTTTTTTTATTTATTTCGGCTGAATTTTTGAAAAATCATAGTAAATCACAGAAAAATCGTAAAATAGAAAATCTAATTTTATTGGACTCTACATGAGTAGATCTACACAGTGAACATATAATATAGCATGCTTTAGTGCAAAGTTTTTGTTGTAGCTTTAGATATATGTTTTTTTAATTAATTCATAGCTACAGTTCCTATGGTCCAATTGTGGTGAAATTATACAAAGCCAAGGCATAAAAATTTACTGCAGTTCAAGCATACAATAATTAGTCCACCATAAAAATTTCATCACAATTAGACCATAGGAACTGTAGCTATAAATTATTCCAGTTAATTATAGACAAAATTAGATTTTCCAATTAATCTAAAGCTACAACAAAAACTTTGTATTAAAGCATACTATATTATATATTCACTGTGTAGATCTACTCATGTAGAGTCCAACAAAATTAGATTTTCCATTTTACGATTTTTCTATGATTTACTATGATTTTTCAAAAATTCAGCCGAAATAAATAAAAAAAGAAAAAGACAAAACCTCAGATACTGTAGCAAATCCGTCTTCACTGTAGCAAAACCGGTGTTACTGTAGTAAAACCGGCGTCCAAAACCGGCTAGGGAGGTAAAACGAACGGTTTTGAAAGTTGGAGGAGGAAAGATTTCTGGTTTTATAGTTCGGGGAGGAAAAACGGACGCACGTCAAAGTTGAGGGGGGAAAATTGGACTTTTTCCCGCGTAATAACTACGCATGATTATTTTCTTCTTCTAGAAAAAGCGGCGCGAGCGCCGAGCATGGGAAAGCTGCAAGCGTAGGCCACCGGGCCAAAAACCGTGCTAGATACGAACTAAAATCGGCCCACTTTCATCTTGCGCACGCGCGATGAAAAAATTTCGAGGTGGTCAGCGCTCTACGTTCCACCTAGTTGAACCCTAGCACCAGTCGAAAAATGAGCCAGAGAACATGGAACAAGATGGTTTTATGTGCACCGACGCCAAACCCTGATGGTTGATGCTGCATTAACACTGATTTGGAAGTTTTGCACAAAACTAATTATCATGTTTAGGGACATGAGAACTATAAATTTAATAGTTTGAGGATCTAGATGATCTCTGCGGACGAGCTTAAAGACTGTCCTCTAACCTCAGCCCACCGATCCTGTCGTCGCCCCCCAGGCTGCGGGTGTCTCAGGTGTCGGACTACAGCGTCGTCCCCGATGACGTCGATGACGCCCGCGATGACGCCGTTCCTACACCGCCGCCTGAAGTGGACCCTGGGATGCTCTTCGTCAACTCCCTACGGCTGCCATTGCCAGAGGCCCTGGTGCGCACCCCCCCGCGCTCCCGCGGCGCACGCCGTGAACCGGCCAGCTTGGTCCCTAGGCGCAGTGATCGGCTGGCGTCCAAATCAGCGTTCCGCGATCCCAATCCGGAAAAGCAAGCAAAGCGCGTCCTCGTCAACAAATGGGAACGCAGGCCTAATGACGCACCCATTGATGCCACTGACGACCGGATCGCCGTGCTCTTCCACGAGACGTTCAAGGAACCGGTCGACTCCCCCACTCGTGAGGCGTTGCGCGAGCTGATGTTCCCCTCGCCCTGCAAGAGGTCGAACTGGCGCTGCTCACAGCCCTAGTCGACTAGCCACGACGGTGCTCACTTTGTCGCAAAATTAGTGCTTAGTTAGTACAACTTTTGTACCCCACCGCTTGCGGTGATTCATGTTGTGTGCTACTCCGTGATGTGGATCGGCGCCTCGCCGTGACCGGTCCCGGAGCGTGTAAACTTTCCAACTTCCACTTAGTGCAACACGTGCCAATGCGCGTTTTCGAAAAGCTTAAAGACTGTTAGTGTATTTCACTCAATTTATATTGTTTGAACCTTAGCACTGACATCGGACACTCAATAAATAAATGGTAAAAAAGGCCATTTTATTTTATTGCTATCATAGTTGAGCAACTGCTTCTCAAATCTCATGGCCACTTGACGATCAACGTACTGATGTATAGTCAGGAAAATATACATTGATACCCAAATAGTGAAACTGACAGTTCACGCGGCCTGAACCAAGTAAATACTATATAGTTCACGCGATTCGGTGGAACCTTTCAGATTTCCAATGCTCTACTATATTTGATTCTGACGAGGCAGTCATATCCGTTGCACTTGCACTTGGGTACTCGCGTCTTTTTGCATCTCGTCGAATCTGGCTCCAGATTGGTGTTCGCATTCACACATCGATCAAGCTCCATTCATGGCAGAATCCAACAAGCAGGAGTCTTCTCTGCACATTGTGGTGTTCCCATGGCTCGCCTTCGGCCACATCATCCCCTTCCTCGAGCTCTCCGAGCAGCTCGCCAAGCGCGGCCACTTCGTCACCTTCGTCAGTGCCCCGAGGAACCTCGCCAAGCTGAGGCCTGTCGCCCCCGACGTTAGGCCGCGCATCCGGCTCGTCTCACTGCCTCTGCCGCTCGTGGACGGCCTCCCGGACGGCGCCGAGTCAACGGCCGACGTCCCGCCGGAGAAGGTCGAGCTCCTTAAGATCGCCTTCGACGGCCTTGCCGCCCCCTTCGCCGCTTTCCTTGCCGACGCTTGCTGCACTGGCGGGGAGGCCAGAGAAGGGCACTCCAAGAAGCCCGACTGGATCATCATCGACTTTGCGCAGCACTGGCTTCCGCCCATCGCCGACGAACACAAGGCACGTACCACTCAGTCTCTCACCGCCACCGCGCCTCGTCGTCTTTGTGGCCGTCTGACCGTCTCCGTGGCAAGTGCAGGTGCCGTGCGCGGTGTTCATGATCCTCCCTGCGGCCTGCGTCGCGTTCGTGGGCCCAAAGGAGCTCAACGACGCGCACCCGCGATCCGCGGCGGAGGACTTCACCGTTCCGCCGCCGTGGATCCCTTCTCCGTCCTGTCTCGCGTTCCGCGGCCACGAGGCCGAGTGGGTCGCAGGGGCGTGGCAGCCCAATGCGTCCGGCATCTCCGACGTCGGCTGCATCTGGGAGACGACGCAGCGCTGCCCGCTCATCGTGTGCCGCTGCAGCCACGAGGTCGACGGCCCGCTCTGCACCCTCCTGGGCGACCTCTACGGCAAGCCCGTCCTCCCGTCCGGCCTCCTCGCGCCGTACGACGCGGTCGTTCGCGCCGCGGCTGCTGACGGCGAGGGCGAGCACGACGACGAGGAGAGCACGGGGCTCATGCGCTGGCTCGACGCCCAGCCCGCGCGGTCCGTGCTCTACGTGGCGTTCGGCAGCGAGGCGCCGCTGACTCCGGCACACGTCCGCGCGCTCGCGCTCGGGCTGGAGCTGGCGGGCGTGCGCTTCCTCTGGGCGCTCCGGAAGCCGGTCGGCGGCGAGCGGCCACAGCTCCCGGACGGGTTCGAGGGCCGCGTGGGCGCGCGCGGGGTGGTGCGCGTCGGGTGGGTGCCGCAGGTGCGTGTGCTCGTGCACGCCGCGGTGGGCGCCTTCCTGACCCACGCCGGGTGGAGCTCCCTCATGGAGAGCTTCCTGTTCGGCCACCCGCTGGTGATGCTGCCCCTGTTCGCCGACCAGGGCCTCACCGCGCGGCTGATGACGGAGCGGCGTGTAGGCCTGGAGGTGCGGTGGGACGACTGCGGCAGCGAGGACGTCGCAAGGACCGTGCGGCGGGTGATGGTGGAGTGGAGGAGGAAGGCAAGGAGTTCTCGCGCAACGCCAAGGGATTGCAGGAGGTTCTTTGGGACACGGTGACGCAGGAGCGCTACATGGATGAGCTGGTCCAGCACTTGCTGCAGCGCCGAGGTGATTATTAGGACGCCAAGTGCCAACCAATGGTCCAACAATAATAATGAGAAAGACCAAACGGATTGGCGGAGCCAAGGCCCGGCCACCCTGGGACGGTGCGCGGGCTCCTCTGCTCGTTGCTGCTGAACTCATAGCTACGTACAGACCCTTCTCAGAGAAAAAGCTACGTAGGTAGATGAGATAGGAACAGGCCACGCCTAGGACTTAATGATTATATTAATTTAAAATTTAAAACTATTTGGTTGTCTAATTTTGCTTGTATATATCATATAATTATGTGCTCTATTTTGCGTAGCTTTGTTAAAGCACCGGTAATGCTAGAAACCACAAATTGTTTCTCTGTCTATTAATTTATGTAGACACTGCACATAGAAACTATATTCTTAATGGATAGTTTCTGCGTAATAATATTTTGTCCAATCATATGTCTTTTCTCTCCCTGATCTACTGATCACATATCTTCATGTTTTGGCTTCCGTATAGACGTGGTTTCTCGTTAAAAAACCATTTCATTTTTTTCTCTTCTTTATTAATTGCAGTGCCACATCATCGTTTTACTTAGTGACATCCTAATTAATGAACATAAATACCATGTGGTTTCTAGGTCGGGAATGTCGTTACTATTAGGATATGTTTGAATCCACCATTAAGCATTAAAAATTAGCAGCTAAATTAGTACTAGTAGATCAAACGGATCGACTTGCTAATAAAATTGGTAATTATTAACTAAAGTGCTACTAACTACTAGTTCCATTAGTAGGTTTAAAGTTGCTAATATGTGCTCATAGTTCATATTGACGGTCAATTCAATATCCAACCACATATTAGTAGGTTGATCCAAACAGTTCCCTATTAAAAATTAGGTAACTAAAAATTAGTGGCTATTAGCTCTAAGCTAGCTAATTATTTATACTAATGGATCCAAACAGACTCTTAGCATGGCGTTATGTCTCGCCTAGGCTCTATAAAATTTCTGGCTCCACCGCTGGTTATAATTGCTCGTATGTCAATTGTCCGCCTCGTACTAAAACTATTAATCTTCAGATGAGCTTTGACCACCAATTTGGTCTCCATGAAGCAGATCTCCAATCATGCATGGAGTGTAAAGGAATGACTCACGTATATTGTTCCAAAAGCTATGATAGCAATATTTTGGGCGCGAGTTGCCAAGATACTGAATTTTGGTACTATTCAAATGGTAGGCAACAACCTCAAACCGTCGAACCATAAAGACAACTTCCTTATAAGGATGGAATGGAATCCAATAATGTTAAGATGTTGGTCCTAGTCGAAGTATTCTTGGCGTCCAGTGTTAATTTCAGCGTGCTCCTAGACTAGATGGGATAGGGATAGGGTTCGTGCGTGCGAGGTAGGGCGCGACGACGGCGCGGCTTGCTCACTAGACAGGCAGCGGCGCGAGTTCATATATGGGTAGTCGATCGGACGAAGGTGCACGTGTTATATCGATCTGGCCAGATCGGAACAAAAACTGATGGGCCAACCATGGGCCGATCGTCAAGGTTGGAACACAAGGCCTGCTTTCCGCATTCTCTATTTAGTTTAGTGACCAAGTCACGCTACCCCTCTGCGCGTGACGCCCCTCCACGACGGCTTCGCCTCCCTCGAAGTCCCTCTCCCAACGCACCCAAATCCCAAATCGTCGTTCCATTCCTATTTGTTTCGGTAACGCAGTCGGGCACCGAATCCGTCGCTGTCGAAAGTAGAATCGGCGAACGGCGGTGGCGGCAGGTGTGAATAAGGAGGGGGAGACGTGATTGCGCAGCCAAACCCTAGCCCCGCGCGTGCGACCACGGGGAGCTCCACTTCGCCGCGCCGGTCACCGCTCCCGCCAGCGGCGCCGTCCTAGCTTCACAACATGCTTGTCCCCTCTTCTTACTCGTCACCGTCGTTGTTCCATTCGTGTTTGCGATTTATTTTTTCTTCTCGTCCGGTCATTTGGTTGGTCTCCGCACTGACGCTTTGCTTTTTGGGTGATGTTCCCTCTACATCTTCGCACTTCGCAGGCCGATTCCCCTCGCACTGACGGCTGCGGGCAGGGGAGTGGAGCCGGTCGCGTGTTATCTGCATCCCTGCTTTCATCTCCTGACTTGAGTACGGATTGAACGAGTTGGCTATTCTTCTTTAATCACAAAGTCAACGGAGGAAATTGACTTTTTATATGTTTTTAAGATAAGGAAACAAAGTTTCAGCCTCTACCATCCACCAACGGTACACAGCTGAGAGTTGAGAATACAAAAGTAGCCATAAGGCTTCCAAAACACAAGAAAAGAAACAAAATAGTGAGCACAACACGCAAAGGAAACTAGTCTGCAATACAATTATTAAAGTTTCATCCAAACTTCACGAAGACCGCTAGAATTAAACTCTTCCAGCTTCTGCAACCATCTTGAATAGTGGTTGCTCCTCCTCTCTATGTAGCATAGACCACTGTCAGATCTAGTACGTTGCCCAGAAAATTACCTATATATAGGTGTTAAATAGATGTAGCCTTATTGAATACCATATCATTTCTATTAAACCACAGTATCCAACAAAGTACAGCCGCTCCTAGAAGAATTTGGCTTTTCACTGGACGTTATCCATGAAGACAAGGACCAAACAAATTAGCAAAACTAGTAAGTGGTTGCATTCCAAAAGTGATATGCATAGTATTCCAAACAAAGCTTGCAAAGTGGCACCCAAAGAACAAATGTTGGATAGATTCAACTGAACTACACAGACAATAGTTGACGTTTCCATGCTAGTTCCTAGGGATGCAAACAGATCGGATATAGACAAATATCACCGATATTATATTTGTTTTAATATTTCTATTTGCAAACAGATCGGATATGGACAGATCACCGATATTTCATTTGTTTTAATTTCTATTCGGATTTGGATTCGAATACGCATAGTGTCAGCTATGTCGGATAGGATACGATTGGATATGATATCATAAATATGCAATTTGAGTATTCATCTACGGATATGGTATCAGATGTTGAATATCTGGACTCGGATATAGACAGGTCTCGAATACGATCGGAAAATATCTGTATGGTTTGCACCCTTACCGGTTCCTCTTAGCTAAATTATCTTTTGTGAGAGTTACCCCTTTTTAAATACCACAAGAAAATCTTAATTTTCAATGGTACCTTTAATTTCCAGATAGGGCTTGTCTCTAGGAGAACGCCTTCTTGGATCAAAGAGTTATACATAGACCGTACTATGAACATGCCATTCTTGGTGAGGTTCCATTTGAACACGTACATCCCTCACATTCAATAGGTGGGCATGTACAACCTTCGACACTAAGTCCAACCAAGCATTTCGATTTTTCAGAAACCGGACCCTGCCTAAAAGACACATTAAGTGGAACTGTCCCTATGAAATTTGCCACTGTGTCATCTTTTTGATTGACAATTTCTATATAAATTGGGATAAGCCTCTCTAAAAGGTTTGTCTTCTAGCCACACATCCTCCCAAAAACCTCACCTGCTCCCTATTCTGTAACTTAAAGTGCCACCAGCTAAAAAATAAGCTGAGGCCTTGTTTAGTTTCCCTCAAAATTCTAAGTTTTTTCACTCTCTCTCCATCACATCAATTTTTATCCGCTTGCATGGAGTATTAAATGTAGGTAAAAAAATAACTAATTACACAGTTTAGTTGAAAATCACGAGATGAATCTTTTGAGCCTAGTTGGTCCATGATTGGACAATATTTGCCAAATAAGACGAAAATGGTACTATTTATCGGGTTTGAAATTTTCTTCAATCTAAACAAGGCCTGAGTACATAAAACCTGCTAGGCAAAGAAAGAGAAAACCCTAATTAGGTTTTTTTTATGAACCGGTAGAAGAGCTACCAATTATATATTAATAGAAATATAAATGAAAATGAGGAAAGCCCGCAATACAACAGCAACCAACAAAACTATAGCAATTAATAGTGCGGCAGTGTCTGAATCAGACATCGAGGCTTGATGAAGACGCGTGGTCAGCTCAAGAGGACGCTGGGCGGCGTCGTCTGACGACAACCTTGTTGCAGTCCCAGTTGCATTGTATCCCAACGCGTTTCTTGGGGCGACGGTCAGGAATATCATCCCGTCGTTCAGTGTCCTATAGTGCACCACCACGTCGGCCGTCAGCAGGATGGGCTCCGGCACCGCCCTCATGATCTCCACAAGCACAGGCGACGACTCGTCCAGCGGCGGCCACATCTGCGGCACGACGGCGTGCTCCTCCCCAGGAGGTGCCAGGAACATCGTGCGTTCTAGGCCACTCTCGTTCAGGTACGGCGCCGCCGCCGGTCTGCAGGTCTCGCCAGACCCCGTGTACCTCTGATGCTGGACGTGCTCCGTGAGCTCGCCGCCGACGCAGTCGAGAAACAAGGCGTGGTCCGGAGGGAGAGAGAACTCTCTCGCTGTCCATACCGTCGTCGTCGTGGTGCCGTCACTCACCTTCGTCGGAGCCTCGTCCTAAGTCATCCATCACAAAGCGACACGATTTTACCTTTTACTAGTATATATAGTGTACGTATTTTTTTTAGACCAAAGACCATTGGCCCCACTTTATAGAAAGCAAAGAGATAGTGTACCTATTTTTGTGCCGTCCTTTGTTTCGGATCCAGGCACAAGCACAAAGATATGACAAAACGGCGGATCCATACATACCAGGTGATGATCACAAGGCTGATGAACTTGGCCATCGTCTTTCATTGTGACGCTCAGCTCAGTCTTCACATCTTCAGCAGTGCCGTCTGAGCCCTGGACTTTGTAACTCATGCTCTTGATGCTTGCGGGATTCTTGGACAGCATGCCAACCAAGTTATTCATCATCTCCAGATTCTGCTTCTTATAATCATCTGCATATAATATACAAGATGTAGACGACGTTACCCCCAGTGATGATGTGATCACAGAAAACATGTTCTTGTTTTGACCGTGGATGCGTAGTAGTAGGCACGTAATTTACCATAGGATTACATTTTTTCCCACTACACAGTTGTATTAACAAAACGAATTTCAATTTCAATCATGAACTTGAGTCGATCTATAGTTTCAAGCTAGGCAGGTTTGTGTGTATATTTTCAAATTTCGACTAAAAAAAGAATCTTAAGTGAATTAGCTAGGTTGACAATACAAGATGTAGACTTACCCATGGTTTCCTCGACCTGCCATCGTTTCGCCTCCGTCTCCTCGAGGCGCGACGCTAGGTGGTCCCTGCTAGCTCTATCGCAGATGCCTGCGAGGAGCCATCCTGCGTAGCAGAGCGTCGCGACGATGAGCGCCCCACGCAAGCGTCTCTTGCCGTTGCCGCTCGGCATGTCGTAGGCGAACTGGTGGATGTACAGATGGTAGAGCGCGGCGGCTGCCATGGCGACGGCGCCGCAGGCGTCGACCAGCGCGGCACCGTCCATGAGAAGAGCTCGATATGTAGCCGACGAGTCGACGCTGACTGCAGCGCACACCTATGACTCTGATTTGATTATCGATTTCTTTTTTTTTTCGAGAATTGATTATCGATCTCTATGTTGCTTTTATTATAGCTGCTGCTACCTGGGATTCGTAGATACCTAGGTCCGCTACGACATGGTCCTCACATGGATGGACCAATCGTCATATTGCTGGAATTGAGTTAGGACTCCTTTGGGAAGATAATGTCTTTTTCCATACCGAGCGTTACACCAGGACCACGAATTATTTTCCACTTTATACAGCGATGGATTTGCTAAATAATAATTATAAAAAAAAAGCTATAAACGATTTTTTTTAAGATTACACGACGCCCAACGCGCACGCAAATCCTATTTCTATAAGCATCTCCGAAGGACTGAGCCGGCAGATCTGTAGATTCCCGATGTCACCGTCTCGTTGTCAATAGGAATGTCGCTTATTACCACTTAAAGTATAACATCGGAAAAATTTCTGGAATAAATTCAGGAAAATACGAGCACCAGTGCCAAGTCGACAACTTGATCCCTGGTGGGCAGGTTCCACCACAAGGAACTCAACCAACTAATCTATGATCAGTTTGACTAAACGATTTTTTTGTTAAGAACCTAAACTATTTCAAAATTCATTGAGGCCTTTTTTACTTAAATTTTTAAAGTCAAATATTTATAAATTCAATCATTGATTATTTAAAAAAACTATATTGTTTCACAAAGAACAAAAGCTTACTACATTGATTGTTGAAGGAGACGGCATGAAGGGCTGATGCACGTCGGGAGGCGCTGCTCATGTATCTTAAGTTCTTAACTGGACTTCAGTAATATTATTACTGAGCTTCAGTGTTTATATGTCTTGTAAGATTTTTCAACTAAATACATATCATGGTACAGAACAAAAGAAAAATATTAGAAATTCTGAGAAATTCTAACTAGAGGTCCCTAATAGGATCTCCATGTTAATGATCATGATAATAGTGGTATTGGATATATTCTATTTTCTAAATAATTACCCACCTCTTTTAAAACAAAATAAAGTAACCATTATTATTATTACTCTATATTTAAATAAAATTGCCTATTTATATGCCATTAATAAGAAACATTGTCTTAAGTAGACCTAAATTTGGATCAAATTATCCATACTCCTATTACCATAAATAATTTGCATAACCCAATTGTCATCTCATCATTAGAAAAAATAAATATCCTCTTAAATCTACATCTAAAATTTATCAACATCTTCTATTAGTTTTGTTAAACCATGAGCATGTATATGTTTCTACATTACTCACTTCTATAAATATTAATAAAATTTGATTAAAGTAAGCATACAGTTATACATTAAGAGTTGTCGTATACAAAGTAAAAATATTAATATAGATGAAAAATATAAAAATTAGTCCTTTGAATAAAAGTAATTAACAAGTTTACAATAATTTTATACAGACTACAAAGTATCAATTATGTCAAAGAGGACCTTTCACAAACAATATGTTAAAGAGAAAAAAATATTTTTTATCAGTCAAATATATTATAATATCTCTCTTAAAATGCTAGTATGTGCGAGAGTATGGGTTGACGGGCTAGTACACATCGAAGTGAAAAACTATACAAGGCCTTGTTTAGATACCCAAATTCACCTCCAAATTCCACTATGCAAAAAGAAGATTCTTCATCACATCAAAATGCCGGCACATATATGGAGTACTAAATGTAGATGAAATCAAAAACCAATTGCACATTTTTATTGTACTTTGCGAGACGAATATTTTAAGCCTAATTAATCAATGTTTGGACAATTATTACCAAATAAAAACAAAATTGCTACAGTGTTCACCAGTAAATCGGGACACCCCGATTCGGTGATCTAAACATGGCCCAAGACTCAGTTTTCTATCATCAGGATATAGGAGTCGGTGTCGGAGTTCATGACGTAGCCGGTCCAAGCGTGTTGACGCGTCGACATCGTAGCTGACTCGGCCGCAGCTGCGTCGTTAAATCTTCAGACCGGGCAGGTAACCCTTAGCGCCAGCCGCCAGGTTTTGCCAGGTTATTACAGTCAAGACTTCTATATAGGTTAGATTAGAAAATTCATCAGGTGGCCAAGCTCATGGACGTTATTACCGGACTGATGATTGATGCCGCCGGCCTTATTGTCTCGGCCGCGACAGCTGTCGTTGTCAACTGCCTGTACGGCAGGCACATGGCTATCGTGCCGGCGAGAGGCCGGAGAGCCGTGGTGATCGTCGCACTGCTCGTCCAAGCCGGTGTCCTCCTCTCGGCCGTTAACGACAGGAGGAACGTCGCCTTGCGCCTCGAGGAGACGGAGTCCAAACTGTTGCAGATGCAGGAAATCATGAGTACGTAACACCTTCTTGGGATTTTGTAATACATTAGATCGATTGGGTGCTGCTGTCTAGCTATCTCGAACTCAACAAGTTTCTTTTGATCCGAGATGAGATCATGAGAGTAATATTCTAGTTCGTTGCATGCAGAGGATTACGAGAAGTACAACCACGACGTGGTCAGCAACTTGGCTACAATGCTGTCTAAGAATCCCGGAAACATCAAGAAGATGAGTTACAACAGAGCTAGGAGCCCAGACGGCGCCGAGAAGGCTGAACTCACCGTCACAATGAAAGATGCCGATGTTGATCAGCTTCCGGCAGATGATGACCACACGGCGGATGAAATCATGGTATGCTTGCATATATGATCGATTAGCTTTGCCGTTGATGCCTTTTGCATGCCTTTTAGCTTTCCTGACTGATTTAATTGGTATCATGGTGTACATGTTGGCAGGAGGCTCCGAAGCTAAATGACGAGGTTCCCCCGTCGCAGGGAGACGGGATCGGAGAAGAGAAGCCCAAGCCATGGAGGTCGTTCTCCATCCCTCCAGACCACGTCTTCGTCCTCGGCTGCGACGACGACGACGAGCTCACGGTCCACATCCGGCCTTCCACGGCTGACGACGGCAGCGGCGGCGGCGGCAAAGCCACGACGTGGGCCAGCGCTGATCATCATGCCTGCAGCAGCCGGCAGGCCGGGACGGTGGCGCCGTTCCTCAGCGACCGTGGCACGTACCACACGCTTTTCCTGGCCCGTCCTGGGGAGGAACGCTTCCTGCCGGTACCGTGGCCGCGGGCAGAGATGTTCCAGAAGGTGACGGACGCGACGCTGAGGGGGAAGGAGTCGCCAATGGTGCACGAGCAGGCGGTGCCGGAGTCCTTCTCGCTTTCCCCCGACGTGGTGGCGTTCTACCGGGCACTGGAGGATGGAACGACGAAGCTGATCCTTGCGGCGACTGAGGCGGTGGAGCAAAAGGAGCTTTCGGAGGAGGAAGTCGCCTGGGTAGTCACGGCTCTCACCCTGCCCACCACCCTGTCCGTGTCATTTTCACAAGTTTACACCCGGGACGAAATCAGATTCACTAGTTATTAGTGCTTTAACTCAGAAGTTCACAAGTTCAAAAAAAATCAGGAATTCATACGAACAACCTCCTTTTTGTAGTTCTCTGCATAGATTTAAAGGTGACGAAAGGAGATTCTCTCTCTTTTTGTTGGCACATTTTTAGGCCATTGAATTGTCAAGGTGTTTTGTATTTTGTGAAGCGATTTCGATATACATCAACGCACTTCCGGAAGTTATCTTTTTGCATAAAACAAATTGAATCCGGGAACATTTATGCTAACTCATTGGCCTCATCATGTGAATTAATTAATGCAACTGCCACGCAAAATAGCAGCCGACATTTTGGGAGCTTATAGATGACTAATTAGAGCAACTCTAGCTGGATCAACACAAATCAGGGTCCAATTTCTGATTTGGATGCTTCCCTCTATATTTGCTGGCTCAGCATTTTACTTTTCACTAGCTTCATGCACGTACGTTGCTACGGGATAGCTAAACTTTTATATTAAAACATACGGCTCGCACGATAACATAACAATATTATAAAATTAAAATAGATGTTAAAGTAATATTTAATCTAAAAGGAAAAGGTCGTGAAATTAACGCAGTCACAGAGAGCGCTGCATCACAGACTCACGAACTCTATGGTATAAACTTTTCCATGATGCACTAAGATAATATTTTATATTGGCGGAAAAAAATATATTTGTATCTATTTCTTCCGTACGTCAATAAATTCACAAATAAGTTTTATTGGATGCTCATATCATCTTGCACAAATGTTTGACTATATGTGTAAATGAGTAAAGTCCATAGACGGATTCTAAACTTGTCACGATGTGTCATTTCGGTCCACGGTCTTACAAAATGATCATCTTGGTCCCCAATCTATATTTGGGTCGCATTCTTGTCCTCATCGGCAATGGCACTGGTGGAAAAATGCAAAAGGGCCCTTGAGCCGCTCCAGGCTGTCATCTGTTACTTGGCTATCACACCATCAAATTGATTTATGATTTTTTTCCTTTATCTAAATTAAAAATCAACTGAATAGCCACATTATTCAGAAAGAGTAATATGTGAACCTTGCTTTAATGTAAAGTATTTTTTAAGTATTGCGGAAATACTTTGGTTTACAAAGTTCTTTGTTTTTTTCAAAACCTACATAGCCTTTTTCTTGCCATGGCTAATTATCATATACATGACATTCAAAAGTCAATCTTCATTTTAGAAAGCAAAGGTGTACCTTGAAAAGGCTATACAGAAAAAAATGACTTTACCTCAAGAGGGTCAGTTTGTCCCAAGCTCAACCATGACAGGGGCATTCATGCTGAAAAAGATTAACGGTCAATATTAGTAAGCTTGATAACGGAAACGAAAATTCCCGACCGAATCACATCGTTTTCTACATTTGATCCAATCATTTTCACTTTTTTCGGAAAAATTCGAAAATGGTACGAAATTCGAACAGACAATTCGAAAATGGAGTGGAATTCGATATGAGTTTTTTTCGACCGATTTCTACATTTCTACATTATATTCGGAATTCCACCGTATTCGAAATTCGGTAGGTAACCGAATTTGGCCCAATAATCTTTAGTCCTTCTCCCAGACTCCCAGCCCAGCCCAGCCCACCAACGTTCACAACAACCCTAACCTAAGCCTCCACCCGCACTCCAGTCCCTCCCCATCCCCATGCGATTCTATCTGGCTTTGGTAGCGCCGCCGCCCCCTTCCCTTCACGCGAAGTCGCGAACACCGACGGGCGACGGGCGACAGGCGTTCCACTCCACCGCTTCGGGGCTTGCCGGCCACCACTTCCCCAGTTCGCAGTCCCCACTCCCCACTCGCCTCCCTAGTCCCCGGTCCACTCGCCACCCCACCAACGCCGTCGGCCGCCAGCCAGGGACTCTAGCCACGACTCCACCAGGCAGCGCCGCCATCCCTCGCGTCAATGGTGCCCTCTGGAGATCGTCCTTCTGCTCCTGGAACGGAGGGCAAGGGGGCAAGCCCAAGACTAAGAGTGTGCGTCGCCTTCTAGAGCCGCCGCCCGTACCACCACCAGCAGCGGCAGCAGGGATGTCTCTAACAGGTAACACCGTAACAACAGCAACAGGTTCTTCTTCCATTCCGATGCCAGTATCTGTTCTGATTTAGCAATGTTTCACTTGGTTGTTGGTAGGATCAGGGAGTAGAAGGCCATCTCGAAGTGTTGCATCTAGTGGAACATGTGAAAGTCCAGCTACAGCAGCATCAGTGCTAGGATCAGTGGCACCATCAGTTGATAGTGATGCACCAGCAACGACATCTCCACCTACTCAAGTGCCGATTGATGTCGACAATGATGATCAAGAGGATGACGACAATCCAGAGCAGGCTCGCCTTTTTGGAAAGAGGTTTAAGAAGTGCACATCGTGGGTCTGGCAATATTTCACCAAGAAGAAGGAGTATGTAGAGGTTGAAGGAAACCTAGTTGAAGAGTTGTGGGGACACTGCAATTTTTCTAGGTGTGACCAGAAATACAGAGCTGAGGGCACCAATGGGACGACTTCATTCAAGCACCATTTGCGCACAAGACACAGTATTGTGAAGGGACAACAATAGCTTAAAGTTGGTAAGCACCCTGGTTCTGAAATTGCTCATGTTCAGCCTTACAAATATGACCAAGAAGCTAGCTTGAAGAAATTAAATTTGGCAATAACCATGCATGAATATCCCTTCAATATAGTTGAGCATGAGTATCTTGTTGATTTCATCAAATCTCTCCGTCCTAGCTTTCCAATAAAATCCCGTGTCACTGTTAGGAAAGAAATAATGGACAGATATCTTGAAGAAAAGGAAACTTTGTATGCACACTTGAAAACTTTGAAGTGCCGCTTTAGTGCAACAATGGATATGTAGACCTCATGCCAAAAACAAAGGATACATGTGTGTTACTATTGGTTTTTTTCAATGTAAAAGGTAGGCATACTGGTGCAAAGTTGTCTGAAACATTCACTGAAGTTATGGTTAAATGATACCTTGAAAATAGACTGTTTGCTCTGACATTGGATAATGATAGTTCAAATGAAGTGGTTGTCAATGATATCATTTCAGATCTGAAAGACAATGGTAATGTGATGAGATACAGGCCCGATCTTCCGAGAGGTAACCGGTAAGTCCGATTTGTGGAGATCTCGACGTTGGCGATCCGGCTTCAAATCAGACACGATTCGAACCCTGCAACCGTTACACCACTGCTCCGTTGGTTATCAACCAAGCACAACTTGATTGACCTCGCCAAGAAGGCTTTTCCTGCAAGCGAATCGAAGAACACAAGCAAGAAGGTAAAAACACGCAATCTGAAATTGCAAATATGAATGATGCGAATATCAATAGGGTTCAAGAACTCGGTTCCAAAGGACTAATCGACACAGTGGAGGAGATTAAGAACAGGGGCCCTGGATCACTGTAAAAGGATTTGTCACCACAGTTACAATGAACGATTCAGTTTCTCGATGAAAAACTAAACTCTAAACAAAACCCAATTGTCTAGCAGCGTCGGTGGCTGTTTTTATAGTCTAAGACTCGACCTAGGGTTGAGGACGGCCAGGGGTTGGGCGCCCACAACTTGGGCTTAAGGCCCGACACAATACATGGCCAAGTTGGCCCAAATAGGTGACGCAGCACCTTGCCGTGGTCACACAGAATGATCCATGGATCTTCTGGAGCTGGGACCAGATCCAAAACGACGGCGTCGTCGTCCCCTTTCCAACGCATCCAAGAACGCCCCATTTCGATGTCGTATGGGGGACGAATTGCAACTTGGAGAAGACCATAGCGTCGGTGTGTCCAGCGTGGCGATGTCCTCATCATCCTCCCCTTCTTGAATTGGAGTCATCCTCGACTCCATCTTGGCGATGTCCTCATCATCCCCTCCTTCTAGAATTGGAGTCGCCCTCGACTTCATCCCATCATCAGCGAACTCCTGCAAAAGGTTAGTGACAGCAGGCAATGCACCAGACATAATAGGTTGACAAAACATAGTATAACATGGTGCATCAGGATTATCACATAACTCAGCAGTAGCAGAAGTTGTAGCAAGAAAAGTACCTCCTTTTAACTTAATCCTATTATTTTTAGCAATGTCAGTTGGAGGTTTATTTTTAATCTCTTTAGCATGTTTAATAATTTCCGTAGGAGACAAAGGCAGCAATGTGATTTTCTTATCCTTATGTATGATAGTGTACGTATTAGTTCTACCATGGTGTATAGCATCATTATCAAATTCCCATGGACGACCTAACAAAATAGAACAAGCTTGCATAGGAACAACATCAAAATCAGCAGTATCATGATAAGAACCTGTGAAAAAACTAATGCGTGCTGATTTAGTTACCTTAGTCTTACCACTATTATTGAACCATTGAAGTTTATATGGATACGAATGTTGTCGTGTGGTCAAGCCAAGCGTCTCAACTAAATCTGAACTCACCAAGTTATTGCAACTTCCGCTATCAGTGATAGTGAGAACACGACAACCCTGCACAATGAAATACATGTGGAACAAATTGTTTCGTTGGATCTTCATCTCGTCTTCATGTCCCACACGTGTACTTAACACACGCTGCACAAGAAGGCTAGGGTAATCCGCGGCAGCAGCCACAGAGTCAATGATGATAGCCTTCTTGTCTTAATCACCCTCGGTGGAATCTGCATCAATGTTAGCAGCAAGGGCTAAATCATCTTCAACATCACTAGTACTTACATATCCATCCTCGGTAGCAATGAAAGCACGACGACTGGGGCAATCCTTCATGACATGGCCCATGCCTTTGCATCGGTGGCAAATGATTTTAGCGCTGGACGAGGAGGAGCTAGTAGAAACACCTGGAGTGGCACCTTTCTTCTGCACATCAGACAATTTACTTACCCCATGTGGTGCAACAGAAAGCTTGGGCGTCTCCGGCTCAGAGCGCTGCTGAAAATTCCTTCCATTGTTAGACCTGAAAGGCTGGTGTTGTTTGGGGCCCTGTACTTCACGTTCTGCCTTAATAGCAAGATGATACAATTGCGAAAAATTACGCCATTCTTTGTAATCAAGTATGTTCTGGATATCATGGTTTAGACCACCAAAAAATCTAGCACTAGCATCATTATCATCTTCATTTATACCACAACGGGCTAAACCAATAAGCAATTCTTGATAGTAAGCTTCAACTCCTTTATCACCTTGTTTTAAAGTTTGCAGTTTCAAACGTAAATCACGTTGGTAATAAGGAGGAACAAAACGAGATTTCATACGTTGCTTTAAAGCATTCCAAGTTTGAGGTACAGCAGCAGCATTATTAGCACTGCAAAGATCACTCCACCAGAATAAAGCAAAATTAGTAAACTCACTAGTAGCAAGTCTAACTCTATGCTCAGCAGGAACATTATGAGAATCAAATTTTTGTTGAACAGCAAGCTCCCAATCTAAATAAGCCTCTGGATCAATATTACCAGCAAAAGGAGGAAGACTAAATTTAATTTTAGCAAAAGAATCGTTATTACCATGATTATTACCTCCCATACCGCGACGGTTGAAGTTGAGGCGGCGACGGGCATAACCGTCAGCATTCACATCCGCATCGTCATCATCAAAATCATCCGCATCGTCATCAACAGCACGATGAGGTGGAGGACGTTGCTCGAGTTGTTCAATACGGGTGACCAGATTGTTCACATTGCGCGTCAGCTCAGTCATAAGATTGCGTTGTTCAGTCATGAGCGTTGTAAGCTCGCCCTTGGACACGCAATCATTGAAGTCTGTCGGAGATCCTGCCATGGTTAGAAGATAGAAAAAGATAACACCAAAGTATTATCCCTATCAACTAAAAGGAACCAAGTGGTGGTGGTGGTGAAAGTGGAATGCAAAATCACAAGCGGCTTACCACCGTCTTGCCTGTATTCTTACCAACGCCAAACAAGAGCAAAACCAATGTGGCGAAGCAATCTGTTGTTAAGCGTGGGTAACAGTTGCAAGATGAACCTGTGCTGATAGAAGAATATGTGGAGCTATGGGTAGGCACACAATATGACAACAAGGATTAGCAATTAACGAAAGCAGATTAGCGATTGTTCAATCCAGATCCAAAGTACAAATCACAGCTGCTGGCTAAGACGTGTCGAGACGTAGCGCAACAAGGTGAAAACAAAGGATGATGGAAAGAACGCACAGAACAAGCAAATAACCGGATTTTTCCTTTTTCCTAAATTTTTCCCTGATTTTCCCAAAAGGCACCGGTAGGAATCAAACTTTTTTATTTTTTCACTATTTTTTTTATATTTTTCTCTGAACAAGGATCACAAAAGATGCAACCACAAAAATTGACACCTACAACTGAGGTGGGATGTGGTCTACAGAAAAATAGCACGTTCTCTGAAAAGCGTGCAAGAACTTTGACAATTTTTTTCTTTATTTTTCTGATTTTTTTGGCAATTTTGACGAAACCAAACAGGGCAAAGCCGAGTTTGGGTCGGCTCCAAATGGAGTCAAGAAGCTGCTGTAAAAATTTCAGATTTTTCTGATAAACGAGCGAAAAGTTATGCCTGTTTTACCGAATGTATCTCAAGTTATGTTTTCCGGAAGGCACAACACGGCAGCGGCAGTTAGGGCAAAGCGTCCCTAAACTCCAATACCGATCACAAGATCGTCCCTGTGACTCCAACGGCGACAGTAGGTATTCGCCTGATGATGTAAGGAGGGCTGCGATGCAGACAAAATAAGAGCGGCTTGCAACCTATCTAGGGTTTGCGCGGCGGCGAGAAGTTACACAAGGCGGCTAGCGGGGGCAAGTCGAGTAATGTGGTGGCTTCGACTTGTTGTTTGGGAACGGTGGATGGGATAGCGGCAGAAAACAAAAATCTCAGCAACGGGCGATTGAACTACGACCACGAACACAATCCTAAACCAGCAACAAGACTCGACCACGGACACAAACTCAACAACGCGAATCTGAAACGAAATTGCAAAGGCACAAAAGGTGATAGGACAGCGGAAATTGAAATATTTTTTTGGGCTTTTTGTGGACTCTAGGTAATGAACAAATATGAATCTAAGGCAAACGAGAATATACCTCGCGGTAAACCTAAAATCTCTGATACCAATTGATGAGATACAGGCCCGATCTTCCGAGAGGTAACCGGTAAGTCCGATTTGTGGAGATCTCGACGTTGGCGATCCGGCTTCAAATCAGACACGATTCGAACCCTGCAACCGTTACACCACTGCTCCGTTGGTTATCAACCAAGCACAACTTGATTGACCTCGCCAAGAAGGCTTTTCCTGCAAGCGAATCGAAGAACACAAGCAAGAAGGTAAAAACACGCAATCTAAAATTGCAAATATGAATGATGCGAATATCAATAGGGTTCAAGAACTCGGTTCCAAAGGACTAATCGACACAGTGGAGGAGATCAAGAACAGGGGCCCTGGATCACTGTAAAAGGATTTGTCACCACAGTTACAATGAACGATTCAGTTTCTCGATGGAAAACTAAACTCTAAACAAAACCCAATTGTCTAGCAGCGGCGGCGGCTATTTTTATAGTCTAAGACTCGACCTAGGGTTGAGGACGGCCAGGGGTTGGGCGCCCACAACTTGGGCTTAAGGCCCGACACAATACATGGCCAAGTTGGCCCAAATAGGTGATGCAGCACCTTGCCGTGGTCACACAGAATGATCCACGGATCTTCTGGAGCTGGGACCAGATCCAAAACGACGGCGTCGTCGTCCCCTTTCCAACGCATCCAAGAACGCCCCGTTTCGATGTCGTATGAGAGAGTTATGACCGAAACAGTGACGACGTGTGTGCTGAATCCGAGGGTGACGTGGCAGCTGAGTTGGGGACGAATTGCAACTTGGAGAAGACCATAGCGTTGGTGTGTCCAGCGTGGCGATGTCCTCATCATAATGGTTCCCTAGTTTGTGATGGGATATTTTTTCATGTTAGATGTGCTTGCCATATTCTGAATTTGGTTGCTAGAGATGGGTTGAAAGTCATTTCAAGAGCACTCGGCAAGATCAAATCACTTGTATTAGCTGTGAAAGGGTATCCATTGCAGTGGGAAGAGCTTATGAAGCGTACCACCAAAGCCGGGTTGGATACAAAGAGAGGTATTCAAATGGATGTTTCAATAAGGTGGAACTCTACCTACCTAATGTTGCAAGATGCCTTGTACTACAAGAATGCATTTATTAGGCTGAAGTCTTCAGATCACCGTAGGTATGCCAAGATTCTCCATCTTCTCCTGAATGGGACAATGCATTGATAATTTTTTGTTGCTTGAAGAAATTTTATGATCTCACTGAAACTCTCTCTGGCACTTCATACCCTACTGCAAATTTATTTTATAGAGGTTTCTGTGATATAAAAGTCTTGCTTGATGAGTGGTGCTATGATCAAAATATTACAATTAGAGAAATGGCAATTTCTATGAAGGAAAAAGTTGACAAATATTGGGATAAGTCCAACATTGCTCTAGCTGTAGCCTGTTTTCTTGACCCTAGGTATACGAAAAGGTGCATAGAGTACTACATGAAGAAGTTCTATGGTGCTTGTTATCAAGCTGAACTTGATGAGTTTGTTAGTGTGGTAAAGAAACTGTTCAACTTTTATGTTAATCCTCAACCATCATCAAAGAAAAGTACTCAAGGGGTTGCTCCTAGACCTAGTAACACAGCTGATATATTAATGGGAAATGTAGACCATGACCTAGAAGAATTCTTATATGAAGCAAGTGACCATGGTATGGCTGAGTCAAATGAGTTGGACATCTATATTGGAGAACCACCACTGAAACTTGGTGGTGAGTTTGACATTCTAGCATGGTAGAAAAACAAGAAAGAACAATATCCTATCCTTTCACAGTGGATGCAGCGGCGCCAGCGCGGATGGGGTGGCACAACGGGAGAGAGCGGCACTAAGGGGGCGACGCGTGGGGAGGTGGCGTCGCGGAGGGAACGATGTGACCCAGTCACCCCATCCCCGCCAGATCCGATCCGGCTCGCCGGATCGGGGCGTCGTCCTCGACGGAGGAGAGGAAGGGCGCCGACTGATGTGCAAGAGATGGAGAGATCGAGGTGTCGGGTGAGGGGTAGGGGAGAGACCGAGTAGGCGCAGCGGCGGCGCACAATTCCTCTTCCTCCTTGCCTGTGCAGGGTGGCGGTTGTAAGGTCCAAATAGGCTAGAGGGGGGTGAATAGCCTAATAAAAACTTCTACAATAATTACTTAACCACAAGTTAGTACTAAAGGTGGCGGAGCAAAATGCACTAGCTCTAACTAATTAAGCAAGCCACCTACACAAGTCTAGTACAAGGCTATCCACTAAACACAACAACAACAACAAGCTAGATACAAGATGTAATACGAGAGAAGAGCTTCGAGTGATTATACCGCCGTGTAGAGATGAGAAGTACCAATCAATCAATCACACAAGAGAAATCCTCGGGAAGAGAATGACACAAGAATTTACCCCGAGGTTCACTTGCTTCCCGGCAAGCTACTCCTCGTTGTGGCGATGCACCCACTTGTCGGTTCGCGAGCTAATCAACTATCAAGAGTTGAGCCCTCGGCGGGCGCCGCACAACCGCACACAAGATGGGGATCCTCCAAGCCACGAGTTCCACTAGAGTATCCAATTTGCGAACTCCCGCGGGGAAGGATCAAGAACCCCTTACAACACTTGGTGAAGGCTCCAACAATCTCCAATTGCGAGCTCAATCACCTCCGCTGCTCCAAGCCGTCTACCGTGTCGGGAAACACGGAAGAGTAACAAGAAATCCGCAGCAACTCGAAGATCAAGTGCCTCTAGAATGCAACTCTCAAGCAATGCACTTGAATCTCACTCAATCTCACTCAAGATGTGCAACTATGCAAAGAGATGAGTGGAGGGATTGTTCTCTAGCTCAAAGGATGTCTCTAGGTCTCAAAATGTGCAAGAGTTGCCCTCAAACCCCGGACATCCTCTATTTATAACGAAGGGGTACGCAGCTAGCCGTTACGGACGACGCAGCGAAAATCGCGTTGACCGGACGCTCCGGTCAGGGTGACCGGACACGTCCGGTCACTACACGACAAACGTGAATAGTGCGTGTCAGAACTAGCCGTTGAGCTGACCGGACGCGCTCCTGCGAATGACCGGACGCGACAGTGCCAGCGTCTGGTCGCGTTCCAGTAAGCACCCGCTGCGACCGGACGCGTCCGGTCGCACGTGACCGGACGCGCCTGCCGCGTCCGATCGCGCTTCGCTGCGCTCGGCCTCTCTGGACGCCTGACCGGACGCTCCGGTCCCGTGAGGCACCAGACGCGCCGGTCGCGCGCTTAACATTTACACCCAGTTGAACTGACCGGACGCGCTGGTCAGGCCAGACCCGCGTCCGGTCACAGACCCTAGCAGCACCGAGCCGCGTTGAACTGACCGGACGCGTCCGGTCAAACTGAGACCGCGTCCGGTGCAGCGTCCGGTGCACGCAGTGACCTCCGTTCGCCTCCGTTTCTTTTCCGACTTCCGGCGCAATAGAAAATAGGCGTTTCACTTCTCCAAAAAGCGCCGAATCCCGCCTCGCAAGCTCGGCGGGAGGGAGAGAGGAACCCAAACCCCTCTCTACCGCTTAAACTCCACCGCCTTCGTAAATGTGCTAACACCACCAAGTGTACACCACCATGTGCATGTGTGTTAGCATTTTCACAAATATTTTCCAAGGCGTTATGTTAGCTCTTTACTAGATCCTAAATGCATATGCTCAAGACATTGATCTAGTGGCACTTGATTCCCGAGCTAACCGTGATTTCCCCTCTTGATAGTCGGCTATGTGTCCTAAATCCGGTCAATCACTTCTCTACTCAACTTAGACCGGCAAAAGAAAAACCCTATGGTTGTACCTTTGCCTTGCGCTCTTAGATCCTTCTCCTTCACTTGATCATCATGTCCATCATTTTATGTGCATTCCATCATGATCAACATTTCATGTCCATGCGCCATCTCTTTGTGATCTTGTGGCCACCACTCCTTGCCACGTACACCTTCATCACATGTGTTGCTTATGCCTAGCTTAATCACACTTGATACAATAGCATTAGCAACTTGGTGTCATTAATTACCAAAACCAAACTTGGGCTTTCAATCTCCCCCTTTTTGGTAATTGATGACAACCATCACAAAGATATGAAATGAAATCAATTTTCAATTTCGATAGTATTAGCTCCCCCTACATATGTGCTTCCATGAGTTTGGTTCAATTTTGCACATATGTATGGATTTGAAATTTGAGAGAGTTACTACTATCAAATTGATACTAAGGTATATAGAATGGACCTTTGAAGCGTGATACCAATCAGAGTTGCCTTTATATACCATCCTTAGCATCGATGTAGCTAGACACCACTTGTAATTCATCACTTGTAAAGATCACAAACACTAAAGTACCCCGTGAGATCAACATTATAAGCAAAGGTGTCTAGATACTACTTGTAAAGCTTCTCTTAACAAAACATCATTCAAGTTTTAATTCTAGCAACCACCATACAAACATGAATATGAATTTAAGCTTTGCAATGCAATAATTCATCATGTTAATGCACATACAAATGCAACAAATAATTCATGAGCTTGCTCCCCCTACTTGTGTTCTCAAATTTAATTGATCCCAAACTAAAGTCTTATCTTATGCTTTCTCTCCCCCTTAGTAACTTTCTCTCTTTGTGACTTTTCTCTCCCCTTACTATATCTTTCTCCCCCTTTGTGACTTTTCTATCTTTGTGACTTTTCTCTCCCCCTTTGTCAACAATCACCAAAAAGGTGCCAATTTTAGTGAGAGTTAAGTCAATCAATATGAGGGAGTTCAAATTATGGTTCAATCTAGATCACTTGCCTAGAATATGTAATTCGGTTTGATCCAAGGACAAGCTTCTTCACACCTCATAAAGTATAAGGGTTATCTTGACCATGTTGAATTACACATCATGAGCTCATTTTCTAGATTCAACACTAGGTTTGCAAGCCCACAAACATGTCATATGCTACCACTAGATCAATCAATCATAGAAGCAATAGTGGTACCATATATACATAAAACTCATTTGATTTTCATGAATGAGCCTATTTGTCATGCAAATATGTCTATATGTTCTAAACATGTCCTTAGCAAAGTATGGATGATATGCCAAACAACTTTACCTTGCTATGTCGGAGGAGAGGCATGTCATATAAGAATGTGGGGTTGCACTCATTTCAAGTTGGAGAAGTCAAGTATGTTCAATTCATTCTTCAACTTGTAAAATCTCTTCTCATCAAGTGGCTTTGTGAAAATGTCGGCTAGTTGATCTTCGGTGCCAATGCTCTCAATGCTAATATCACCCTTTTGTTGATGGTCTCTTATGAAGTGATGCCTTATGTCAATGTGCTTCGTTCTTGAATGTTGAACCGGATTTTGTGTCATCTTGATTGCACTTTCATTGTCACAAAACAACGGAACATTCTTGAACTTTATTCCAAAGTCGTTCAAAGTGGCCTTCATCCAAAGCAATTGTGCACAACAACTACCGGCACTAATGTATTCGGCCTCGGCGGTAGATAGTGCAACACTATTTTGTTTCTTTGATGACCATGAAACAAGAGACCTTCCAAGTAATTGACATGTGCCACTTGTGCTCATTCTATCAATCTTACATCCACCATAGTCGGAGTCCGAATATCCAATCAACTCAAAGTTTGACCCCTTGGGATACCATAGTCCAACATTATGAGTGCCCTTAAGATATCTCAATATCCTCTTGGTTGCTTTCAAGTGACTCTCTCTAGGTGAAGCTTGATATCTTGCACACTTGCATACACTAAACATCACATCCGGCCTAGAAGCGGTGACATAGAGCAAACTTCCAATCATAGACCGATATTGCTTTTGATCTACCATGTTGCCACTCGCATCAACACCCAATTGATCATTAGTGCCCATTGGTGTACTCATTTGCTTAGCATCTTGCAATCCAAACTTCTTGATCATGTCCTTGATGTACTTGCCTTGACTTACAAAAGTGCCATTCTTCATTTGCTTGATTTGAAGTCCAAGAAAGTAACTAAGCTCTCCAATCATAGACATCTCAAACTCATTAGCCATCATATTTCCAAATTCTTCACAAAAGTCTTGATTGGTTGATCCAAAGATAATGTCATCCACATAGATTTGCAACACAAACAAGTCGTTTCCAAGCTTCTTGGTGAAGAGAGTGGTGTCAACCTTTCCCATCTTGAACCCTTTAGAGAGAAGAAAGTCCCTCAATCTCTCATACCATGCTCTAGGTGCTTGCTTCAAACCATACAATGCCTTCTTTAGCTTGAAAACATGGTCGGGCTTCTTGTCATTTTCAAAACCGGGAGGTTGCTCAACATAAACTTCTTCATTTATGTAGCCATTGAGAAATGCACTCTTGACATCCATTTGATAGAGCTTGATGTTGTGTGCACAAGCATATGCCAATAAGATTCTAATAGCCTCCAATCTTGCAACCGGTGCATATGTTTCTCCAAAGTCATGACCCTCAACTTGAGTGTATCCTTGTGCTACTAATCTTGCTTTGTTTCTCACAACCATGCCATCTTGATCTTGTTTGTTTCTAAAGACCCACTTAGTACCAATCACATTGTAGTTCTTTGGCCTCTCAACAAGTTCCCAAACTTGATTTCTAGTGAAGTTGTTTAGCTCTTCATGCATGGCATTTACCCAATCGGAATCTTTCAATGCATCTTCTATTTTCTTAGGTTCTTCAAGTGACACAAATGAGTAGTGCTCACAAAAAGATGCTAATCTTGATCTAGTTTGAACACCACTTTAAAATCCACCAATGATTTGGTCCAATGGATGATCTCTTGCAATACTAGTAGGTTGGAGTATTGGGGGTTGATTGCTTTCACTTGTTTGACCTTGAACTTGAGCTTCATCATGAGTACCACTAGAGCTTGCTTGATTTGTATCAATTTACACACTTTGGTTGATCACATGAATATCATCATCATCAACTTGCCTTGGCCTAACATCACCAATGTCCATGTTCTTCATTGCATTTGACAATTGATCTCCTCTCACATCATCAAGGTTTTGAGCTTCATTTTGAGATCCTTGGGTTTCATCAAACTCAACATCATGAACTTCTTCCAAGGTGCCATTTGTGAGATTCCAAACTCTATATGCTTTGCTTGTGGTAGAATAACCAAGTAAGAACCCTTCATCACATTTCTTTTCAAACTTGCTCAATCTAGTGCCTTTCTTGAGAATATAGCATTTGCAACCAAACACTCTAAAGTATGCAATGTTGGGCTTTCTTCCATTCAATAGCTCATATGGTGTCTTCCCAAGCTTCCCATGGCAATAAAGACGGTTGCTACAATAGCAAGCCGTGTTGATAGCTTCACTCCAAAATGAATGACTCACATTGTATTCACTAAGCATTGATCTAGCCATGTCAATCAAAGTTCTATTCTTCCTTTCAACTACACCATTTGATTGAGGAGTGTATGTTGGTGAGAATTGATGTCCAATACCGAGATCATCACATAAATCTTCAATTCTTGTGTTCTTGAACTCACTACCATTGTCACTTCTAATCTTCTTGATGGTGATTTCAAACTCATTTTGCACTCTTTTGACAAAAGACTTGAATAGATCATAAACATCACTCTTGTCATAGAGAAAGAACACCCAAGTGTATCTAGTATAGTCATCAACAATTACAAAACCATATTTGTTGCCACCAATGCTAGTGTATGTTGTTGGCCCAAACAAGTCCATGTGCAATAGCTCAAATGCCTTTGATGTGCTCATTTCACTCTTGCTAGGATGTGTATTTCCAACTTGTTTGCCGGCTTGACAAGCACTACATGGTTTATCCTTTTCAAAAGTTACATCTTTCAAGCCTCTAACTAAGTCATGCCTCAAAAGTTTGTTCAATTGTTTCATTCCAACATGACCAAGCCTTCTATGCCATAACCAACCCATACTAGATTTGCTAAGCAAGCATGATGTCAATTGTGTCTCACTATCATTGAAGTCAACCAAGTATAAGCTACCATGTCTAAATCCTTTGAATATCAAATTTGATCCATCAACACTTATGACTTCAACATCATCACTACCAAATATGCACTTGAAGCCAAGATCACAAAGTTGTGCCACCGATAAAAGATTGAAATCCAAGCTTTCAACTAGCAACACATTAGATATGCTCATGTCATTTGAGATAGCAATTTTACCAAGTCCCTTGACCTTGCCTTTCTTGTTGTTGCCGAAAGTGATAGCATCAAAACCACCATTTTGACTTGTATCAATTGATTTGAACATACAAGAATCCCCGGTCATATGTTGAGTGCACCCACTATCAAGCACCCAATGCCTTCCTCCGGCTTTGTAATTGACCTACAAGATAAGATCAATTCTTTTTAGGTACCCAAACTTGTTTGGGTCCTCCAAGGTTAGTGACCAAGCTCTTTGGTACCCAAATGGCTTTCTTCTTTGAGCCCATCCATGGTGCACCAATGAACTTAGCATGAACACCATTTGTACCCTTGGTAAGTATATAAAAAGAATCAAACTTAATTGAGGATACATTAGCATTGGATTTCTTGTTCATGCAATGTTGCTCTATGTGACCAACTTGCTTGCAACTTTTGCAATAGCTACCATTGTTCTTCACAAAACGAGTCTTGTGAGGAGCAAAAGCGGCCTTGCCTTTCTTGGGGTTATAGCCCAATCCCTCTTTGTAGAGAGAAGCTCTTTGGCTACCCAAGCACATAAGCAAGCGGTCCTCACCACCATAAGCCTTAGCTAAGGTGTGATTGAGCTCTTTTACCTCCTTCTTGAGATTTTCATTCTCAACTATAAGTGTGGAGTCACAAGTGAAACCATCACTACTAGATGAGGATGATGTAGATGAGCTACATGAAGGGTTAGTGGGAGCAACAACAATAGGCTTATGAAAAGATTCGTCAATTATATCACATGATATGCCTATGTTGCAAGTTTTAGCTTTCTCAACATTAGTTGGCATGTTTTCACATTTTTCAACTAGAGAGGAATGAGCTTCTTCAAGCTTAGTGTGATACTTTTGAAGCTTCTTATGGTCTACCTTTAGACTCTCATAAGATGCTCTAAGCTCATCAAGTTCTTGCATAAGGTTTTTCTTTTCCTTAAGCAAGCCCTTGCACTCCTTTCTAGATTCTTTATAATGTTGAGTGCAATCTTCTAGCATAGTGATTAGTTCATCTTTAGTGAATTCTTCTTCATCACTATCACTATCACTAGCATTATTATGATCACTCTCATCATCGGATAATACCTTAGCGGCCTTAGCCATGAAGCACGATGGAGTGTCGAAGAGGGAGACCTTCTCTTGAATGGCAATGCTAGCATGTCCCTTCTTCTTGCTCTTGTTGTCATCCTCATCATCACTTGAGGAATCATCACTATCCCATGTAGCAACATGAGAATCATTCTTCTTCTTATGAGAGCTCTCCTTCTTTTCTTGCTTCTTCTTTTGCTTCTTCCTCTCCTTCATGATAGCATCTTCATCATCACTATCATAAGGACACTTTGCAATGAGATGATCCTTGCTATGGCATCTAAAGCATCTCATGGTATGCTCATTCTTCTTGGATAAGTTCTTCCTTCTTCTTGCACGAAAGCCTTTCTTCTTCATGAACTTGCCAAATTGCTTGACAAAGAGAGCCATCTTCTCATCAATGTCGTCACTATCACAAGAGCTTGAGTCTTCTTCACTTGATGATTCAATCTTGGATTTGCCCTTGGATGTGGTGGCTTTGAATGCCACACTCTTCTTCTTTTCATCATCTTTCTTCTCATTCTCCTTCTTCTTCTTCTTGACCAACTCATCCTTCTCATCATCTTCTCTATATGAATCATCGGTCATCACTTCTTGAAATATTTGTTGAGGAGTTGAATCCTTCAATGTAGTCCTCACTAGCACGGTGATTAATGTATCAAACCTCTTCGGCAAGCTTCTCAAGAACTTCATAGAGAATTGATTGTCCTTGACCTCCTCACCAAGTGCCTTGAGCTCATTCACAATGACTTGCAATCTATGAAACATTTCTGGTACACTCTCATCTTCTTGTATCTTAAAGCTAGAGAACTTTTCTTGCAAGATATATGCTTTGGCGGTCTTTGTGCCTTCGGTGCCCTCAAATGTTTCTTCTAGCTTGGCCCAAGCATCATGTGCAACTTCTAAGTTCTTCACTTGCTCAAATGTCTTGTCATCTAGTGCCTCATGAAGAGCACTAATGGCAATGTCATTGCATTGGAGTTTCTTCTCTTCCACCGGTGTAGGTGCTTCCGGATTAGCAACCTCAAATTTTGTTTCGGTGACCTTCCACACTTCTCTATTGATTGACTTGAGGTGTGCGGTCATCTTAACCTTCCAATAAGCATAATTTGTCCCATCAAAGTGAGGTGCCTTCTTGGTGTTGTTGATGTGCAAGCTTAATTGAGCCATTTCTTTTTCACCGTAGGTTGTTAAGCCTCAAATAAACGGTGCCTCGGCTCCGATACCACTTGTAAGGTCCAAATAGGCTAGAGGGGGGGGGTGAATAGCCTAATAAAAACTTCTACAATAATTACTTAACCACAAGTTAGTACTAAAGGTGGCGGAGCAAAATGCACTAGCTCTAACTAATTAAGCAAGCCACCTACACAAGTCTAGTACAAGGCTATCCACTAAACACAACAACAACAACAAGCTAGATACAAGATGTAATACGAGAGAAGAGCTTCGAGTGATTATACCGCCGTGTAGAGATGAGAAGTACCAATCAATCAATCACACAAGAGAAATCCTCGGCAAGAGAATGACACAAGAATTTACCCCGAGGTTCACTTGCTTCCCGGCAAGCTACTCCTCGTTGTGGCGATGCACCCACTTGTCGGTTCGCGAGCTAATCAACTATCAAGAGTTGAGCCCTCGGCGGGCGCCGCACAACCGCACACAAGATGGGGATCCTCCAAGCCACGAGCTCCACTAGAGTATCCAATTTGCGAACTCCCGCGGGGAAGGATCAAGAACCCCTTACAACACTTGGTGAAGGCTCCAACAATCTCCAATTGCGAGCTCAATCACCTCCGCTGCTCTAAGCCGTCTACCGTGTCGGGAAACACGGAAGAGTAACAAGAAATCCGCAGCAACTCGAAGATCAAGTGCCTCTAGAATGCAACTCTCAAGCAATGCACTTGAATCTCACTCAATCTCACTCAAGATGTGCAACTATGCAAAGAGATGAGTGGAGGGATTGTTCTCTAGCTCAAAGGATGTCTCTAGGTCTCAAAATGTGCAAGAGTTGCCCTCAAACCCCGGACATCCTCTATTTATAACGAAGGGGTACGCAGCTAGCCGTTACGGACGACGCAGCGAAAATCGCGTTGACCGGACGCTCCGGTCAGGGTGACCGGACGCGTCCGGTCACTACACGACAAACGTGAATAGTGCGTGTCAGAACTAGCCGTTGAGCTGACCGGACGCGCTCCTGCGAATGACCGGACGCGACAGTGCCAGCGTCCGGTCGCGTTCCAGTAAGCACCCGCTGC
This sequence comes from Saccharum hybrid cultivar R570, assembly GCA_038087645.1. Classification (NCBI taxonomy): domain Eukaryota; kingdom Viridiplantae; phylum Streptophyta; class Magnoliopsida; order Poales; family Poaceae; genus Saccharum; species Saccharum hybrid cultivar. The sequence continues at coordinate 1,800,441 of JAQSUU010000347.1, read as the reverse complement.
GACCGGACGCGTCCGGTCGCACGTGACCGGACGCGTCTGCCGCGTCCGATCGCGCTTCGCTGCGCTCGGCCTCTCTGGACGCCTGACCGGACGCTCCGGTCCCATGAGGCACCGGACGCGCCGGTCGCGCGCTTAACATTTACACCCAGTTGAACTGACCGGACGCGCTGGTCAGGCCAGACCCGCGTCCGGTCACAGACCCTAGCAGCACCGAGCCGCGTTGAACTGACCGGACGCGTCCGGTCAAACCGAGACCGCGTCCGGTGCAGCGTCCGGTGCACGCAGTGACCTCCGTTCTCCTCCGTTTCTTTTCCGACTTCCGGCGCAATAGAAAATAGGCGTTTCACTTCTCCAAAAAGCGCCGAATCCCGCCTCGCAAGCTCGGCGGGAGGGAGAGAGGAACCCAAACCCCTCTCTACCGCTTAAACTCCACCGCCTTCG